>CM032630.1:3695145-4295145 GCA_019097785.1 Fraxinus excelsior
TACCGAAATCGCTGGCAACAACACCGACTACTGTGAAATGTGTAGGGACAGACGAAATGAAGAAGATGAGAGGTGAGCTTTTGTTTTGGGCCCCTCTTTTAAAAAAAATAAAAATCAGGCCCATAAGAAGCAGCACTGGAGACATTAAGGAACAAGTTAGCAGTGTTCAAGTTGGAGCAAAATATTGGCCATGAAGTCAACAAGGTGGATTGCCTGGAAGAGGGAGCATCTCCAAAGAACTCAGATGGAGAAGTAATGGGAATTGCAAAACCTGGGCATGCTCAAGCACAAGATCCTTTGATAAAAGTGAACATTGGCGATGAAGGAGAAGATCGTCCAACATTTGTCAGCCAGATACCAAGTTAATCGCCTTATTAAAGGAATAAAAAGATTACTTTGCTTGGGAATATGAACACATGCCTAGTTTAGATAGGAGTCTGGTTGAACATAGGTTGTCAACTAAGTCAAACTTTAAGCCCCATAAACAACCCCCTGGGCGTTTTGCCCCTAATGTATTGCCTGAAGTACAGAAAGAGATAGAACGATTGTTAAAAGTAGGCTTTATTAGAACAGCCAGGTATGTTGAGTGGTTGTCTAATATCGTACCTGTGCTAAAAAAGAATGGTAATATCAGGGTGTGCATAGATTTTAGAAACCTAAACTTAGCAACGCCCAAAGATGAGTATTTAATGCCTACGGTAGATTTTTTAGTAGATTCGACTGCCGGACATGTAATGTACTCTTTTATGGATATATACTCAGGTTATAATCAAATCTACATAGCTGAAGAAGACATACATAAAACTGCCTTTAGGTGCCCTGGATCTTTAGGATGTTTTGAATGGGTAGTTATACCTTTTGACCTGAAAAATGTAGGGGCAACTTATCAAAGAGCAATGAACTTAATTTTTCATGACATGATAGACCAATTTGTCAAAGTGTATGTAGATGACATAGTGGTCAAATCTATTAAAGAGGACCATTTTGAACAACTAAAATGCTCATTTGAGCGAATGAGACAATACAAGATGATATTGAATGCTTTAAAATGTGCATTTGGTGTTAATGCAGGAAATTTTCTTGAATTTTTAGTACACAAAAGAGGGATCGAACTTGACAAAAATAAAGCAAAGGTCATTTTAAAGGCCAAACCACCTAGTAATAAGAAAGAATTGCAAAGGTTCATAGGCCAAATAAACTTTTTTAAACGTTTTATCTCCAACTATATAGGGGCGAACGAAAACTTTTTCGCCTCTCTTAATGCTGAAAAAACATGACTAGTTCGTTTGGAAGGAAGAAAATCAAAAAGGCTTTTGATAGCCTGAAAGTATATTTGTCAAGTCCACCAATGTTGGTATCACCTATCCAAAGATGGCCAATGACAGTGTACATATCGATAAAACAAGAATCAATAGCTAGAATGGTCGTGCAAGAAGACCAGTTTGGTGAAGAAATGGTGATCTATTGTTTACGTAGACAGTTAACAAAGTGTGAATTTAATTATTCTACTGTTGAAAAGTTATGTCTTACTTTATATTTCACATGTACAAAACTAAGGGCCTATTCACGGCCTATAACTGTTTATTTGATTTCTAATATTAATTTAGTTAAGTATATGTTTTCTCGCCCTATTTTACATCAAATGATAAGCCTTAGGACTTTGACATTGTCGAAATTTGAAATATCATACATACCCCAAAAGGCAATTAAAAATTAAGCATTGACCAACTTTTTGGCCGATTATCCATCCCTTGATATGCCTAAAGAAATTGAACTGGAAGTGGATTCATTCGAATTAAAACATTGGGTTTTATACTTTGATGGATCAAAAACTTTTAGAGGGGTAGGGGTAGGAATAGTTTTAATAAAGTTTTAATAAATCCTCTGGGGGTTTATTATAAATTCGCTTTCACTTTGGAGAGAATATGTACCAACAACCAAGCTGAATATGAAGCTTTGATTGTAGGACTAGAGCTATTATTAGAATTGGGAGTAAAGAATGTAGTCGTTAGGGACGATTCTCAATTAGTAATTTACCAGTTGATTGATGATTTTAAATGTCAAAGTAACTTTTTCATTAATTAGTACGAAATCACCCAAGAGTTATTAGAGGAATTTGATCAAGTGGAGAGCTTCAATACATTAGCAGGATGTATGACGATTTGGCAAATGAATTAGCCCAAATGGCTTCGGGTTACTCAAAGATGCTAAATGTAAAATCCACTAGTGAGTATGGAGTAATCTTGCCCACAATGTAGCGGAGGGAGAGAATGATCAATGTTCATTGCATACAAGACGTGGATGCAATAGATTGAAGTGAGGAAATAAGAAGATTTTAAAAAAAAACCTAACAAAGAGTGAAATAGGAAAATGAAGCTACGCTCATTGAACTACGCAATAATAGATGATGAGTTATTCAAAAAACGTCCCGATGGTGTGTTATTGAAATGTATAAGTTTGCAAGAAGCCAAAGTAATCATGGCTGAAGTACATGAAGGGATGTGTGGAGCCCATCAGACCGGCCAAAGAATGAGGTGGTTAATTACTAGGAGTGGATACTTTTGGCCCAAGATAGGAGAATCATGCATTCAGTACGCAAAGAGTTGTTTAGCATGCTAAAAGCATGACCCAATATAAAGAGCGTCATCAAGAGAAATGACACCTGTTATTAAGCCCTGGTCGTTTAAAGGTTGGGCAATAGATTTGATAGGGAAGATTTATCCTTTATCGTCCAAACAACATACGTTTATAATAGTTGCAACGGATTTCTTCACTAAATGGGTAGAAGCAATACATTTAAGGGAGATCTCTCAGAAAAGTATTATAGACTTTTTCGTGACCACATTATCTATAGGTTTGGGATACCACAAACTTTAATGATAGACCACGAAACTTCTTTAAATGGAGATCAAGTGAAGGAATTTTTGAGCGAGTTTGGGGTTAGGCTAGTAAATTCTACACCTTATTATGCTCAATCTAATGGACAAGCAGAATCCTCTAATAAGATTCTAAAGAATATCATAAGAAAGATGATAGATAGAATTATCATGGAAATGCCAGAAATTGGCATGAGTGCTTAAACAAAGTTTTGTGAGCTTGCAAGACATCACCACGCTCAAGTACCAAAGTAAGTCCTTTTCAGCTTACTTTTGAACAAGAGGCGGTGTTGCCTATGGAAATCAATGTACAGTTAATTAGAGTAAGCTTGCAAAATAATTTAAGTAATGGTGATTATACAGAATCACTAGCCCAAAGTTTGTTAGATTTGGACGTCCTATATAGACTGCAAGTTTAAAAACAAAAGATAGCTAAGTTCTATAACAAAAAAGTCATAGCCGAGTCCCTTTAGCTTAAACGATTTAGTGTGGAAGATAATACTCCATTTGTATAGCAAAGATCCAAAGTATGGCAAGTGATCACCCCACTGGGAAAGACCATATAGAGTGAAAAATATATTGCCTAATGGAGCTTACCACTTGGAGGATTTAGATGGTACAAAGCATATAAGATTTATTAATGGTAAGTATTTAAAAAAGTATGTTCATTCCATATGAGAAAATGAACAAATATAGACACACACTATATTATCAGAACAAACAAAATAAATTGGATGATCACGTTCGAATAAGAAAAATAGTAGACTTTCATTATCAAATATTCATTATAAATCAAGGAATACAAAAGTACAAACAGCATATAAGCCGCAATTGGAAGCAGGCTACTGTATTTTTCCTATCAACTACTTTTTCTCCTATCAAATACTAAGGGAAAATGTGAAGAGTCCTTCATCGCCTTCCTAAATGCATTGCTGCAATAATAGGCAAAAAGGCTGAGAAGCACTCTCAACATGTAATTGGGGGCCAAGAAACACTCTCAGCAAGCAATTGGTTTCACATTAAGATCTCCCACTAGATATCATAAATGGAAAAGGCACTAAGAAGACCTTCATTGACTAGAAAACATTTTCTATACCTCCCATACCAAAGAAGATGTCAAGACAGATGGCGAACTTGGGAAAAGAAAGAGTCATTTCAGTTTGAAAAAGGAACAGTTGATCTCCTGGGCATAGAAGACTTTTGAATACTACAGAGGATATCAATAGAGTGATTTGTTGGAGAATAAGGATGAAGATAGTGAATATGTGACAAACACACAGCTTTATAGAGGTTTGAAGACGAATGGGCAGAATGCAAATAGCCAGATGTGTAGTAACTGAAGTTGAAGGTCTAAATTCTGAAGAGACGTCAGAAAGTCAATAGTCTTATTCTACATGAAGGTGCACTAAAAAAATGTACGAGGATGGGATATGAGGTTAGTAATTAAGTTTGGGGAACATTGGCGGTTACAGCATACGTCGATTATGTTGTTGCAAAATCTATGCAAAGAAATGTTGCCTAAATAAAGGAAAAATTACTCCATTGACAAAATTGGCTGCCATTACAACTCTAGTCAACATTGGCCGCCAGTCATAATTACAAAATAAAATATAAGGCGAAATCTTCCTAGAAAAGAATGTCAATGATAAGATATCAGAATTACAGCTCGTCCCACATAGAGCGCATCCGTTCTCTAAGCCTTCCCCACTCATCGCCCTGCTCATTAGAGGCATTAGATAGTTTAATTACAAAATCTTTATGAACTTCCAGCTTCGTGTAACGCTCAACCAAAGGCTTACGTCGCTCAACCTCTTGAGAAACAACACGATTCTTAATAGCCAACCTAACCTTGCAGTCATCCATTCTTCCTTGGAGCTCCTTTATCTATGCGCCGCTTTATCATCAAAGAATCTTCAATCATAACTTCAGAAGAAATTGTTAATCTATGATTCAATATAGCTCCACTTGTTTTGATTATAACAAACAATACTCTTGTGTTTCTAACAAATTCGTTTCTTGAGTTTTTCATGTATTATCTCAATCACTCAAATGCTCGAATCGTCATCCATTGCAAGCACTCAAAAGACAATCAAAAGTGGATCTGAAGAACCAAGATTTTTGAAGATTAGAAGCCTAGAAGATATTTTAGCAAATCTTTGAAATTATGTGTAAAGGTATAACTTGTCGATGTTTAGCAAGTATAAAACTCAAATTAATTTTTATACATCTCATCATTTGCATAAAAATATTTTCGAAATGAAATTGATTTTGGAAAATAGACTCTATGATATAAAATCTTTAAAACCAAAATCTACTCATTTCGGTCGACCGAAAGTTTGAATTGGTCTACCTAAACTCTAATGGTTTGAATATTTTACAACGGCTATAATTGGACTTCGGTCGACCGAAGCCTATCAACCGAAAGTCCCTGCAGTAGGTTGTTTTGTTCTATAAATACCAAACCCTTTTACATTCAATAACACCAACCTATAAGAGAATTTTAAAGAGCTTATTTATCAAAGATCATTGAGTTTGCTTTATTTTTATCCAATTCATTTATTACAAGAATCTTTAGTTTGATTGAATTTGTTCTTCGTCTATTTCATCAAAGATTCCATTTTTGCAAAAAAAACTTCTATCTCATCTATTTCTTCATTCTTGACTAAAGCTTTTCTTTACCAACACTTATTTAAGTGTAAATCTCTCCCTATACTTAACTTTGTTGACCTATGGTTGACATCTCGTTTTGATTATCACAAACAAAGCATGTTTATTACTAACAAATTGATTTTAAGCGATCATAGTGACTATTACACATGAGTACATTCGATGGCACAAAGTTCGAGATCAAGAAATTTGCACACAAGCCCAAATGGAAACAAGCTCAAACAATCGAGGTCTTGGAGAATGATGTTACAAATCCCGCAAAAGTTGCCTACACGAAAATCGAGACACAAGTCATAGTACAAATCAAGCAATTCACGTCAAGATATTCAAACTAAGTACCTAGACGTTTCACGATTATATGTAAAGGTAAAACATTTTAATACTTGGCAATGTATCGTGATAAAGCTCAAAATTTTGATTGTCTTACAAATTCACAACAAAAATGTTTTATTAAAAAATATGTTTTCAAAGGTAAAAATTCGAAATAAGTATTTCAAATACAACTAACACCTTGAAAAAAAATTTAAAACGTTCATCTAGCATCAACATTTGATATATATTAAAACGAGGACGTTTCGGGCCAAATTGGCTGTACCGGACGTCCGGTAAAACCAATGTTTAGCTACCGGTCATATTTCAAATGGTCCAATATCCTGACAAAAAATAATGGCTATTTGACCGTTCGGTACTGTACCGGACGTCTGGTAAAATACGTCTAATAGGACAGAACTTTTAACCGTCTGAGTACTATAAATATCTCACTATTCCTCCACTTGCATTAACCATTCTTGAACATTAAAGGGAGTCTTTTATTGATCTCAACTACGTTATTCTCTATCTTTAAGAAGGTCAAAAAGCATTAAATTGTTGAAAAACTTTTGTGTGATTAAATTTTGTGAAAATCCTTTGTTCATCAAAAAGTTTTTCATATCAACACTTTAAGCTAAACTTATTGCCATCTATTGAAGTGTTTGCCTCTTCTCTTCTTGTTATCAATCTTGATTATATCTTTCATTAAGAAGAGAAGTTTTCACTTGTATATTCATTCTTGAATTGTGGGTCATGTTGAGGTCCCGGAAAGCTCAACATTGTAAAATGATCAGTGCTCCTTGGTTGTAAGTCATCGGAAGCATTGTAAAAGGTTGGATTGCACCACAAGTCAATTAACATAGTGAAAAATACCTTGCTCGTGACGAAGAGCTTGGTAATGGGAGATGTAGATCATTGCGTTGGATCGAACCTCTATATTATATCATTTGCACTTTCTAACTCTTTTACTTAACGGTTTCTACTCTGTACAAACTTATTGTGTCTCTCAGTTCGACTGGTTTAACCTTGTCTACTCACCATCTATCGAAAAGAAAGGAACATAATTACTTTTCTTTCCAAAAGAACTTTTCAAAATTAATTTTTTTTTTTCCAAAAGTAGGTAATTGTTGCAGATTTCATAAAGTAAGAGCTTTCTGGGGACATTAGTTTCATTAGAGTAGCATTATTTTATTTTACTATTATTCTTTTATTATTACTTTAGGGGGGGGAGTACTAATAATTGAAAATTGAAGAAAAAGTACCAATAATTATCCACAGTTTTTCCTTTGTTTTACACAAAGGTAGTGATAAAGGAATTAATTATTGTACCCGAAGTTGGAACTTTAATAGAACGTATTAATATAACCATCCATAGTTTTTTCCTTGTTTTTACAAAGGTAGTGATAAATGGATGAATTATTGTACATGGATTCATTGTAAATTTTATTCATGTAATATGTGATTCTATATTATTGCAAACTTAATCTCTAGTTGAGTCATTCCTACTAAGCTTAACATGCATTCAAAATCACATATCTCATGGTCTCTACATTAGTATAAGATCTGAGATTAATGTCTTCTATCAATAATATCATATGTATAATAGTAAACATTGTAATATTCAAGATTTCATATTATTATTGACTTTTATGCATAACAAGCCTAAATAAAATCATATAATATTCATATTTTGTCACTATATTCATGATTGCTATTTCGCATAATCGATGTGCTTTCATAAGTGAGATGACATGAATACTTAAAGTGCATAGTTCAAGAAAATCGATCCATGGAGAATGGCATGGTGAATAGTGATTTAGAACAACTTAAATCTCATTTTTTTAAAAAAAAAAAGGCACATGGTTCAAAATCTTGAAAATATATGTTAAGTTTACAGAACCAATTTTTAAAAACTCTTAGCTCTGATACCAACTGTGGCAACCTGAATCCTTAATGATTCGTGTGTCACTAAATAATCAACTAAAATAATTTTAAAAGATATTCAACATAATTATATAAATTATTTAAGCATGTGCTAAAACTCAAATGATGTAATGAGTTTAATACATTACTTAAAACGAGAAATATCTTAAAATTATTTAAAATTAAATGAAATAATAATAGTTTGACAACTTAAGAATTTTATTATTGAATCTTTTGCCATCACAAACCATCTCCGTGCCGACCTCCTCGAATCATCAATTCTCTGAAAGTAGAGACATAATAGAGTGAGAATAATTCTCAGTAAGCGTGCGTGGATAATGAATTCATATATGTATTTCTACGGAAAATTCATAACATGCATAGAGAGATGCGAAAATTTGGCCGAACTAAGGTGTTGCTAAATTCTCGTGCTTAGCGCTACTAAACTCCGATCCAAATTTAATAGAACATACGTAACATGGAACAAAACATAACATAGCTGTAGAAATATTACATACATAAACATTAGCCACCGTAAACATAAAACACAAATTACCTCTTCACTGGTCAATTCAAAATGATAAAATGAGTTATTGTTGGTAAAAGATCCTTGAGCCCTGTGTGGGGTTGATTATTCACCTGTAATTGTATAATTGTACGAATATAAAAATGACGAGAGAAAGAGAAGTGGAGAGACAAAATTATAGAGATAGAGAGAGAAAGTGTGTAAATGATTTTTGAGTGTAGTTTAGTGTTAGGGTTGTCTTCTATTTATAGGGTAAATTCTTGACCATGTGTAGAAAGATAAAAGGAAATGGCTAGATGTTAGGATTGTTAAATGCATAAATGGTGTATTATCATTAAAATGGTCAAATTAATACCTTTAATCATGTGGTCAAATCAATTAACTTAGCTTAAAATTTGGTGTAAATAATGCTTGTGGTCAAATCAATTTCCTTGATTTGAGTGGTCAATTCAATTACATTGACTTGAAATGTGGTGTGAAAAATGCACGCGGTCAATGAATCATCCTTAATCAAGACTAATTAGCATACTTACATATGTTTTAAGCATGAGTTAATCTAACTTCCAAAATAACTTTCCACTTAGGTCATCAAACTATTGGTTAATAACCAATAAGGTTATTAGACTAGGTCAATTACCATTGAAGTCATTAAACTTTAATAATAGCGACTATTTAAATCTAACAACTAGTAGCAAAAATCTGGAATGTTACATCAAGGCTATAATAAGATAGCATGAAACATACTTTACCAGAATTGTGATATTGAAAATATTGACGTACAAGACATAGATGATTCGATACAAGAATTTTCATTTATTGAAATTAGGGGAGCAACTATATTCTTTTTCTTTGGCTCAGATTTTGTCCTATTGAGTTTTATTGTCGATATTTTATCAAGTAAGTATTTTATTAATCCAATTTACTGTAATTATTTATACTCTTTTTTTTTTTCCCTTCGTTTGATATTTTTATCCGACTGAATTTTTAGCAAATCAGGTTTTTAACGGGACAATAATCATGCAGATAGTCATCAAATGAAGAGTGTTGTAAAACTATGAGATAAATATTGATATCGTTTGATCTTATCAGAATACTTAAAATAAGTTCCATTTACTCTAAAAAAGTATATTCTAATCTGATTGCAATTCTCATTTTGGACCCTATGAATACGAGGTTTTGATTTTCAATAAAATACACACTTAATAATAATCTCCTTCTCTTATATTTCTCTCTTGTTCCTTTAGTTTTATAACAATTTTCGAATGGTTTCCATCCAAAACAAAGGTTAATTTTACTTGAAAAGACGCTCAAAATAATAATTATTAAGAAAAAAAAGACAAGACAACCCCCCCCCCCCCCCCCCCCCCCCCCCCCCCCCAATGTGTTTAGTGGTAGTTTTGACCCCTAAATGTATGTTTATCCGGTTTTTCTAGAGTAATTACAACTCATTTTTGTAAACACGTATATTTTTCCATTTGGATGGTAGATGAATGACTCTTCTTTACATTTGTTTCTCGTATTATAACACCATATGCTAAACATTAGCATTGCTTAACAATTGATCACAGATTATGGAATATGAGTTTCACTGCCATCTTGATTGGTGTTGTGCTATACAGAAAAATTTCGATAAATTAATAATCTCGCTTAAATAATAAAATTTTTCGATCCCCGAATTAGGTCAGTGTACTAAATTAAGAACTCCATTAAATGTATAAGATAATAATAATTTTTTTAAATCCTTTAAGGCCTAACGAATATATAAAATAATAAATGGTTAAATTCATAAAAGTTTGAATAAACTTAATTTAACAATATTTTCTTCATTTCGTCTCTTTTTCAAAATATGCATTTAAAATCTTTTGTTTTTTCTTTATATTCAAACCAAACTCAACTTCATTCTTAATTTTTTGCAATGCACATACTACATTTGACATTTTTTTTTTTTTTTTCATTTTGTGCAAATCAATTAATTAAGGTTACGACTGTTTGAAATGCCTCTTTTGAAGAAACAATTGGTAAAACACAATTATCATTTGAATCATGATCATTATTGATAGATGTATTGAGTACCATTTGAACAATATCTTCATTAGTATTAGATTTGATCAATAAGTCATTTTCACTAGAATAGTTTAAAAGGTGTTTGACATCCATCACATTTATATAGCGTAGACCAAAAATAGTTTCACACAATTAGTTGATTCCTTCATCTTCACCAACTTTTGATTCAACATTCACATGACTAAATTATGCAGATTTTTAACTTATTTCAAATGAAACGCCATAGTATAAAAAATGTATGAAATTTTGAATGATTGGAGTTCTCAAGTTAAAACTAATTATTGTAAAAGTTTTATTCCATATGTACATGAAATAAATTAAATGATTAATATGTTTCCTCTTTAATGTATACATTGTAATGTGTGCTTACATGTATTATATGAAAATATAGAATATTTTGTAAACTAATAATCTATCTAAAATAATAATTCTTTTTAGTCCCAACATTATTATTTTATAGATGTTTTACTGTATAACAATATTCTTTAGGTAAGAGATTGTTTGTGGAAATCATTTCTCCAAAATAATTTTCAACCATACATTTATGAGATTCATAACATTTTCTTAGTTTTTAACATCATATTCTCCAAAAAATTTATTTTTCAATTGAAAAAATCCTTTCCAAACAAGCTCCAAATATTTTTCAAAAAAAAAAAAATCTTCCAAACAAGCTTCAAAAGATTTATTTTTCAATTACAATTACTAGAGAGAAACGGTTCGGTTCGGCCAAAACCATAACCGTACCACCAAATTTTTGGTCATACCATAACCGCACCATAACTACATAAGTCGGTTCGGTTCAGCTCAATTCGTATCTCGGTTCGATTCGATTAATAACCACGAAAATAAATTATTTTTTATAAGTCCAAACTCAAACCGTCAAATTGAAAAAAAAAATTATGAAAAAAATCAAAAACATAATACTAAGCCAATTTAGCAAACAATATCCCAAATGAAAATACATACAATATCCCAACTTCCAAATGCAAAATTCAAATTTAACAAACAATATTATTAACATAGATCAAGACTCTTACTAGCATATGTCAATCTTTATTCTTCCCCACAACTCTTACTAGCATAGGTCAAGAGTCAAAATTCAAAGTTGATTCCAATATAATACATAAGAAATGTAATTAGAGTAATAATACAACCATACTACATATTCAAGAATGGTCTTATCTGAAGATTTAAACAAAAAAAAATGTACATCTTCGTCAATGTCCTCCTCACTAAACATTGCACAAGCTCTGGAGTATGATGAAAGAATATAATTTTCTACACACAATAGAGAAAAAAATTAACAATAAAAGAAAGTGCATGAATAACAAATATAAAAAATAAATACTACCATGAATATCACTCCAAAGTCAATCCCGAGCATACATTAAAGTTTCTAAAGTCTTCGGGTGAAGCCTATTTCTATGTGGACTCACAAATCTACCATTTGTACTGAATGTTGACTCAGATGGCACAGTAGATACTGGAATGGCTAATAAATCTCTAGCAACCTTCTGTAAAGTCGGAAATTTTATTGAACTTACTTTCCACCATGTCAATAAATCAAAACCATCCACCTTTGACAATACTGGCTTGTCTAGAAAAAAACATCAAACTTTGTTTTTATATGATCAGTGGTAACAGAATGGCTAACAAATGTGTCAAAACCAACCATGTGAGAATGCTTTCCAACAATAGTAGATGACTCTGATTGCGAAGATAATGAAAAGTGAAATGTATTTTCTGTAGAATAACGTAGTCTCTTATACTCTTTGAGCAACTTATGACAAAATGCTCTAACCTTTTCAACCTCTACCTGTGCTTCGTCTCCAAGGATCAAAGGGAAATAGTATTCCACTAGTTTCATGTTGTATCTCGGATCTAATACAGTTGCAACAGCTAGAATTCCATGCATGCCACTCCAATACTTGTCAAACTTTTCCTTCATGCTTAACGTCATCCATTTGACTTCATTCTGACCCACTAAAAAGGGATAAAGAAACCATCCCATGTACCTACAAAATAGAGAAATGCAAATGACAATAACTATAAAAAAAGATTGCTTGACAGATATATGAAAAATGAAAGCAGAAATAAAAAAATAATTCTTCCATACTGGATTGGTAAATTACCAAGCTCTCGCAAACAATATAACCCAAAATATATGTTGAATTCTGGAATTTCATTAATAACATCAACAGAAAGCCACAATAATTTTGTAACCAAATTAATAATTCGAGTCTTTATTTCTTATTAACATAGAGAAACTGAAGAACATATAAACTAACAAGCAAAATAGACTAAAAATCACATTTTTCGGGCCACGCGTCATATATTTTAATAATATTATAAAGAAAATGCAATCAAGTATAATGTATCTGGGTTTTGTTGAATTGTATAGGGAAGATTGTTTGAAACGAATGGACGCAAAACAACTCAAGGACACGCTCACAAGATGGTAGACTTCATTGCTGATTACTACAATTTGAATCTAAGGTACAGGTAGCAGAGAGCCGACGAATCTGATTTAGTTCATTGGTTGAGTGAACAGGTGTTTTGTAAGTTTGGTTTCCAATTTTCAATTTTAACGTGTATGGTTAGAGTTAGGTTATTAAGTTAATCGTTTACTAATAATGTTAATTGGGCCTGATTTTTGGGAAAGCTCAATTGTCAAAATTACCCAATTAATTTGGGAAAGAATAATGGAAAATCCAATTGCCAAATTTATTTTTTTAATTGGGTAATCGATTCGGGACGGAGCACCGTTGCTAAATATAATACCCGCCCACCCTTAACCGAGTCATTAAAATCAAAACTATAACCGTCCCATTGTACTATCGGTTCAGTTTTTATCACCCCATTCGGTTTGGTTAGTCGTGATTTTCGATTTTAACGATTCGAATTGCCATACCTAACAGTTATAGTACAAAACTTTTCACTTTTATGCAGACTTGACCAAAACCTTTAATTTGTTGCACTCACGGTACAAAAAATTTCAAAAACTCGCATCTAAAGTCTAAATTGACATAAACAGTTATTTTCTTTGTTAGTTGACCAAAAATCAAAAGTTGGACCAATGTTGACTAATTTTTAAGGAACAAAAAGCTAATTTTACATTTTTTCATATTAAAAATCTAAAATAAAAGAAATAAATAAAAAATCATATTTTCTTCTCCACCCACCCACCTTAGTCTACCCTACCCTAAAACCAAAACCACCAAACACACCTTCACTCACGACCAACGACCGACACAACCATACCCACCCAACTCTGATGCCACCTCACCCATCACCACGCAATTATCTATAAATATATCCATTTTCTCTGCAAATTCGTTCATTTTCTTTCTCAAATCAAACCCTAGTCACAACAATTCGCCTATCTCGGCCCTTGCTTCCATCCATTTCATCATTGTTATATAAACTATTATATAAATTTCAAAAAGTAATTTACACCCAAATACGTAACTGTGTGCAAAACTCATAATATCACCATCGCATATTTGAAATGGACTAAATGAAATGGCAGTATGGTAATAGGAAATAATTTCAAAAGCTAGAGTTCATGGCCTTGCTGTAAAAGTAGGATATTGAGTTTTAATACCTCTTTCACAATTTCAAGTGAAGGTACAACAATTGTTGAAGTTTCATCAAGCTTCAAGTGTATTAACGGTCCGTATATTTGGACAAAGCCCCTGTTTGATCCACATTATTTTTTTCATTCTCATTCTTCTACTCATTTTTAATCACAAATTCTTTAATAAAATAATATTTTCTATCACATCAATAACTTTTCCTTCTTTTTCAACCACATATTCCTCATCACATCACTTCAAAAAAATACATTGTCTCATTTTAATATGCACCAAACACACTCTAAATCTCTGAATCCAATAATAGGCAATTTCTTAGGACCTGATGGCAGTTTTTCAAATTTATTAACATCTTTGGATTTTTTTCCAATTGGTGAGAAACATGAAAAAGGATAAAAAGAGAGAAAAAATTGTAAAGCTAAAGGGAAAGTAGAGATCCATTAGGGAAAGCTAAAGTGCCGGCCCCTGGTTGTGGGTGTCGATGTTTTGGTGTGGTGTGGGGCGGGGCGGGGTCAATAATAGGATTTTTTTAAAAAAAAAAAATTTGATTTAATTCTTTTATTTTAGTTTTTTATATGAAAAATGTAAAGTTATTTTTTTGTCCTTTAGATATTAATCAACATTGGTTAGACTTTTGATTTTTTGTCAACGAACGGAGAAAGTAATGGTTTTTGTCAATTTGGACTTTAAATGTGAGTTTTTAAAAGATTTGATACCGTGAGTGCAATAAACTAAAAGTGTGGGTCAAGTTTACATAAAAATGAAAAATTTGGTACTGTGGCTACAATTTCCCTAACTTAAATTCTAGTACTTGTTTGACAACCATGCTTTTTAAATTCTTTTTTTTTTTTTCTACGTACTCATATTCAACCAAATATTCACACAATAAAATATTCTGTACGTAATTTTTTTTTTTTTTAAATCTACTTTTTAACTACACATTGTTTTAAAAATCACAATTCACAATTTTATTTATTTATTTAATTTTTTGAACAAGTTTGGTCTTCAAACAGGAGCCTAATGTATTCCAATCACAATTGATCATAACTTTATTCCTATTTTAGTACTTGCGATGCGTGCAAGGCACTCTTGAATACGAGTAACTAATTAATCCTATTATAAAACAAAAGTTAATTGATCGTAGACTGTAACCAATATTTTAGGAATCCAATACGAAAGTCAAATGATTTTATGTTATAGCATTTAATTATGTCACTGCAAAACCAACCAAGATTTTTGAGATTTACATTCCTTTTATTTTTCAGGATCACAAGCGTAAATATTTAATGCAGATTTTATAATTTTTCACGTTGCTCAAAACCAATATAGAGTTTCTTGACTTTCTTCTGCTAGTCGACGTGCGTATAATAATTTTTGGAAGAAAATCTGAAAAAGATATAGAAAATCTCTCATTTTCATTTTTCTACTCGTTTTCAATCAAACTTTCTTCAATAAAGTAATATTTTTCATCATATTAATAACTTTTACTTCATTTTCAACTACACATTTTCTATCAATTTACTATTTCAAAATACTTTTTTTTTTTTTAAATAATGTGGCTCAAACACACTTAGATTCTTAGTATTGATGAAATATGTGGTTAAAACATTGTAGATCTCATGAAATATGTGATTAAAATTAATTGTTAACTTTAATTTAGATTTTAATCTCTACTAAACAGGAATTTAGCAAAAAAAAAAAAAAAAAAGGAAATGCTTAAGTCTCAATTGTTTGTTCATTTTTATACAGTTCATTAATTTTTAAATTGATGCTATGTGTACGGAAAAAGTTTGATAAATTTTCTGCAGATGTACACTTGAAGAGTAAAACCAGGGGCGGAGCCAGGAATGTAGGGTATGGGGGACAAAAATGAATCTCAAACAAAGACTAAGTTCAATCGTCCAAGTGACATTTAACTTAAAGTTCAATAACCAGCTGTGTTTTTAACCAGACCTCTAATTATGAGATGGGCATCTAAACTATAAGCACACAAATAATTACAGATATACCAAAATCATACGAAGTAATAACATCCTTGTTTTTATTATGTTGAGTAGAAAATCCTTGACTCAAAGCAGTGAAGCAATGGTATTCCCGAATATTCAGATGTACAAGTAGTAAACAGTAATCGTAAGAGTCAAATCACAGTTGATTGTAAACAAAAAAACCCTGATTATGACAGTAAAAAACATCAAAATATAAGAGTATTTAAAAGATTAATAACAAGAGTATCTATGAAAATGAACATCATTAGTCTATGAAATATATCCTCTAGGAAAAGAAAAAAACATTTTCCACGCAATGATGAAGCAGCTACCAAATTGGATAACTATAAGTATGTAAAAGAAACAACTGAACCAAAATCAAGATAGCAAAAATTGAATAATTGCCATGAAGGGTTTGAATTGAGAAAAGTCAAAGCAGCAGCAGAAAATCCGAATAAATACAGAATTATGCAATCTCGATGAAGAAAAGAGAAACCCATAAGTTGAGATACAAGTCAATCAATTGCATCAAATGAAAAAGTGGAAATTTTATCGACAAATCAATCGACGTATATATGAATAAATGAAGTATCTATCTAAACATATCTCACACTGCAGGCCACAATTGAAGGCTGAAGCACAACTGCACTGCACACACAAGGGCCGAATCGACACTGAAAGTTTGAAACAAAACAAAGAGTTACAAGACATTACAAAATTGAAAATGAAGCAAGATATTAAACACAAGATATTAAACCTGGAATAATGAAGAAATTAAACATAAAACACAAGAAATTAAAGAGTGAAGAAGAAGAACAGTGAGCAGGCTGCAAACTCGATTTTCACTTACCGGAATAAATTGAACAGAAGAAGAACAGTGAGCAAATTTGGCTGATAGAGGGTGGACTTCGGAGGACGGCGTCGGCGGTAAAGGGTTTCAGTCATTTATCTATTTGGGAATGGGCGATTTGGAAGAAATCAAGAAACCGTGCACAGGGTAAAGGGTCTTGGAATCGGGTTTAATTTTATATAAATAGCAAATTGAGTTTTCAATTTTCAAAAGGGATTGAATAGTGGGATGTTGGGCTTGGACAATGGAAAAAATGGGCTATAAACAATTTTTTTTTTTTAATTTTTTTATAGAACTTGGGCTTGGACCCCTTGCCCACCCCTTTCTCCGCCCCTAAAACATTGACACATGATAAAAGCAAAGGAAAAAAAAAGGCAGCTATACCACTGTATGTATGGCTTCTGTGAGCAATTCGTCTATACAAGGATATTACTCCAATTTAACCCTTGTTTGAGCTCAATTATATAAAAAAAAAATTAATTTTGGAATTGTATTTTTTGAAGAATGTTTGGTTAATAAGTAAGAATAATTTTTGGTGTAATATTATTTTATTGAGATAATATATGATTGATAAAAGGAAAGAAAAAAATGAATTAAAATTTAGTGCATGCAAACATGGACTTGTATCGGTGGAAGACATTATTGTATTTCCTTTGGGGAAAGAATAAAGTGTCGGTACACTTTCACACCGAAGTTGACTAACTGCGCCTTGATTTGAAAAATTTATCAACATGTTTTCATGTGCACATCAAGTCTCAAGTTTAATTACCTATAAAAAAGTTATGTTTGGTACGGATTAAAATCAAAATTTAATTTAAGTCAAAGTCAAACGATCAATATTTAACCACATCTTTTATGGGGTTCCACAATTTTTCAACCACACATTTTAAAAATTTCTATCACAATCTACTAAAAATCTAATTTTAATCCCCACCAAACACCCACTTAAATTTGAATAGAATTTGGCAGGGACTAAAATCTGATTTAGAGTAGAATTTGATAGAAGTAGAAGAAATGTATGATTAAAAAGTTGTAGTTCTCAGGCCTGTTCGGTAGGGATTAAAATCAGATTAAAATTGAAAAAATATCCGTTATTGTTGACTTTTACTAGACAAGTGGGACCCAATAACGGCCATATTTTCAATTTTAATCCCTACCAAACGGGACCCTCGTAAAATATGTAATTAAAATCAGTTGTTGATTTTAACTTAAATTAAAATGTGAATTTTAAGGGATTTGATATGTTTTACTAACAATTTTTTTCCCCACATAGGAAAACCTCAATTCAACCCAATCAATAAGAGATTAATGCCAAACTATGGGCATGGACTTCTACTCCTAGGTTGCAAACATGGTGCCGCGTGACATTCATTAAGGTCCAAATGCTAAAGAAAATTTTAAAAATTGAATTGGGGATTTTGATACAAAAAACTATGTTCATAAATTGAGGTGGAACAGTGTGCAGTTTTAGATATTCCAAACATGTAACATGGTATCCGGACCTACAAACTAATCTAATCTAATCTAATTCAATCCAATTGGATCGCAAGATCAAGATCCCATTTGGAACGTCTAACTACCGACACCAAATCTACAAACCACACGCTTCCATTTGTCATCGTCAACTAAACTGCCCATACTCTAACAAAATTGGGTACATTGGTTCTCAACAATGCAATAATATGTCTACAAGTTGATCTTCAATATCTCATTTTAATTGCAAGGTCTAAAATCTTTGTTAATAGAAAGTGATCCTTATATTTCCAAATTTTGTTTACTAACTTATGTCTTGTGCTTAAAAATTTGAAAGTATGTCATATTTTCAAAGAGCTCGTGATAAAATTGATTGAAATTGTTGGAGAATATAATGGATTTGAGTGATGATTTTAAACTAAAAAGTTGAACGCTTTGTCCTTAAATTGAATTTGCTCTGCAACGGTGTTTACGGATGATGACAATCAACTCCTAAGATATAACGACAATTTTTTTGTATTAGTAGCACTTTAAAACACAAGAACAACGAACCGAATATTGATTTTTTGTACTCCTTATGAAAATGGAAAAAACAGTTTTTTTATGCAGAATTTATGTTAGAAAAAGATGAATTTAATGTTATATTATGATTGTATATCATTTGGATGAATAAATGGATGCCCCAATTGTCTAATTTATAGAGCATGAAAAGTTGGGAGTAAATTGTCAAGTTTCAAATTCAAAATATTTGCCAAGGATAGCAGCTTTTGCCGTCGCTAAGCTGTCACCCTTGCATCGCTCGAGCGTTAGAAACAGAGATTCTATCGCTAGCCAATCGCTAGAGCGACGACCTCCTTGCTCGAATGAAGATGGGCAAATTTTCAACCTGCTCCTCTCTTTTCTTCAAACTTTAGACCATATTCACCCGAAATTATTTTGGAGATTTCAAATATACCACGATCTACTAGACGAGTAGAACAAGTTAGTCGCTTTATTTTCATAATTTGACCATCGGATCAATTCCGAATATTTGATCGAAATTGACATGAAAGTCATTTTTTTATGATTTTATACTAAATTAATTTCAACAGAAATTATCATTTTAATCACAAGTCACATTATAATTTATCCAAAAAAGATATATGCTAAATAATAACTATAATAGAAGAATTCTTTTTTTTCCCCCACACAATTTTACCATTTTAATGACATGTGCGAATTGAGATATGTTGTCTAACTTATTGTCCATTCAATTGCAAATTGACATAACATGAAAAATTTTAGTTTTCATCAACCTTAATATTAATTTTAATTTTTATGATGCGTCATATATAATTGGGTGGACAGCAGTAAATCTTACTCTCCATTTGGTCCTAATTATTATTCATTTCTTATTTCCCTTCTTATCAATCACACATTCTCTAGTCAAATAATATTACACATAAATTCAATTTTTCTTTTCCCTATACGTTATCCAAAAAATTGTTATCCATCTCGTCTTAGCGTAGAGTAATGGGGCCAAACGGGTGCGGAACTCCACATGTGCATAGCGCGTGAACCTAAGATTGATATATGGGTGTCATACATGAAAGATTAATGCATTCAAATGCGGCAATTATTAAAGGTTGGATCCCCGGAGTACAAAGAATAGTGATACTTAACTGCCAAACACAAGCAAAACGCGTTCCATTCCGCTGCTTATATATCTCTGTGTATACAAAGAGTACGTAGAAATCTTCTTGTACACATTATCTGAGAGCGAGAGATTATATTTTCACTCTTCTTTGTTTCAATTTTGAGAATTTGAGATCAAATTGTGAGGAAAAAAATGGAGTTGTTTTACTATATGGTGTTTGGGGCTTTGGGGGCAGTGGTGGCAGCATTGGAGCTGAGTAAAAGTAACAAGGATAGGGTCAATACTTCTGCAGCTTTCAATTCCTTCAAGAATAATTACCTTCTCGTATACTCACTCATGATGGGTATGTAAATAATACACCCCAGATCTGGGCCTTAAGAATTTCTAATTTTCTTAATTTACATAGTTCTTTTGCATGGAATGATTTTAAGGAAGGGGGGTTTCGCTTTATTCAATTGTTCGCGATTTTGTATCTACAGCATGTGATCGGATCCACTGATGAGTGAACGATTTTGGATTTGATGCATTGAGCGTATGCTTTGGAGTTTTTTGTATTGTTTTTTTTGGATCTAGATCTCAGTGGGCTTGCATTATTATTCTTTGCCTAAGGTAACGTTGGAGGCTAAAAATGATTGAATTCGTGGAAATTATGATTTGGTGTTGAGAGACTAGGAGACCTTCAACATTTTAATAAAATTTGGCCTAATTTGATAATTTTGTGTTTAATTTGAAGTTGAATTTTCATCTATAGAATGCAGTCTGCTCATTCAAACTAAGTTTTGCCAGCGATTGTGATGCGAGAGGCCTGTAATGTTGCGCATGTAGATCCAGTCTTGTCTTGCATAGAGCTGTCAATAGTCTCTATTTCAAAAATGGGTTGGATTTTGCTCATAGGACTTATTTATTCACGTCACTAGTTATTTTAGTTATTCCATACATCATCTGTCAGTACAGGTTAGTTCAGTTATCTAAGTTATTATGCTTTTAAATATACTATCTGCTTTCCGTTACTCTTGATTTTTTACTTTATTAGAAATATTTTGCCATTTGAAATCTAATTTTTCCTCACTGGGCAGAGGAGAGAGCGTACGCTTAATTTTTCGTCTTTCATACTTATAATTTTTCGTTTACCCCCATTAAATCTAGCATCTGAGGGAGATCAATCTTAAGCTGGTGTAATTTTTTTGCATACTTTATTTTTCCTATGGTATCAGCTGCATCTGACATCCACTAATATGAAATCCTAGTTTCATGTTGCACTTTCTCAAGTTTATGCTTAGCTTTTGCAAATTGTTTTGGTTTTAAGAAATATTTGAAAATAATAGTCTTTGCTTTTTCTGATGGTTGGTCTATATGGCAACAGCCGGTGACTGGTTGCAGGGTCCTTATGTTTACTACCTTTACACAACTTATGGCTTTGGGAAGGGGGAAATTGGGCAGCTCTTTATTGCAGGATTTGGATCTTCCATGATATTTGGAACCATTGTTGGATCTCTAGCAGATAGACAGTGAGATATCCTTTTGAAATCATGTTAATTAAATTTTATATTGATATGCTAAATTCCCGTTTGAGTTATATACTGAAATTTCAGGGGACGGAAGAGAGCATGTGTGACTTACTGCATCACGTACATACTGAGCTGCATCACTAAGCATTTTCCTCAGTATAAAGTTCTGATGATAGGACGTGTTTTGGGTGGTATTGCCACGTCTCTCCTGTTTTCAGCATTTGAATCGTGGCTCGTTGCAGAACACTTCAAGGTGAGGAGTCTTTGATATAATGGTGAAAGTTAATATGTGTAATCTAGCTGTATTACTACGTATATGTGATCCAGTAACTGTGAATTATGCAATACCACAAAGTCAAATCTTATTTCATAACAAATTTGCTGAAAGATGTTTCAATCTGGATTTTATTTACTCTTGATCTTGGTAGTCGTGACTTGTGAACTCAAATCACAGATGAGATGCACGTAGGATGGATGAGCATGTGGATTTTGTTTTACTCAAAAAGACCTTTTCTATATGCAAATGACTGATATTTGTCCTTTAGGACTCTTGACGGCTTCAAGATATAATATTTAATTCTTTGAGTGAAAGGTCTGTTCTTTCAGTATCTGAAACATTAGAAAAGATCATGGAACTACTCATAAACTTTGGAAACTACTTCATCAGTTGATTACTAATTGCAATTTTGTTTCAATATACGTTTTTCCAGAGGGGTTTCGATCAGCAGTGGCTCTCATTAACTTTCTCTAAGGCAATATTCCTTGGCAATGGGCTCGTTGCAATTCTTGCTGGGTTATTTGGAAATCTACTAGTTGATACCTTAAATTTTGGGCCAGTATCACCCTTCGATGCTGCTTCCATTTTTCTAGCTATTGGAATGGCTGTTATATTATCATCATGGACTGAGAACTATGGGGACCCTTCGGAGAACAAGGACTTGCTCACTCAGTTCAAGGGTGCTGCTGTAGCAATTGCTTCAGGTAGATTTCCAGATATATCTCTATGCTGTATAATTTACTTTAAATCTTTAAGAGTTTTCGTGGAGTCATTACAGTCCATGGAGTCATATGTCATAGTTTTGATGCCCATCTATCCACCAATCACCTAAAATAAGACCAAAAAAATAAAAAAATAAAAAATAATAATAATAAGACCAACCAATAATAGGGTGCAATTTTCCTCTAAATACTTTTAAGTGGTGGATCCAGCTTAGTATCTTTTTAAATTTTGTTCTGCTACCCGGCTCTTTTGGTTCCATAAATGCTTTTCTCTATTGATATTTTCCCAATTTCATGGAGCTTAGTAGAATGATTTATGTTGGACAGATGAGAAGATTGCATTGCTGGGTGCAATACAGTCTCTATTTGAAGGTTCAATGTATACATTTGTATTTCTCTGGACACCAGCACTGAGTCCAAATGATGAAGATATTCCCCATGGTTTTATTTTTGCAACTTTCATGTTGGCTTCAATGTTGGGAAGCTCTATTGCATCCCGTCTATTGGCCCGCAACTCAACTAGAGCAGAGATCTACATGCAAATTGTTTTTGTTATTTCTTCTGCCTCCCTTCTGCTTCCCATACTGACAAATGTACGTCCAGAAATACACTTGTTTGTTTTGTTTGACCCTCTCATTGAATTATGTCTAAGTGCGTATTACTTGTGGCAGTTCTTGGTAACTCCTTCAAAGGTGAAAGGGGGTGGCATCACTTTTGCAGGTTGTCTCCAACTTCTTGGCTTCTGTACTTTTGAGGCTTGTGTAGGAATTTTCTGGCCATCCATTATGAAGATGAGATCCCAATACATCCCTGAAGAGGCTCGAAGTACCATCATGAACTTCTTCCGCATCCCCTTAAACATCTTTGTTTGCATCGTTCTATATAACGTACGTTTCCCGGAACTCTTAATGTTATATGGCTTCAGCTATATATTTTATCCCATGTTTGCATTAATAGCTTTAGAGGCTTCAATTCATGGCAGTAAGAAATTCCTGTGTACGGTTTTTCTTGAATTCTTATTTTTCATTTTTGAATCCTTTACCTTAGAAAAACCTGAACATTTGGGTTTCATCCATATGAGAATCTCCAGGATCTGCCTTATCTGATCCGTACTGTTATTAAAGTTATCGCATTATGAACATGCTGTTGCCAGTTGTTAATTTTTTTGGATTGTGTTTGAAGGTCAATGCATTCCCCATCACGGTCATGTTTGGAATGTGTTCGATCTTCCTCTTTATTGCATCCATTTTACAGAGACGGCTCGCAGCAATTGGAGATAAGCCAAGTGAGTTTTTGTCGTTAGATTAACTTTATTTAATGTGGTGCCAACTATTTTTTCATTGTACTGTTTGCAATTGGCTTATGAGAACTAACTTCTATTTTCTTAATATTGTTTCTTTTATTCATTTATTTTTGTGACAGAGTTAGAAGATTGGGCTATGTTGAAGGAAAGGGATGCCGAGGCTGAGCCATTGAATGTTCCTTAATGCCAACGTTTGGACTACAAATTTTGGAGGTCTTTAACGACTGTGTTTTTATAGCCATAATCTGCCATCTTGATTGCATATAGTCTCAGTCAGATAAATTCAATTCGATAGTGTTCAAAAAAATTGCAAAAGAGTTGGTCGGCCACGGAGCAATGAAGAAAATAGGCTCGAAAGAATGCTGCTAGAGCTGTTTTTTTGGTCTGTGATTGTGCAAGATGGAAACATATTAGCATCTTATGTGCAGGCCTTTGCTCTTAGATTGTCGGTGTTCTTTTGTAATTTTAATAATATACTTCATTTCCCTAATATATGGTTTGCTTGCCTCAAGGCTCAAGTATCCATAGGACCCTCGTTTTGCTTTTGACATTTTTATCATTTTTAACTACTTATTTTTACCATAGTAGCGAAATGTCACGAATATTTATTTAAATGTCATCGTACATTTTTCAATTCCTACTTTTTCTCGTTACTTTTTAAACTTGTAGCATTGATCTTATGTTCACTATGAACAAGAGATATTTTGACCATCAATGAGGTGGCAAGATCACATCTTGTCATCTAGCCACCGCATTGGTGAGCTACTGCCCACTATGGACTATTGTCCTCTATGGACATGAGATATTTTGTCCATCGATGAGGTGTCAAGACCACATCTTGTTATCTTGCCACCTCATTGGTCGGCTACCTACTGCCCACTATGGGCTACCACTATGGACAAGAGACTAGTCATGTTTTTAAAATTGGTTTTTGTTCGATACACATTCTTTCAAAATTCATTTTCAATCACATTTTTCAATAAAATAATATTTTTCATCACATCAATAACTTTTTCTTATTTTTCAACCACATATTTCTCATAATATCACTATTTAAAATATTTTTTTTCTCAATAATATTCATCAAATACACCCTTGATATAATTTGAGTAGTTGTGGCTTTGTTTGAAAGGACACAACATCACAAGGCAGCATCTAAGCCGTTTACATTTTGTGTAGGCCTATGATCGATGGATGGATTTGTATTTGATGACGTGCTCAGTAGGTCATTTGCTGTGTTCTAATTTTTTTAAGAGTAATGCTAGACGTACAGAAGATTATTGCTAGAAAGCTACCAGATAGACTTAAAATGTCTATTTTGCCCTTAATAAAACAATTTGCAGAATAGATCCTACAACTTTTTAGTTATTAGTTTATTGAGGGTTATTTATTACAGTTCCTTCGTTTGTATCGTCTGTTCTTAGAAATGATTCTAAGAATCTTAGTTCAATATCTACTTCTCGACGGATTAAGTACTGTTGTTGCTCGTATTGGTGATATCTTATAGTTGTTTTTATTTTTTCTCTTTTTTCCTGATTTTCTTATCTTCTTAGCTCTTCAAGGAGTATCCTAACTTCTCTAGATCTTAATTTGCTGGTATTGTCTTGGATTCTTTCGAATCTTTCAATATCTTCGTGGTTCATTAAACTAATCAAGGCTACTATTTATACAATATTTTTTTAAACTTTTCAACTCGTCCTAAATATTTTCTATATTTTGTTAATTTTTCAAAGATTTTAGATTGATCTTTTTTGGTTATGTATCCAAAAATAATTCCTTCTGAAACTTCTTCTTCTATATTTTCGTGCTTAGTTATGATATCTCGTATCTTTTTTATTTCTTTATAAGTTTCTACAGGATCAAATCCTATATTATACTTCCAAGCATGATCTATATCAAGATATATTTTTTAAAGGTTTTCTTGGCCAACAAGAAGTATATCTTAAGATTTTTAACTAATCTTAGTAAAAACGAAATATCTTTATTATCAAACATAATTTGAGACTATCATCATTGGATGTGGATGCTTATGAAGTGTTCATGTAGATCAGTATTCAAAGCATAAGCACATATAAAAACATGTAAATAACTTACAGTAATCAATGGAAATAATTAGGCTTTCCCTCCAGTATGTTCTTATAGTTGCTTTGCATGTACTTAATCAATCTTCTGAATTAGATGAATATTCAAAATGTTTTGAAATCATTTGGGTCCACAACTGCTTCCGCAAAAGGTTTTTTAATTAAGGTTGCATTTCTCATTCTAAAGAATTAGCCGTGTTGCCATAGATGCTATCTCACAGTATCTAGAGTCTCTGTTTTCACCTCTATTCAAACTCTTTTAAAAAACAAGCTCTTACTTAGAATGAAATTTTAAAAGATAACTCACACACAAGGTGTTACAATTTTGTTAGAAATATGCCATTTTTCCCTAAAACATTCATCAAAGACGGGTACTTTGGCATGACTAACATCCGTTCAAAAACAATATTTTGAAAATCTTTTAAAATCTCTGTCTGTACTGCCGAGGAATCATGAGAAACTTAACCAAATTTTTTTATGAAAGCTTTGTTGAACATAACAAACTTCATCTTTATATTCATAAACTGAAATAATATATGTTTATATACTATATTTACATACATTTGGTACTCACCTTATGAAGTTTAGAACTCCATAAGTGATTACCTTACTACAAGCTTTGCTATCTTCAAAACCAGATAATAGATTTTCTGAATACAAGTGATGTATACAGATTACAAAGAAATGTATTTGGATTTGAGATGTTTTTCTTCCAAGTTTTTTCGAGATGCCTCTCTTTTGCATACCTCTCCTCCTTTTATAGAGGTCTTGAGTCATTCATTTAGTGATAAGGAATCTTATCTTTACAACTATCCTCCCACTATCTTTTGTTAGGTAGTGAAAGCAATTCTTATCTTCACGGGTGTCTTCCATTTTTTCTTGTCTTCCACTTTCCTTTGTTGGGTAGTGTTAGGTAGGTTTTTCTTTTTGAGTTGGATTGTGACATATTTCCATTATCTTTTATCTCTTAGTGATCACAGTTTTTCTTTAATAAAGAGCTTTATTAAAGTAGTGATAAATGGTAACTTTCTTGGCTCCATTACTTTTCCATCCTCGAATAAAAGAATTCCGCGGGGAATTCTTCATTGTTGAGAGATGCTCTTTGGCTCATATCTTCCATAACACAATGTTCGCAATGATGATCATTGTAATCCCAGAGTATTTTGCACAATTCTTTTGACATATCTTCTGATCCATTAACTTGATTTGAGATTATGGTGGATAGTAAATTGTCAAGAAGATACATATCTTTATCCTTTATAGGAATTCTTGCATTGGAATAAATTATATATTCTTTAGAGGGATAGATTCATATCTTCTCTTTCTCAATAATTAACTGAGTTAGATGTTCAAATATTTCTTTATACCCTTTTGCACTTCTATATGACATCATATTAATGACATCTTGGTATCCATTTTTAACAACCTTTTGACTGGTTGGTAAAAAATGTTGATTTGTGAGTCTCATTTTTATAACATGGAACGATGGCTGCATATATTCAATGACAGAATCCTATTCCATATGTGCTGAGTGGAATCTGATATATATATATTTGTACTTTTGACAACTTCAGTATATCTCTTTACTGATTTCCTGATATCAGTCAGAAGTTGAGCTATTTCCCTGAGATCTTTGCTAGGATATATACATAGTATATTTCTCACTTTAAAGCAATTTCTTACCCAATTGGCTGGTGCTCCTGGATAAAAATTGATCTTGTTGTATATTCTGGAGTGGAGTATTCATCCACTTTCCTATCTCAAAATACTAGTCGGATATGTTAAAAATAACAATAAAGAATATCACTTCTTCATAGTTATCTTTTTTAGGAAGCTTTACTCCATGACATATTTTGACAATATCTTTTGGATCGATATTTGCAATAGTTAGCTTAGGTAAATTTTGATTCGATGAAGAGCTACCTTCACAGAATATCTTGAATATCCCTAATGAGATTTTCCATATCTTCTTTACCAGTAATATGTTTGAGTATTCCGTGTGAAGGGATTCCTATTACCTTCTTTTATTTCCCTTTATCCTCAGGAAGAGCGCTAGTATTCACAAGTCCCTGTGAAGGGATACTAGACTTGGTACAAGTTTATTCTACCTCAAGGGTTATATTTTTGCCTCGAAGGCTATCTTGTATATTTTGAATTTGTGTCTCCAAGTAAGAAACTTTTATCTCAAGTATTTGAACTTTCGTCCTTAGTTGTTCTAGCTCCATCCCTGCTAAGATAATCAGGAAGAAAGTTAGTTTTTCCTTTTATATATTTAATATCAAACTTGAAATAAGAAAACCAAATTTGAATCCTGATAATATATCTGTTGGCAATAGATGGATCCACATTATTTTTTAAAAATGCTTTAACTTGAGTGTTATCAGTTTTAATCAAGAATTTCTTTGGTAATAAATAATCTTCATATTTTTGTACTCATTGCTTCACAGCAATGAGTTCTTTTCTGTTTCTCTCATAGCTTGTTTCAACTTCCTTGAATGTTTTTGATGTATATCCCGCAAGTATCTCAAGACAAGAACAATTCTTTTCACATTTATATTCTTTATGGTTCTTTTTAACATTTTTCAAGATATTCAATATGTTAAGTTATATCATTTGAATGAATAAGTAAATCATCAACATAAGCAATACAGAAATGAGTAATTGGTTTTATTACCTCATCTATTCTTCTTTGAAATATCTGTGGTGTATTTTTCAACCTAAATGACATTACATTCTATTCATATTGTCCTAAAGGACTAGGGATACTAAATATAGTTAGTGGTTTACTTTCTTCTGTGAGTATGATTTGCCAAAACCCTACTTACAATCGAATTTTGAAAATATCTTCTTATTTTATACTTGTTTAATAAGGGTGTCCTTATTAGGCAAGTAATATCCATCAAACTTAGTAATTTCATTTAACTTTTTATAATTTATTACCATCATGACTTTTCCTCTTTTTATCTCACTATGTTTTCTAACCATAAAAGTTGGAGTACTATGTGGGCTTTTGCTAGGCCTAATTAGTTTGGCTGCTAGTAATTCTTTTATTTGATTCTTAAATTCTTTTTGGTCTTCAACACTATATTTCATTGGTTTGACCCTAACTATAGTGGCTTGATTAATTAGTTCTATTTTTGCTTTTATCTTGTCTGTGTTCCATTTTTCTAATGGATTTTCAGAATAGGTTTTAGAAATTTCTTTTTTCAATTTTTCTAACTTATTTTCTGTTGTCATTTTTAAAACTGTAACTTGTTTAAATTTTTCTGTGTTCCAACATCCACCACGCTGGGTTGAGGAGCTCTGATGATTAATTTCTTTGTATGCTATGCTAACAGTTTTAGTTATTTTTGGTGTGAATATTTTGTGTGCACAAGGAGTTGTGAACATATATTTGTCAATATATTGGGTAAATGGTGCATGTTTTAATAGAAAATCTTGTCATAATAAAATATCACACTCAATTGTAGTTGACATATATATTGTATCAATAAATACTTCTTTAAAGGATATTAGAAAATGTACTTATGTAGCATATTTGTTATATATTACCTTGTTTCCACCTGCTGTTGTAGCGGTGACAACTTTCTTTGAATTATATTTCTAGTTTTCGGTTGGTAGTTCATTTGGTAAGTATAAGCTTATTGTGCTTCCTGTATCTAAATAAGCATGAAATTTAATTCTGCAATAACTTCTTATATTGAGTATAACTTCAATATATGGGCTCATGGAATTGGTACTAATTACTCTTTCCATGATAACAATGATCTCATATTTTCATCTATGCTTGATATGATAATTGGATTATTATCAACTGTTATCTTCAAATATCCTTAACAAATTTTATAAGGGCTAAATTTTTCAAGGAAGTTCATTCCTAAGAGTATAGGTGAACGATTGATTCCATATAATTCATCTTTGTATAGAATTATATTTTTATTGTATTCATTCTGATCTTCTCCTACAAATATAAGAGGGAATTTCACATATTTTTTTATTTCAAGATTATTTTCCAAATAATCTTTGAATGTATATGGTTCTGATGACTCAAAATCTAATAAGTGATTAACAAATTTACCATTTACATGACTTTTATCTGCTCCAGTATATAAGGACAAGAAGATTTTTCTTGTATCCTTTTTTATTAACATATCTAGTTTTAATATAATATCGTGAATTTGATGGTTCAGCAATACTTAGTTTTCTAGTTTGTCTTATCTTATTTTCTTGTCTGGAAGGGAATCTTGTAATAAGATTATTTCCTTCTAGACTGACACTATTTCTTCTTATTAATTTTTTTTTCTGAATTGATTTCTCTTGCTTGTTTATGAAAATCAAGTATTATTTGTTCTGAAATGGTCACTTCATGTTCTTGATATTTTCTGAGAGGTATATATTCAGATAGTTCTTCAAAGTCTTTATGTATGATAATATTATCAGTTATTTTCCTCAAATTATTGTGATGGCTAGTGCTAAAAGTAAAAATTGATTTTATGCTAACATTAATAGCATTACTTTTTTCGCAACATTTTTAAGTTTCCAATTCTATAATATAGATTGAAACTTTGGTCAATATTTTCATCAACTAATGATATATCATAGTTTGGTTTTATCGTGGATATTATTTTCTGATATACTAGATTTTCTACAACAGTTCCTAATAGAGCATCTATAGGATCTTGTAAGATTTTATTGTCTATATAATACATTTCTATTGATATATTCATACCTTTCCTAAAGAATCATTTTACCATGATTTGGATTCTTCCTATCTCAATACATTTCAATCTGCTTCTTACATTTTCTGGAATTTTAGCTAGTTTTTGTTTTACCCATTCTTTTGTGATTATGAGGATTCTTGCTTTTCCTATTGTATCTTCTATATTAATAGATATTTCTTTGTAGTTTATACTAACAATTGTTTTATTTGTTCTTTGCAGTATTCCGAAGAATCCTTGGGGGAATACATCTTTTTTCTTGTAAATCTAATATCTTCTTAGTTATTCATTTATATCTTTTGATATCAAATGTTATTTCTTGATTTATTCCTTCTATTGAATCTTTAACTTCCTTAGTTGTTTCTATTTCCATTTCCTGGTCTATTTCTTGATTCATAAACACTATCTCTTCAGAATCTTCTTTTGATGAGGATGTATCTAATTCATAAATACTACTGCATTCACTACTTAAATCTTCAAAATATTCAATTGGCTCTATATCACTATCATTTTGGAATTCTTCATAAATACTAAGAGTTTTTACATTCGTCTATCTTTTTTTTAGGACATTGAGGGGCAATGTGTCCTTCTTCATTGCAGATGAAATATCTACATTTCTTAATATATTTTGGTTTGGGTTTCCTATTCCAATTTCTTTTCTTAAAATATTTCTTATGTGGTTTAAAACTTCTTTGCTTAAACTTCTTGTAGTTTTGGATTTTCTTTTATGTTTTCTATATGACTTATATTTCTTTTTATAACATCCAAATTGTTCAATTTGACCTAAATCTTTGTAGCAACACAAATAATTTTTTCTTATCTTGTATGCTTACTTATTTTTTAAAACTTCTCTACACCAGGTACTTATCATTCTTTTTGTGAATTCAATCCTATTTTTAAGACTATCTACGTTTACACCTTCTTCTTCTCCAAGAGATAGTAATTTCTCATATTCTTTTAGTAACTTATTTCCCCATGGAAATTGTAACTTAGTAAAATAAGCTCTTAGTACAGGTTTATTTTTTTGATAATCTCCTTGATTTAGTGTATAGTATATTTCCTCAAATTTACATGTATATCTTTCTATCTCACACATATCACATATTCTTAAATTTTCCATTGCTATCATTCATTCTTTATATTCATCTTGTTTTCTAACTTCTTTGTCAACTGAGAATTTATCTCCTAAGAATTCTGTTCTTAGGGCTCTTTCAAACCTTTTTAGATTTCTTGTATATTTTGTTCGTTCAAAATATTCCTATTATCTAATGCTTCAGTAGTATTTTCTCCATACTTTATTCTTCTTTTAATATTTTCTGGTAATTTTCTCCACCATTCAGATATTATTCATCTGAATGTATGTTCTATAAATTCGTAGGCTGTATATGTTTCCCATTTATTAAATTGTATAGCTAAATTTGTACTTTTCATCCATGTTTCAATAGCTTTATTTTTATCTACACAATCTAGATCTAACCATATTCCTGTTGTATGGATTGGTTCATTATAAAATTTCATTGGATTTATTTCTTTTATAGATTGTTCTCACATTTCCAGTGTACTTTTTTTGTGTTTTTCTATATTGATTAATACCATCTTTATTAGGCATTGGTGTACCATAAGGATATCATTTTTTAGGTTCTTCATCACTACTAAATTCTGGTTTTACATAACTAGATGTTGGATTAGTATTCATTTTTGTATTTTCCATTTTTTCAGTCACTTCTTCTAATTGTTTTTTTTTTTGTATTCATTATATTCTTCGTCAGTAGATTCTAAGAATTTTTGTTCTAATTCTTCAACTTCTGTAATCATATATTGATTTATCTCATATTTTTTTTTCCTTTATTTTCATCTTTTTATGTTATCCTGAAATCTAAAAGTGGATTAATTATAATCCTATCTTTTCCCTTAAGATTTTTATCTAAAAGAGCATTTCCTATTTGTATATTATATTCTACGTTTTCTAATCTTTTATGTACATTTTTTCAAAACTTTCATTGGTACTATTTTTAGGTAAATAAGGATAAATTGATTTTTTATGTTTTCCTACATTTTCTAAAAATTCTTTAATTATATTTTCTTCATCATTATTTTAAGTTCGTTACATGGCTTTGATACCATTTTTACCGGAGTGCGCAGAGGCGGCGAAATTTTAGATTTAGATAGTTGTATATTCTATGTAATTTCTTAACTCGGAAAACTTTATTCTATTATTAATTATGGATGTATAAAATCTTAAAGTTAATCTATATCTTAATTCTTTACGAATTTTGCTAATTCTGTGAGTTTTAGGACTTCTCATAAAATACAATATTTTTTGGGTTTAAAATTTTTTGTTTATAAATTTTTGGGGATTTACTTGAAGTTTCATATATTCTTATAATGGCTTTGGTTGCAATTTTTGTATAGGAGGGCATTTTTGGAAATAAAATGTTTCTGTAGAGTTTCTGTAATTGGTTTTCTGTACACTCATATTTTTTCTTTTTTTAATATTTTTAAAAATATTTGACCTCAAAGGATACTTCAGGGATTGTATTTGGACTAGTGTTCTACATGGCATGTGTCTCTTCTCGATTAAAAGGCTGAAAAAAAATATCAATAGTTTAAATTTGTAAAGAATTTAAATCGATTAATGCACGTTCGTTTTTACTTTTTAAAGTAATAATATCAATAGTGTCCTGGTCTTTGTTTCGCGTGTCCTTTGTCACTGCAGTACGGCCTAAGCAAGCAATAAAAAGAAAAAGATTGACATGATAAATTTGATAAAATAGCAATATTTAACCCTTGTTTGACAACCATTAAAATGATTTTTTTGGGGGAATAATAGTTTTGGAATAATTACTTTTTGAAGAATGTATGTGTTTCGCGTGGAAATTCGGGCCTCACTAACAATTAAAAAGACTCAGACGATTTTGTAAAGAACAAAACCTCTTGACACAAAGTTCCAATGATGAGTGTTTTATTTATGAAGGTTATAGTTTACACGAAACGAAATGCCTCCAAGGGGCACAAGCACACAATGCAATCGAAAGTTTAGAGACAACAAATTAAAGGAAATGAAAATTACATTTTCTCTGTTCGACAGTGATTTTATCCGGGTTATTTACTTCTATGTCATCTCTTCTCTTTTATACTCATTTGACGGTTTTTGTTGTGGAACCGTTTGACAACCTCTCGTCGTTTTGTAACTACCTATTTTCTCCATAATGGTTGACTTTTCAATAAACTGCCGTCTTTAACTGCTACCATTATTTTCATTATTTAACTGCTTGCCTTTGAGATCCTTGGATCGTGGAATGTGATAGGATTACCCATTAATCGTGTCAATAACTATCACCTTAAATAGCAACTAGGCACTACCTTCGCTCAACTCTTGGGCGTCTCGTGGGCTTGGACAATGATGAGGCCATTGCTCTGAATAAAAATAAGGTAATATGGTCGCTCTGATCTTGTGCGTCTTGCATACTTCGACGATGATGGAATTCCGCTATATGACTCCATTTTAGGCTTTTTACATGGTCTTATCGGGTATATCCTTCGAATTTCCTAATTGGGCTCTATCATTTGGGCCATTTAACATGGGCCTCATTTTATACGTCAACAATTACCCCCCAATATGGCAACATATTGATCATTAATTTTATGCCATATTCATTCTTTGCATTCTCCCGCAATACTTGAAATTCCAAAAAGGGGGAGAATCCCAATCATTGCTTTACTTGGTGGTGACCTTCTACATCCTAAAGAAGTACAATATCTCACTACTCCCCGAAATACACTGTTTCACCATACCATTATGCCCACGTTCTGCATTGTCGTGTTTCTATACAACTCTCGATTCATCTTCTTGCTTCTCCGTTTTGAACACTTGCGCTTTCAAACCCTTGAGCATATTAAAGTTTATAGCAAATGGCGAGCTCAGACAACTCCCTCAGTTTTGAGGATTTCCAGCAGCTACTCACAAGCCCATATGTAAACCCTGCACTTTCATCAACCAATGCTGGCCTTAATGAGTTCTATTTGGGCCCGTGTTTTGTGGTTGATAGCATATTTCTCACAACTTGGTGCTCCACCATCTCCGCCCAGATCAGTTAGTTGTTATGGGCTATTCATTAATCAGTTCGACCCTGTGAAAATGTCTAATAGGGACATTGGTGTGCCGTCGTAGGCACCCAAAAATAGTCCTTAAACCTCTAAAACTAATCTAGTAGTGGAAATAAGGGTCGATCCCACGAAGAGTGTGCAATTCAACAATTTATGCTTCGTATAAAGATTGGAGGGTTTTGTTTATAACGAAATCAATCTTATAACAAATAACAATGTAAATTAACAAGTTGTGTTAAATCAATGAAACGAGTCTTGATCAAAGTCAACTTTCACATTGGAGATTTATAACCATTCATCAATCCACAAAGAATAATCAATTCACATTCACAATATTCATCGTTGGAATAGATTCCTATTTCTCCTTAATTTTAGTTAATCAGAAACCAGCGTTCTAATTAACCCTAATTATCAAATAATCTCAGACCAGCGCTAAAGATTCAATTTAATAACAGCTTTAAATAATAGAGAAATCGATGAACTAGATAATACAAACATCAGCGGTTGCATTAAATCTATTTAAATATTCTTCTTAAGATTCAATAACCTCTATCGCAGAAAATTATCAAATCCTAGTGCTTCACAAGTTAAATGATTCAAACAATTACGGATTTGAGATTTAACTTAGCTATAGATTGCAATATATGAAAAACTAATAGATCTCAAACATGGCAATCATAAAATTATGCATAGAAGAATATTCAATACTGAAAATATAAATTAAACAATGAAAATAGGTGGATCTCACAGTTATAATGTTTTCCAAGGCTTCGGTATCCTTCAATCAAGCACCAAGAGTTAGTTACACATGATAGATCTAAGAAAAAATAGAGAGAAAATAGGTTAGAGCCCCGTGTTTTGGCATCCTTAGGCCTATTTATACTTCCCTACACGTTCTTGGCCAATTTGGAGTCTTTTTCTCGAGTTTTTGCGGCCCAAACAATAAAAACCTAAAATCTGTGGCGGCGCGCGGTGCTTGAGCGCTATAGGACAGCGCTTGAGCGCTGAAAATCTGTTGAAATTGTGTTTTCTCGGCTAGTGAAGCGCCTGAGCGCTGAGTTCGTAGCGCTTTGGCGCTAGAAATCTGTCCACTTTGCATCTACTTCAGTATTTTTATCATAATTTCCTCTTTCGATGTCCGATTGAGACGATTCAAGATGCGTTAGAAAGATAACTCAAAGGGATACAACCTTTATTCAGAGACCATCTTCAAATTCGATCGTTTACCATATCCAAAATTGGTCTCAATGTGAGGTTGAAAACCGATGCAAAACTTTTCAGCTTGAAAGATGATATGTGAAAATGTCTTGACCATATTTCATCCCTTTGAATCTTTTCTTCATCCAATTGGCCTCTAACGCTCTCAAGTCTTCATCATGAGGTTCGATACAACTTTTAAATATTTGCACCTTAGTCCCTGAACTTTCACTTTCTTCCATTTTGATCTCTTTTCATCTATTTCTTCCAAATTATGCAATATCCATAGAATTGCCACCTAAACCAAAATATGAGAATACTAAGTACATTTAGGTACAAAATAAACATACGAGCGCATAAAATAAGGAGGGAAAAATATGCATTTTACATTCCTATCAAATTCCCCCACACTTAGCTTTTGCTCGTCCTCGGGCAAAACTCAAATTTAATTTCCCAAAACACCAGGTCATAATGCCAAGAACATAGAACCATCAAACATTTTCAAAACACATAAAATATCATGAATAAACATCCCACACAACTCATTATCAATTAGCGACCATGTTTATATGAAGATGGAATAAACTAAACATGTAGACCCTCACGGATATAAGCACTCAACTCTCATGTGTTTAAATTCATTCCAATGGAGATGTTCTACCATATGCTTGCATATCTTCTCACTCGCCACCACTTAGATCACATGCTTTACAAGAATCATAAGAACTTTTCAAATGTTGTAATGTGGTTTATGGTCAAGGTGGGAAATATTTGGGTATGTGACTCAAGAGCCATCGAAACTAGTGGAGTAAAGATAAAAAAAACTTAGCTCAAACATATACATAAAACATGTAAACCAGTCACTCCACATGATAGCTTCATCATTTTTGCATCTATCCCACACAAATCGAACTCCTTTTGAGATGTAGGAAGAGTTATGAATATAGATCTTTTCACATTAAAATCACTCTCCTTCATGACTTTTTTTTTTCTCTTTTTCTTCAATCATTCATTTTTTTTCTTCTCCTTCTTGCTTTTTTCTTGCACAATGTAAACTTCAAATTATACACCAATAATGGAACTCCCTGAATTGACATAGAAAATTTGTTCCAATTCACCAACCAATAATAGCACTGCCATAAATCTTGATACCCCCACACTTATTTTCTTGCATACCCACACTTCTCATAACATTCAACGATACTCCACTAGCTCTAAGGCTTGGGTAAAGATATTTTTTTTCCAGTTTAAAGCTTGTAATGTGAGTTTATACAAAGAAAAGGCAATAAGGCTCAAATGGGCTCAACAATGGAAAATTCAATTACAGGGTTGGCTATTTGGCTAATAAAGCTCCTTTATGTAACAAAGATGGCCTTAGTCATGTTCGTGCATTCATGTATCAATGTGATCTTGAAGAGAATTAAGGCAAGTTCTAGAGAAACAAAATCATTGAAGAATATCCCACACGAAAAGAAATAATGAGACTGTTATGGATGTATCAGTCTAAAGGCTCAAAAATCTCATCGACTTTTGTCTACAGAATTTAGTTACTACCATCCTCAAAGAAAATAACTCCACTAATCAACTCTAAGTTGGAGGATTATTCATTCAATCATGTTATGAGTTCTTCAAAAGCCTAATTAATTCCAGCAAATAGCATACACAACCAAAAATCTTTTAACCTCAACTTCTCTTCTTGAAAAATCATGCACATTTGTGTTTTCTTTTAAAAACAATTAACTCACTCAATATAAATGCAACTTAAATCTAAATCCCTCCCCCACACTTAAAACTTACATTGTCCCCAATGTAAGGTCCAATGCAAAGAAAAGGACAAATATAACTAAAATAAATGATGGAATACGAAAAATAAAAACAAAAATAAAACGATAAAGGAACGAACTCCCCTTGGGTTGCCTCCCAAGCAGCGCCTTTGTTTATCGTCTTAGGCTCGACTCATTGCTCTTTCCTTCAACCGACATAGAAAGGGTCTTTGAGATCTAATTGTGTCACGTTCTCCACCTGAAGACCTTCATAGAAAGGTTTCAGTCTATGACCATTCACCTTGAATACCTTTGAGGTTTCCAAACTTTGAACTTCTACAGTACCATGAGGAAAGACATTAGTAATAACAAAAGGTCCAATCCAACGGGAACGCAATTTACTTGGAAACAGATGAAGCCGTGATTGGTATAGGAGGACTTTTTGACCAACTTCAAATTCCTTCCTAGAGATCGTCTTGTCATGGAAAGCCTTCGTCTTCTCCTTGTAAAGTCTTGCACTCTCATAGGCATCATTGCGGATTTCCTCTAGCTCTTGAAGTTGCAACTTTCTGTGTTCTCCACTCTCATCCATCTTCATGTTGAAACTCTTGACGGCCCAGTAAGCTTTGTGTTCTAACTCCACTGGAAGGTGACATGGTTTCCCAAACACTAACCGGTAAGGTGACATACCGATGGGTGTCTTGTATGCAGTTCGGTACGCCCATAAAGCCTCATCCAAGTGCAAGCTCCAATCTTTTCTCTTTGGGCAGACTGTTTTCTCAATGATGGATTTGATTTCCCGATTTGATACCTCTGCCTGACCATTAGTTTGTGGATGATATGCAGTTGACACCTTGTGGGTGACATGGTATTTCCTCAACAGAGCTTCCACAGTTCGATTACAAAAATGAGTTCCACGATCGCTGATGAGAGCTCTCGGAATCCCAAACCTGGAGAATATATTAGACTTGATAAAATCTGCAACAACTTTAGAATCGTCAGTCCTGGTGGCCTTGGCTTCCACCCATTTCGAAACATAATCCACAGCAAGCAAAATATAAGTAAAACCGAAAGAGACAGGAAATGGTCCCATGAAATCTATGCCCCAAACATCAACGATTTCACAAACAAGTATGGGAGTTTGTGGCATTTCAATCTTTTGAGATATATTACCTGTTTTTTGACAGTTTTCACATGACTTACAAAAGGAATAGGCGTCTCGAAACATGGATGGCCAATAGAAACCACATTCAAGCACTTTTCTTACTGTTCGTTTTGCTCCAAAGTGTCCTCCACAAGCATAAGAGTGACAGAAGGTGAGAATGGAAGTGATCTCATTTTCAGGAACACACATTCTAATCACTTGATCTGCACAATGCTTCCACAAGTATGCATCATCCCATACATAATATTTCGCATCATTCTTTAACTTATCTCTTCGAGCCCTAGACAAATCAGAAGGTAGAGTGTGAACAACCAAAAAGTTTACAATGTCAGCATACTATGGTAAAGTTGTGCTAGCAGAAAATAATTGCTCATCAGGAAAGGTTTCATGTAATTGGAGTCCAGCATCCACGTTAGTTAAACGGCTCAAATGATCTGCAACACTGTTTTCTGTTCCTTTTTTATCCTTGATTTCCAGGTTGAATTCACTCAAGAGAAGTATCCATCGTATTAGCCTTGGTTTCGCCTCTTTCTTTGTCATCAAGTAACGCATAGTTGCATGATCAGAGTAGATAATCACTTTAGTACCAAGTAAATAAGAACGAAATTTTTCTAAAGCAAAAACAATAGCCAAGAGTTTTTTTTTCAGTTGTGGTGTAGTTTCTCTGGGCATCATTTAGAGTTCTGGATGCATAATAGATGGCATAAGATACTTTTCCAGTTCTTTGACCCAACACTGCTCCTACTGTAAAGTTGCTTGCATCACACATGATTTCAAAAGGGAAGTTCCAGTCAGGGGGTTGAATGATTGGTGCAGAAGTCAACAGTTCTTTCAACTTGTCAAATTCCATTTTGCATGCCTCATCAAATTCAAAAGTCACATCCTTTTGTAACAATTTGCATAGGGGTAAAGCAATTTTGGAGAAGTCTTTGATAAACCTGTGATAAAAACCTGCATGTCCAAGAAAAGAGCGAACCTCCCGCACACTAGCGGGGTAAGGTAGAGATTGAATAATATCAATTTTAGCTTTATCTACTTCAATGCCCTTAGATGAGATAACATGCCCTAGAACTATACCTTGTTCTACCATAAAGTGACACTTTTCAGAATTCAAAACAAGATTAGTTTCCATGCATCTTTTAAGGATTAACTCAAGGTTATGCAAACATTTATCAAATGAATCCCCATAAACTGTGAAATCATCCATAAAAACCTCTATGATATGCTCAACATAATCAGAAAATATACTCACCATACATCGTTGAAAAGTAGCTGGAGCATTACAAAGACCAAAGGGCATGCGACCGTATGCAAATGTTCCAAATGGACATGTGAAGGTTGTCTTTTCTTGATCTTCTGGGGCAATTGCAATCTGGAAATAACCTGAATAACCATCAAGAAAACTATAGTAAGAATGACTAGCTAACCTTTCAAGCATTTGATCAATAAATGGTAAAGGAAAGTGATATTTTCGGGTCACAGCATTTAATTTGCTATAGTCTATACAAACTCTCCACCCATTTTGAACACGGGTGGTAACCAATTCATCGTTCTGATTCTTCACCACAGTTATCCCCGTCTTCTTAGGAACCACTTGAACTGGACTGACCCAACTGCTATCAGAAATAGGATAAATCATGCCAACTTCCAAAAGCTTGAGGACTTCTTTCTTCACAACATCCATCATGGGTGGGTTCAATCTTCGTTGAGGTTGACGGGAAGGTTTTTCTCCTTCTTCAAGCAAAATGCGATGCATGCAGGTGGATGGACTGATTCCCTTGATGTCGGCGATTGTCCAACCAATGGCTGTTCGATGCTCTTTGAGGACCTGCAACAATTTTTCTTCTTGTAATGAAGTCAGTTCGTTGGAAATTATCACTGGTGATGTTTTGTCATCTCCCAGGAACACATATTTAAGGTGATTAGGGAGAGGCTTCAAATCCAGAACGGGGGCCTGAACAACAGAAGGTAGAGGCTTTTCATTAGAAACAGGCAAATCAACATAAAAACCCTTACTTGCTTGTTGTGACCTTGGAGGAGTGTTCAACATATCAACAGTTTCTCGCAAACTAGGACTCAACATTAATTCATCATTCTCTTTCTCTACACTCTCACGAATAGCGACCTCCAAATCATCATTCCCATCAAGATCAAAAACATCACGTGCTAGATCATCAATTACATCGATAGAATATACAACATTATCATCAACAGGAAATTTCATGGCATCATAGATATTAAATGTAATTACCTCACCATCAAATTCCATGGTCAATGTACCACTATGAACATCAATTTTAGTTTTGGATGTTTTTAAGAATGGTCTTCCTAATAAGATAGGGCTAGTTTGGTCACTGTTTTCCATATCAAGCACATAAAAGTCAGCAGGAAAAATCAAGTCATTAACTTGTACAAGGACATCCTCAATCACACCCTTTGGGTAGGCATTTGATCTATCAGCTAATTGAATTACCACACCAGTTTCAGTTAAGGGGCCAAGTTTCAAAGAAGTATAAATGGAATATGGCATGACATTTATAGAAGCTCCTAAGTCTAACATGGCTTTCTCAAATCCGGTGTTACCTATCATGCAAGGAATAGTAAACATACCTGGGTCCTTGCATTTTGTTGGAAGTTTCCTTTGAATGACTGCAGACACGTTTTCTCCAACTTTCACCTTTTCACACCCTTTCAGTTTCTGCTTTCTCTTAATAGTGCACAATTCTTTTAAAAATTTAGCATAACGGGGTATTTGCTTAATAGCATCTAACAATGGAATGTTTACCTCACATTTTCGAAAAGTTTCATAAAGTTCCCTATTTGGATCATTTTTCCTAGATTCTACCAAAGCCTGAGGGAATGGGGCTACTGGTTTATAATCAGATAGTGGAGGAAACTTACGTTTTGGTGCATTATCCTCAATTTTGTTACTATTTTCCACAGTGATGTCCATGTCTTTCTCCTTGTCTTGTTCTAACGAGGTGGGAGTTTCATTTATTGGGATTTCCACTTCCTTACCATTCCTCAATAATATTGCACTTGCATTCTCCCTTGGATTTACCACTGTTTGAGAGGGTAGCTTTCCTGAACTTTGTGATTCCAGTCGACTGACAGCACTAGCCATTTGACCCATTTGATTCTCCAAACATTGAATGCTAGCCTTGGTCTCCTGTTGAAATTGTAAAGTGTTAGTTGTAAGAGATTTAACTATATCTTCTAAAGACATTTCAGAGTTAGAAGTTTGGCCCTGTTGTTGTCTAGGCTGGTATGGCTGTCTATATTGTTGAAAGTTTGGACGATTTTGAGCAACATGTTGATTTAATTGCGAGTTTCCATAGCTAAGATTGGGATGATCCCTCCATCCTGGGTTGTATGTCTTCGAAAAAGGATCATAATTCCTTTGTGGTTGTCCAGGGAAACCACCCGCTGCATTAACTTGTTCCGTAGGTTCTTCTTGAAGAGTTGGACAAGCATCAGTTGGATGTCCCATTACTGAACAAATTCCGCAAACCTTCACTGTCTGCACATTACCTGTGGCCATTTGACGAACAAGAGTAGTCAGATTCGCTATTTGTTGTTCAATGGATGAGACATTTACCTCGTTAACTTGTCTAGAAGGGGGATCAAATCTAGCACCAAATTGTTGAGAATTGGCCGCCATGTTTGCAATTAAATTCCTTGCTCCTTCGGGAGTTTTATCAACCAAAGCTCCTCCACTTGCAGCATCAATCATGCTCCTCTCTGTGGGTTGAAGACCTTCATAGAAGTATTGGATGAGAAGTTGCTCACTGATTTGATGATGGGGACAACTTGCACACAATTTCTTGAACCGCTCCCAATACTCATGAAGAGATTCCTTGTGATCTTGTCTGACACCACAAATTTCTTTTCTAATATTTGCTGCCCTTGAAGCTGGAAAATATTTTTCTAGAAATAATCTCTTCATTCCATCCCATGTGGTAATGCTTCCCGATGGTAGATAGTATAGCCAATCTTTAGCCGAATCCTTTAGAGAAAATGGAAAGGCTCTCAGTTTAATCTGTTCTTCAGTAATTCCTGTGGGTTTCATACTCGTGTAGACCACATGAAACTCTTTCAGATGTTTATGAGGATCTTCACCTGCAAGACCATGAAAAGTAGGCAAAAGATGTATTAGTCCAGATTTAAGCTCAAATGTAGTAGTAGCATCTAAAATAGGAAAAGTTATGCATAAAGGTTGTTGATTCAATGTAGGGGCTGCAAGCTCCTTCAAAGTCCTATTTTCGGCCATGGTTCTTTCTCCTTCAAACTCAAAATCACTTGCAAATGGATTGTTATGGTTGAGATTGCTTTCTTCAAGATTTTGTTGATTGTTACTCCTTAACCTGCGCAAAGTTTTCTCAATTTCTAGATCGTACTGCAAGTCACTTTGATTAGAAGATCGAGTTGTGGTCATAAACAAACAAAACAAGCGAAAAGTAAATTATAAAAAAAAACTAGATTAAGAAAGACAAATAAAATTCTATGCTAAAATTTCTAAAAAAAATAAAATACCTATAAACCTAGAAAATTATGATTTTTTTCCCTTTTTTTTTTCAAAAATAAACAATTAAGAAGCACAAAAATAAATTAACACCACTCCCCGGCAACGGCGCCAAAATTTGGTGTGCTGTCGTAGGCACCCAAAAATAGTCCTTAAACCTCTAAAACTAATGTAATAATGGAAATAAGGGTCGATCCCACGAAGAGTGTGCAATTCAACAATTTATGCTTCGTATAACGATTGGGGGGTTTTGTTTATAACGAAATCAATCTTATAACAGATAACAATGTAAATTAACGAGTTGTATTAAATCAATGAAACGAGTCTTGATCAAAGTCAACTTCCACCATTGGAGATTTATAACCATTCATCAATCCACAAAGAATAATCAATTCACATTCACAATATTCATCGTTGGAATAGATTCCTATTTCTCCTTAATTTTAGTTAATCAGAAACCAGCGTTCTAATTAACCCTAATTATCAAATAATCTCAGACCAGCGCTAAAGATTCAATTTAATAACAGCTTTAAATAATAGAGAAATCGATGAACTAGATAATACAAACACCAGCGGTTGCATTCAATCTATTTAAACATTCTTCTTAAGATTCAATAACCTCTATCGCAGAAAATTATCAAATCCTAGTGCTTCACAAGTTAAATGATTCAAACAATTACGGATTTGAGATTTAACTTAGCTATAGATTGCAATATATGAAAAACTAATTGATCTCAAACATGGCAATCATAAAATTATGCATAGAAGAATATTCAATACTGAAAATATAAATTAAACAATTAAAATAGGTGGATCTCACAGTTATAATGTTTTCCAAGGCTTCGGTATCCTTCAATCAAGCACCAAGAGTTAGTTACACATGATAGATCTAAGAAAAATAGAGAGAAAATAGGTTAGAGCCCTGTGTTTTGGCCTCCTTAGGTCTCTTTATACTTCCCTACATGTTCTTGGCCAATTTGGAGTCTTTTTCTCGAGTTTTCGAGGCCCAAACAATAAAAACCTAAAATTTGTGGCGGCGCGCGGCGCTTGAGCGCTATAGGACAGCGCTTGAGCGCTGAAAATCTGTTGAAATTGTGTTTTCTCGGCTAGTGAAGCGCTTGAGCGCTGAGTTCGTAGCGCTTGAGCGCTAGAAATCTGTCCACTTTGCGTCTGTTTCAGTATTTTTATCATAACGTCCTCGTACGATGTCCGATTGAGACGATTCAAGATGCGTTAGAAAGATAACTCAAAGGGCTACAACTTTTGTTCAGAGACCATCTTCAAATTCGATCGTTTACCATGTCCAAAATTGGTCTCAATATGAGGTTGAAAACCGATGCAAAACTTTTCAGCTTGAAAGATGATATGTGAAAATGTCTTTGACCATATTTCATCCCTTTGAATCCTTTCTTCATCCAATTGGCATCTAACACTCTCAAGTCTTCATCATGAGGTCCGATACAACTTTTAAATATTTGTACCTTAGTCCCTGAACTTTCACTTTCTTCCATTTTGATCTCTTTTCATCTATTTCTTCCAAATTATGCAATATCCATAGAATTGCCACCTAAACCAAAATATGAGAATACTAAGTACACTTAAGTACAAAATAAACATACGAACGCATAAAATAAGGAGGGAAAAATATGCATTTTACATTCCTATCAGTACACATAAAAAAGAATTCAAGTTTGAAATGCTATTGGAGATTTAGAGTCTTATGTCAAGTTAAAGTTCTATTTTGAAAGCTCATTGAGAGTTGAAATTTTGTATTGGACTTGAAAAAAGAGTTTGGAATGGAGAAAACAACTTGGAGAAAAAAAAATTTCCCAAGCAGATTGCCCGACACCGTAGCTCCGGGGATGGGCACAGCGGCACCACCTGTTCTGTTCGGCTTTTTCCACATTCCTACTTCATTTTAGATTCGATTTTTTGGCATCCTACTTAATTAACAACTCTACTAAGAGGCTTTGAATGTTCCCTACATATTTCCTATAAATATTAGGCTCTTCTATACAATTTTAATGGTGTGAGAAAGAAGATTATTATAATTATAGGATCCATTGTAATTTTCTCTCTTCTCCGTTATTCTTGAGTCAAAAAAATTTCTTAATTTCTCTATCATATTTTTTGTCTTTATAATTTTTTTTACTTGATCAAATATTTCATTATTGTGTCATATAATTTCAACATCTCAATTCAGTAGATGATTTCATAACACACTACCTTCGTGTGCAAACACGAGACAAGTTCCTTGAAAAATTTGCTGAAAAATTATGCAATGTGAGACACACTAAAATAAATGTCTTGGATAACTTGAATTGTCAACAAAGTATTCTCAAGAGCTTACTTAAAACATTTCTACGTGTCTCCACGCATACTATGTGAACGTGTATGGAACTTTTATAGTTAACTAAAAGGAATGGTCGGGAGCTATTCGTGGACCATCTATCTTTGATCACTCGGCACAACAAATCAATTTTGTTACATTCATGTGAATCATTTATTACCAAGCTATATTTACTTCTGAGTCATTGAGATAGACTAATCGGGCCATGTAGATGGGCTAAACCCAAGAGCCTTATTATTGGGATTGTTAGGTAAGATATTCTTAAAAGTAGTTGGGTCATTCCTTATGCTCAAGTTGTCATTATTATTAGGGAAAAATTCATATTTAAGGTGTATTTTTTACCTCAATTCAAAAGTAAGGTAAATAGTTTGAAAATTCAAAAATCAAGTATGAATTTAATTAATTAAAAATATTTATTAAATAAAGATAATAAAGTCACAATTTGTGATTAATGGTCACATATTCATAATTATAAGTTACATATTTATTTACTAGTCACATATCGTCAATTTTTTTGGTCACAAATTATTTCAAGGTCACAGATAAAAAAATTTGTACGTCACTGATTATTTCGATGTTACATATTTTTAAATTAGTTGGCCACATATTATTTTTAAGTTACGTATTATTAAATTTTTAGGTCATACTTGAGTAATTGGTCACAGATATTACCAAACATTTGGTCACAGCCTACCGCCGCTACCATCAATACTTGGTCACAGGTCACGAATCGACCAAATAGTTGGTCACAGACACTTCATCCCATCCACCGCACCCGTCCCCCAATCCCAGTACGAAAATTGAACACCAACAACAATAGATCCACCGCCACCACAATCTTCTCGAGGTAGACGCAACCCAGAAGGTGACAATGGAAGCATGGAAGCAGGTTTTTCTAATGTTCCTAAACATTATGATGAAGGAGCTAAGACTGCAAATGAAGGTTTCCGTAAGCCCAGGTCCATTCGGTTGAGGTTGACTCCATGTGATATAGATGCCCCAAGCAGTGGCGATTTAAAATATAAGGAAGCTCAGGATGATTCAGAATCATTACATGTTGAAAGGCGAGGATGAGCAAAGATGAAGAAAGTTCCTGTAAAGAATGGGGATCATGTTCATTTGTTGCTGTTCGACGAAGATCTACAAGAAATAGGACAGACAGTTATTACAATCGCGAAACTAGTCCTCCAAATAGAAGGAAATCATATCATTCTGGAAGAAGTTCATGGTTATTGCTGTCCACACATGAGGAAGGCTCCCGATACATTCCCCAGAGAGGGGATGAAGTTGTTTATCTGAGACAGGTAAATGAATGCTATTTATCATCATGATGATAAATCATCGGTGATGTTATAGTCTATGTGGAATAATTGGATTGGACATCTCAATTTATACGAGAGAGAGAGGGAGGAGAGAGAGAGAGAGAGAAATATGATGGATAATGGGTGGCCATATCACCGATGTTTTATCATCATGACGATAAATAACATTACTCTACTTTTTATATGTTGTTGGACTCTTATTTGTTTTCAAATTTGGCCTTCTATCTTTCACTCTTTGTCATTGGCTTTATTGTTTCTCCATGGCCATCAGGAATATATGAAATACCTTAACTCGAAGGACATGGGCCCTTGGAAAACAATTAAGGGAAACATTAGAGCTGTAGAATTTTGTAGAGTTGAAGACTTGGAGTATTCAACACGTCCAGGTTCAGGGGAGAGCAGTTGTAAAATGACACTTAAATTTGTTGATACTTTTTCTGATGCGGTGGGAAAATCATTTAAGCTGACACTCCCTGAAGTGACTGAATTTCCAGATTTCCTTGTTGAGAGAAGCAGGTACGATGCAGTTGTGCAAAGAAACTGGACCTCTCGAGATAAATGTCAAGTCTGGTGGAAAAACGCGGGCAAGGAAGATGGGAGTTGGTGGGAAGGCTGAGTTTTAACTGTGAAGTCCAAATCTCTAGAATTTTTATTGGAATTGAACCCGGTTCAATTGGATGTTCCCAAATTTGGCAAAGGCGTGTTTTATAAAATGCAACTTTACTTATTCCAGAGGTTGCCTGGATGGTTGACACGTGGATGCTTTGTGACTCTTGGATGAGCTTCTGGAGAGTTCTATTAAATTGACTTTTTGCTTGGCTTTTTTGACAGACGAGAGGTTATTCTTCTAGGGTTTCATAATACTCAATTTTCTCTCTCTAACTGCGCAATTTGTCTCTAATATCCTTTAATAATTCCATAATCAAATCTATGACTTGATATGATATTGTGATGTAGAGTGTTCCTTAGTGACGATATTCTGAGTGAATATCTTTGTGAAGTGTTCGAGTGGCTGTAATGGCGTTTATGTTGTTCTAGTGGTCGATTGATACAAGTGGATCAACTACTGTATTTCTGAGAGATAAGTGTTCTTGTACTTTTTTTGTGATTATTCTGAACATTCTTGTAATCTTGGTTGCCGATTTGGGATTTATAGTGGAATCGAGCATAATTCATATTAATGGGTGCTCAACGGGGGATGTAGGTGTTAGAAGTGGTCACCGAACCTTCGAGGCTTAGGTCGAAATATATCCATTGTCCTCTCTATATTTTCTGTACTTTATTTTGTTGAACGAACTTTATACTTAGTGTTCTTGATGTAGCGACTGAGAACTTTTAAATAAAATAAAATTATTTCTCGAAAAACGTGTCGCTAAACTTTAAACTCTAACGTTAAAATGAAAACGCATTCGTGTAGCCGTTATAATCAAACTTAAATTATTTCAAATCGAATTCGTTTCCAAATAAGTTTAAAGTATTAATTTCTTATTATTTTATTTTTAAAATCCAAGGTTTAGTAGAATTAAGTAAAATATATATCTTATGAAGCCCAATTATTTTAAAGTCAAATTTATTAAATTCCAATATTTATAGTCCAATTAAAATAAGTCCAACATCGAAATTTTTTATTTTAGCCCAATCCATTTAAGTCCAAAATCGGAATTAATTATTTTAGCTCAATTACATTAGGTCCAATTAGAAAACTCCTAAAGTCCAATTTCTTGACCCAATTACCCACCCAGAAGTTTGTGTCCTAATTTTCTACTATTCATACATTCTCATTCCGCCTCTCCTCACACTTACACAATATCCATTTTTGGTAAGTTTATCACCATCAATCCTCTCCGTTGTAATTTCACCATTGATGTTAGAACATCAATTTCTAGCATCAGCAGTGAGCTCCCCAAGCTGCAAATCCAACTGCAAGACACCAACCCCCAACAACACACCAAATCGAGCCAAATACACCAACTCAGCCACCATCTCCACTGCCCAAGCAACAATTCCACACAGCCACTAAAATCGAGACCACCAACACCACCACAAAGCTGCTCAAACCAACCTTAACTCACTGCAACACCATCAACCTCAAGATAAACTGCCCTCACCTCAAAACCCACAGTTACAAAACCGAACCACCAAACCTCTACCCAATCGAGCCACCAAACTGCAAACTCACACCATCTCCCCAAATCAAGTCCAAAAATCGAATACAACAACCACCAACATAGCTCACAAACCGACTGCCAAAAACCCGCCACCAACGCCCCACCTCAAGCCACCAATAACCCGAAAACCGTGACCTCCACCAACTCACGGCCAATAGCCCAAAACCGAACCCCAACTCACTGCCAACACTCAAACCACCACCACAGCCAAAAAGCTCAAAACCGACCACCAAAATGAGCAAAAAACCCGATTGCACCGCCACACCAACCCCAAAAATCCATCTCAAATCACCACCAAAATTCAAGAAATAGGAAGACCCATTACCTTCCCTCGTTTTCCGACCCATTTCTGGTTGAATGCCGCCAAGAAACCCGAAAGCTCGATCCCCTAATGTCTCGGATTAAGCCATCCAATCCACGCCAAGAACCCCCCTCCCTCCCCGACCGCCGGCGCCACCTCAGGTGGTGGCGCTGCCACCAACCCGCCTCTCCTCTTTGAAAAACGAGAGAGAGAGAGAGAGTGTGAGTGATTTTGATTGTTTTTATTTTTATTTTGTTTTAGTTTAGTATATTTATTTTAAGTTTTAGAAATTTTCATTTCAGCCCCTAGATTTAAAAGTTATTTATTTTAGTCTCATAGTTTAGAAAGTTTCATTTTCGATTTTTAAGTTTTATTTATTTAAATTACAGTTTCATAAAACTTTCAATTTAGTCCCCAAGTTTAGAAATTATTATTTCAGCCCTTTAGTTTTTATTTTCAATTTTAAAGGATTTACAGTTTAGTCCCTAAACTTCTAAAACTTATTATTTCAGCGTTTAGCTTTTATTTTCAGCTTTAATAAGATTTACAGTTTAGTCCCTAACTATTAAAAATTACTATTTCAACTTTTAAACTTTTATTTTCAGATTTAATAAATTTTCAATTGAGCCCCTAAACTTTATTTTATTATTTTAAGCTATTTATTTCAGTTTTACAAATTTTCAATTAAGCCCTTAAACTATATTTTATCACGTCAAAACTTTAAAGTTTCGAAATACTAATTCAAAACTTATTTTTCATTTTGGTTGGACAAAACGTATGGACGATTAAGAGTTTGAGATCACTTTCCGCTTCATTTTTGCACGTAACTCGAGATTATTGAGGTAGACTCGCCTCCATTAATTAGTTTAAATTATAATTGCATGTCTTATGTGAATTTACGTGAATTACATGCTTTAATGCATGAGATGAGAATATGTCATATGAGATATATGATGTTGTTATGTTTGCCATAACTTATATGCTTTAATGTATGAGAAAAACGAGAATCTTTTATGAGATAAGATGAGAATGTTATGTATAACTTATGTGCTTAAATACACGAGACGAGACTACCCACACCCTATGTTTCAAAGAGCCTATGATTTTCAAGAAAATGAGCCAAAGATGATGATGATGATGTCACGTTATATGTTGCATAAGCATGTGTTCAATTATTCTGTAAATTAATTATCGGCGATGAGTCTACTGAGTATTTATTCGAAATATTCATTTCGTTATTTTAATAATATTTACAGATTTTGGAGATGGTCGGATGTGATGGGCAGTGGTGGCATAAATTGAAAGTTGTAGTTATTTACTTTCGAAATTTCCGCATTTTGAAAACTATTAACGTACTTTGTAATTTCGTTTATTCCAAAAACTTGAGATTTAAATTTTAAAACAATTATTCCAAGTTATTTAAATGAGTTTGTTGCATATGATAATTACCGTTATAAATGTGATGTGATTTTTAAAATTAGGTTATTTCCGCAAATTTGATTATTAAAAATTAGGGCAAAAGACGATGATGTGGCAATCCGGGTTAACGGAACTCGGGGCGCTACACTTGATCTAATATCGTGTGTATTCTGGTCCAACGGTGGTATCAGAGCCTTTGGTTGGAGAACACGTTGCCTGGATCTTAAAGCAGCGAGGGCTGAGTTAACAAGGTTATAAATTCTTGGATTGCTGTTAAGCAAAATTGCAATATTGAGTTTTAAACTCGCTGGGTGAGATCTTTCTGAACTCCTGCTAGGATAATTGTTTCTAGAACTAGGGTTTCTTGATTTTTTTCCCCTTGATTTACCGTGTACAATACCCCTTTGATTCTAGTCTTTGTCCAAAGGCTCCTATGAGGCCTTGGGAATCTGAGACTTATTGAGAACGGGTGTACACCTGGAGAATCTTGAAGGAGAAATTTGTGAAACACAGAGTTACACTCTGTTATGATCTCTGTTGCTGTGATTTGCCTCAAATTCCAAATAATTTTTGTGTGCTCCTTGATTGTGCAACATACTTGAAATTTTTGGACTACTGTGTGTAGTACTAGGGGTGTCCGTGGGTCGGTTCGGTTCGGTTCGGTTCGGTTCTGCTCGGTTCCAGAATTTTCGGGTATTTAATAAATGGACCCGTCGGGTCCAAATATAATTATGGAACCGTTCGGGTTCGGTTCCGTTCGGTTCGGTTCCGTTCGGTTCCGTACCATAATTAAATTTTTTAACATTTACAGCAACACTACATAAATATAACTAATGACATTTCATTTGTAACTTTTACAAATTAACATAACCAAATTCAAAAATATAAAAATAACTAGCTGTCGAATAACATCAATTCAATGCATACAAATACCAAAAAGTAGATATTAATACTTACCAACTATTTGATTTAATCATCAACTGCTACTGCTTAACTTGCCATGGCAAAAAAACTCTATAAGAATTGAAAAAGTACAATTAACAAACAAATAAACTAAAAAATATTCAACTAATAAGATTTGATAAAAAAAAATATAATATATATCTATTACATGTCTCAATGCCCTCATAGAACTTTGTTTCTTCAATGCAAATTTCATCTTGGGAAACTTTCAAGAGTCTAGAATATTTTCTTAGTCAGTTTTGTGTATAAATTAAGTCTTCAACTGTTTTAGGAGTTAAAGAACTCCTAAATGGATCAAGAATGTATCATCCAGTATTAAATGCTGACTCAGAAGCAACTGTAGATACATGAATGGCAGGAACATCCCTTGCAACCTCAGATAAAAATTCAAATCTTGATTTATTAATCTTACACCAATGTAAAATGTTAGAAAAAATAAAATAATTTAATTAATTCAATAAAAAAATAAAAAAAAATTATTTAGTTTCGGGTCTCATTCGGTTCTTCGGTTCTTGGTCGAGACCCAAGACCCGACCCAAACCTTTCGGTTCTCGATTCGGGTACCCGTTCGGGTCTTTAACTTATGAAGAACCGCTCAGTTCGGTTCGGTTCGGTTCGGGTTCGGTTCGGTTCGGTCCGGTTCGGTTCAGATATTTTGGACACCCCTATGTAGTACTGTGAATTTCTTATTATCAAATATTTGTACCATCTCCGTTCTTTGCCCATTTGCATTATTTGTTTCCTTTTTTTTTTTTGTAAACTTGATTTATTTCCAAAACTATGGCCTCTGCAAAATTGGAAGTTAGTCAATTTGATGGTAAAACTGATTTTACTCTATGGAGTCAAAAAATGAGAGTTATTTTAATTCAAATGAAATGTGTAAAAGCCATAGATGAAAGTTGACCTACTGATATGAATCCTGCAAAGAAATACTTGAAGAAGTTGCTTGGAGTATTATTTTCTTGTACTTATCTGAAAATGTGATAAGATGTCTTGGTGAGACCAAAATTGCTTCTGAACTATAGACCAAACTGAATGCTCAATATGTGACCAAGTCTATTCCCAACAAGTGTTTTTTGTTAAAACAATTCTTTTCTTTCAAAATGGATTCTTCTATTGATTTGGATGAAAAGCTAAATAGATTTACAAAACTTACCCAAGACTTGGCTACCTGTGATGAAAAATTTTCAAAAGATCAATTAGTTGTAGTCTTGTTAAACTTCATAAGTGACAAATATAAGGACATCAAGGTGGCTTTAGAATATGTAATAGTAGAACTGACTACAGATGTTATAATTAATTCTTTGATAAATAAAGCCTTTGAACTGAAATCTGATTATAGCAACAGTCACACTGGAGACAATCTACTTGTGGAGGGGAAATTTTTTGGAAAACCAGATTTTCATCCTAAACCTTTTTCTGAAAATAAAAACATATTTAATGACAAGCATAAGTTCAAAGCTAATGCTAAAGGAAAGAAATGCTATTATTGTTGTAAATTGGGTCATTTTGCAAAAGATTGTTTCAAAAAGAAAAATGATTTGAAAAATAACAAATCTGATGAAGGATGTAATTCTTTGATTTACAATAAAGCTAAATCTGATTATGGGTTGGTCCTTGTGAACATGAAAAAATCACTGGGTGATGAATGGATTTTAGATTCAAGTTGTTTTGTCCACATGTGCCCTAATAAAGATTGTTTTCTTGATTTTAAAGGGGTTACTGGAAGGCAAGTAATAATGGGTAATAATTATACATGTAAAGTAAAAGGGATAGAGACCATAAAACTTCTATTAGAAAATGGTAAAGTGTTTCTAAAAGAGGCTAGATATATACCTGACTTAAAGAGAAACCTGGTGTCATTAGGTATGTTAGATGATATAGAGTTTAACATAAGATTGGGACAAAGACACATTGAAATTCTTAGGGGCAATGATTTAATCACAAGTTCCCCTAAGAGACATGATCTCTATTTCTTGAAAGCAAAATCCTTGCTTGGTTTGACTACCTCTATTATTTCTGAAAATTTTATTTTTGCAAAATTATGGCATCATAGACTTGGTCATATAGGGAAAAAGGCTATAAATCTTTTACAAACGAAAAGTATTTTTGGAAAACAAAATCTTGGTGACTTTGGTTCTTGTGAACAATGTATTATGGGTAAACAAGTCAAGCTGCCTTTTCTTACTGGAATTCATAAATCAAAACAAATTTTGGAATACTTACATGCTGATTTGTGGGATCCTGCTACTGTTTGCACTCTGTCTGGCTTTAAATATTTTTTGTTGATCATTGATGATTATTCTAGAAAAATGTGGGTTTTCTTGCTAAAAACAAAATATGAGACTTTCTCTGTTTTCAAAAATTGGAAAATCCAAATTGAAAATCAGACAGAACACAAAATTAAATTCCTAAGGACGAACAATGGCTTAGAATTCTGTAATGATTAATTCAATAATTTGTGTAAACAAAGTGACATTATGAGACATAGAACTGTTACTTATACTCCTCAACAAAATGGGATAGCTGAAATGATGAATATGACTTTATTAAATAAAGTTAGATGCATGCTACTTGGTTTTGGTTTGCCTAAAATATTTTGGGGTGAAGCTGTTAAAACTGCTGCATATTTGATTAATAGAAGTCCTATTAATGTGCCTGAATCCATATGGTCTGATAATTTTGTAAATTATTCTCTCCTAAAAATATTTGGTTGTGCTGCTTATGCTCATCAAAAATGCTGGAAAATTGGAACCCAGGCCTATTAAATGTGTTTTCTTAGGCTATGATGAACATGTTAAAGGCTACAGATTGTGGGTTAAATCTGAAAAGGGGTATAAAGTGATTGTTAAAAAGGATATTGTGTTTAATTAATCCCTAATGCCGTGTTTAGAAGGAAAATATAAAAGTTTGACTGAAAAGGATGTTCAAATTGAAGTGGAGTCTCCTCAAATTGAATCTGCTAATTCTGTACCTCTAGTAGATGGAACTGATACACAAATTGTGACTGAATTTGATCATGTTCCTGAATCTGATACTGCTGCTTTCCATGTCCCCACTGATAAGTATCAGCTCACAATGGATAGAGAAATGATGTAAATCGGACCATCTACTAGATTTGACAGTGATGATTTTGTCTCATTTTTCACATATTAAGAATATTATAAGAGTGAACCAAATTTTTATAATGATGCCATAAAATGTAAGGAAAAGAAAAATTGGATTGCTGCCATGGAAGATGAAATGTCTTCACTTTTGAAAAATAAGACATGGGAATTTGTTGAGAAACCTAAGGGGCAGAAATTGATTGATTGTAAGTGAATTTTTAAAATAAAACAGGGGGAAGGGGATAGTAAAAATATTAGATACAAGGCTAGGCTTGTTGCAAAAGGTTTTACTACAAAAGAAGGTGTTTATTACACTGAAATTTTCTTCACTGTTGTGAAATATTCCACTATTAGATGTTTACTTGCTTTAGTTGCTCATTTTAAATGGAAACTTGATCAGATGGATGTCAAAATTGTTTTTCTATATGGTGATATTGATGAAATCATATATATGAAACAACATGTTGGTTTTGAAGTGGGAAATCCTGATATTATTGTTTGTCTGTTAAGAAGATCACTATATGGGTTAAAACAGGCCCCAAGACAATGGTATAAGAGATTTGATAATTTTATATTAAAACTTGGTTTTAATAGAAGTCAATATGATGCTTGTTTGTACTTTAAATGTAATGGAGGTTAAAGTTTTCTTTACTTAGCACTATATGTGGATGATATGCTCCTTGCTTTTTATGATAGAGCTGAAATTGATGATATCAAGTTAAAATTGAAATCTGAATTTGATATGAAAGACATTGGCTCTGCTAGAAGAATTTTAGGCATGCAAATTTGGAGAAATAATGAGAAATTTAACGTGAATGATTGTAAATTTGTTACATTACCTCTTGCAAATCAGTTTAAACTTTCTTCTGAATTATGTCCTGATTCTGAAGAAGAATATGCTAGAATGTCTAAAGTATCTTGTGCAAATGTTGTTGGTTCTATGATGTACTTAATTATTTGTACCAGACATGATCTTGCATTTAGCATTAGTATATTAAGTAGGTTTATGAGTAATCCTAGAGAAGAACATTGGAATGCTTTAAAATGGTTATTTAGATATTTGAAAGGCACTTCAAACCTGGGATTAATGTTTAAATCAAATAAAATTGGTGTTATCTTAAGAGGCTTTACAGATTCTGACTTTGCTGGTGATAAGAATAATAGAAAATCCACTTCCTCTTATTTTTATACTCTGTGTGGAACTGTTGTTAGTTGGAAATCTCAACTACAAAAGGTTGTTGCCTTATCCTCTACTGAGGCAAAATACATTGCTGCTACAGATGCTGTAAAAGAAGGAATATGGTTAAATGGATTGATCTCTGAACTTGGTTTTTCTGAAAATGATATTATGTTATTATCTGATAATCAAAGTGCAATACATTTGAACAAAAATCCCATGTTTGATGATAGATCAAAACATATTGATATTAAATATCATTTCATAAGAGATATCAGATTTAGAGGGATTATTAAAATTGGTAAAATTCCTACACAAATCAATCATTCAGATATGGGAACAAAAATTATTCCTTTGAACAAATTCTTAAACTGTTTGAAACTTTTATCTGTTGATTCTTTGTGATAATTGTACAAGCATGTTATGAGCAAATGAAAATAGTATGACATTGTGCTCTGGACTACACTATAGCCCTAATTCTGGTAGTAAGGTGGAGAATGTTGGAATTGAACCCAGTTCAATTGGATGCTCCCAAATTTGGCAAATGTGTGTTTTATAAAATGCAACTTTACTTATTCCAGAGGTTGCCTTGGATGGTTGACACGTGGATGCTTTATGACTCTTGGATGAGGTTCTGGAGAGTTCTACTATATTGACTCTTCACTTGTGAAGTGTTCGAGTGGCTATAATGGTGTTTATGTTGTTCTAGTGGTCGATTCTTGGTGATTCGAGTGGATCAACTACTGTATTTCCTGAGAGATAAGTGTTCTTGTACTTTCTTTGTGATTGTTCTGAACATTCTTGTAATCTTGGTTGCCGATTTGGGCTTTATAGTGGAACCGAGCATAATCCATATTAATGGATGTTCAACGGGGGATGTATGTGTTAGAAGTGGTCACCGAACCTCCGGGGCTTAGGCCGAAACATATCGATTGTGTTCTCTATATTTTCTGCACTTTATTTTGTTGAATAAACTTTATACTTAGTTTTCTTGATCTAATATCGTGTGTATCCTGGTCCAACAATTTCCTAACAGTCCATGGGAAAGATATGTTGTAAAGTACAAAAGCGATGCCACTGAAACACATCAACATAGTCCTTGGGAACTTTATGATGCTGATACACACTGGGAACAGCCTCATATGGATAATGATATTAAAGACAGGCTGCTGCATGCTCTTACCAAGCTGGAGCAATCTGGAAATAAAGTCCAGGTAAAGAGAGTTTTTTACACTCTGAATTGACTGATAGATTGAGTTGGAAATTGGATTCCTAAATGCTTTGCCCTCTCTTCCTTGCAGGATTATTATGGGATTAGCAAACCGAAACAAGTTTCACAGAAGACAAATTTTATTAACAGGTGTATATTCAAACCCCCCCCCCCCCCCCCCCCCCACCTAACTTTGTTTGCTCTTCTCTATTGTACGTATCTTTCTGCTTAAGCTGTTAAGCCTAAAGTACCTTAAATTAACTTTTAAGCTTAGCCGTACACTTGTCTTAGTTTAAAAATTAGTTTTAGCATAACTTTCTTAGAAGTTGCTTTATTTGGGCTCTTTTGGTTCCAAAACTTTTCCAAAAGTCTCTGTCTAAGCTTAGAAGTTAATTTTTAAGCAACTGAACTTTTTTAGAATTTACTTTCCTTGGAATCCTTTTTATCCTAATACTTGCTTTTATAAAAAGCAACTCTTTACTTACTTCCCCAAATTACATTTACTTTTTTGGCTAAGCTTAACACGCTATTAGTAATGAAGAATTCAAGCACTCTATTATGTTCATTTTTGTAGACCTATTATGGTGATTGCCTCTAATAGAATGTGATTTCGATATCTGCTGTATAGAATTTATTTATATATATATGATACCACTATTTCCTTGGATGGGGGGCTTGGGGTACCACTACCTGTAGATTAGATCACCTTAAGCTTGTTTAGGAGTTGTTTATAACCGGTTTAAACTATAAATAGATAGAAATAAGTGGTGAATAAGAGGGCAGTACTCGTAGATTCTGAATTTAAAGTGGTTTTGACCGAGTATATTATTATCAGGTACCAAACAAGGAAATGTTGAGAATTGATTTGAGAATTTTGCTGCATTAACTTGCAGGTTCCCGGTTCCTTTGTCTCTGGAAGTCATCCATTCTAGGTTAGAGAATAACTACTACAGAAGTTTGGAGGCTATGAAACATGATATTGAAGTGATGCTATCTAATGCCATGTCATACTTTGGAAGAAATGCAGAAGTTTCAATTAAAATGGAACGCTTGTCCAACTGGTTCACCCGGATCCTATCATCGTTGCAGTTGAGTCAAATGCAATTTTGTAGAAAAATTAGATTGCCACCGTGCATCTCTTATCTCGTATATAATCTTTCCGTTTCTAAATGTTGATTCTTGTTCTTCCTATCCCCTAGTAGTAGTTCTCTTTTTTACAATAGCAAAATTAGCTGATAGCTGGTGAAAATCACCCAGCAGAAAATTCTTGGATGTACAGTTTTACATTTTGAAATTCAACGTCAATGGCAAAAATAATTATTGGATGGGCCGTTGCTGACTGAATTCGCACGATATGTTTGTCAACGTAGAATGTTGAAGACTGCAAAAAGCGATGTAACTCCCCAAGAAAAAGCTATCCTGTCAATTTTCTCTTTTTGGTACATGAAAAGGATTTTCTTGTAGGGGGCGTGCTTCGTATACGCTACTTCTAGAAATAACTTTAAATAGACATTAAAACTATAGTGTACCTTACAAAACAAGCTTTAATTCTTAAATGGATAATTAATAGAATCTTAGATTGCATATATTATGAAATATTAAAATTTAAGTCGAAAACACATTTCACAGTATTCAACATTTTTCAACCAAATATTTCATCAGCTTCTATTAAAATTTATTAAAAGTCTGATTTTTTTTTTGTTCATTTTTTTCACATTTGTACAGTAGGTTATTACTTTTACTAGAGGTTAGGTTTATGTCCTTCGTATTTATTTATTTTCATTTATATCGGGGAATTTTAACCCCCTTTGTCCCGTGGAGCCTAAAAATATACTAGGAATGTGCTTTATTAAAAAAAAAAAAAAAGTCTTATTGATCAGTACAAATGATAATTATGATGCCTTGAGCATCTACGATTTTCTATCGGCGAGAATTCATTTTTCTAACTAGCAAACAGTCCCTTGTCTAAGAGCCAATCTTGGATCATTACCTGAGAATTCACAGGCTGATCACCAGGCATAAGATGCCCAGCATTCAACACAACCACATGACTCAAATTTTTCCATTTCTGCACATAACCAGCCAGTTTCCCATCCACCCTCCAAACCTTTTTCTCTGCCTCCAAAAACCCGGGAATCCCGTCCCACCTCATCGTCCTCACCCAAGCCTCAGTCGAGGGTACGCCATCTTTCAAGTCACGCTGCCCCTGATACAATAACACCTTCGTGTTCTTAACCAAGAACTCAACCATATACTTAACGCTCTTCATGACATCGTTGTGCAACACACGACTCACCACACTGCTGCACCTCTCGAAAAATTTGTCTTCCTTTGCTCCTAACGCCTTCTTCACCTCGATATTGTTCAAAAATTTGTCGACTACGTCATTTTGGTAAGGAATTAGCCTTTTGAAATCATATAAAGTGGCTAAACCAGTCATGTTTGTTAATGTATCCAATAGTCTATTTCTTGCATCTGTTGCCGCGCTCCACTTGCCTCTTCTAATGAACCCAATTGTAACCATTTGAAGTTTCTCCAAAATGACTGTTTGTTTTTCATTAATCAAACCTAAATAAAATGAATTTATAGCATGAATAGACACTTGAATTTCTGGATCTGTCAATCCATTTCCTATTGCAACACCCCCCAAATTCACCCTATTTTCTTTAGGCAATTTGGAATTCATCTTAATAATATAATATCCAAGTGCTGGAATATATTTTCCAGCGTAACTCTCACCAGTTAAGTAAATTGGCCTATTTTTGAATGATTTGTCTAAAGCTATAAACTTCTGAATTGCAATAAAAAGGTGCTTAGCCACATCATATTGGTTTCTTGGAATTTCTTGATTTGATGCAGCAATGCTAAATCCAGTTCCTATAGGATTATCAAGAAAAACAAGTCCAAAAATTTTATTCCAAGAACCTGGATTTGCTTCAAGTGTAAGCTCTTGATTCAAAATCCACGGGCCGACCTCACGCAAGTTCCCGAGCATGGACGAGCAGCCAGGGCCTCCCTGGAGCCAAATGAGGATAGGGGACTCTGGTATTGGTATCTTGTTGTAGGAAGTTTGGGCTTCATAGAATGCATAGAAAATGGCAGAACCTGTGGTGGAGTTGACTGTTAGGTAGCCTGATTTGGTGGGAAGAGCTTCTTCGGGGTACAAAGGGGCAGCCGAAGGCGGTGTTGCCGCCAATACGCGGTGGCATACGGCGAAGAAGAGGAGGATGAGGAGGTTGAGTGAAGATTCCATAACTTGTACAAGTTTGATAGACAATTTGGATACTTCATAAGAATGTCATTTTGCAGTTAAATAGATGCAAAAAAGGGTTCCCTTTGTCACACTTAGCGACTGTATTGGTTGTCATGTTATGGGACTTGTTCGTTACGATTTAAAATCCAATTAAAATGGAAAATATAGTCGTTATTGGGTCCCACTCGTCTAATAAAAGTCAACAATAACGGCTACTTTTCAATTTTAATCCAATTTTAATCTCTACCGAACATGTCCTACTGTCAAAGCTGAAAAAACACACGATGGATCCTAATATGATTTTATTTTGTACTTTTATTGGTAAATAAATCATTTTTTCAATAATCAATGTTTGCAATATAGTTGACGTGTGTGTCTATATATATATATATATATATATATATATATATATATATTAATTTTTTTTTAGTGAAAATTGGTTTCTAAAGCTCTGTTCGTCATAGCGTGGATGGTTGATGTAATATAGAAGTCATAGGTGAAATTACTGTTATGTTTAGGACTGGACAAAACTCTCGAATCAAGCGGTTCTTCATAAGTTAAATACCTGAACGAGTATTTGAATCGAGAACCGATGAATTTGGCTCGATTCTCAGTTCTAGACCAAGAATCGGAGAACCGAATCTAAATAATTTTCTTAAATTTTTATATTGAAGTAATTAAATTATTTTAATTTTTTCTAAACAAATTAGTAAATTAACTAATTTAGTGATAACACTCCAACTCCCAAGCCAAGTCCATGTCTAGCTAGCCCAGCCCAATCCAATCCAATTTCTAAATTCAAATTTTTGTTTTAATTTTTTGGCCCAATTATTAATTTCATTGTTAACCGAAGATCTAGGCCTCTTAAGTTTTTGTCCTTCCCTTTTCAATTTTATATTTTCATTCGGTGAACGCATGTCCACTAATCTCAAATTGTTTGATAAATTGAAAACCTACATTTACATATCCAAATCGAAGCCGATGACTGTCGAGTCTAACTTCCTCTCTCCAATTGCCCATCAAAGCTACGAATGAACATGTTATTAATTGTATTTATGTAGTGTTGCTGTAAATGTTAAAACAAATTAATTATGGTATGAAACTGAACCCAAACTCGAACGAGTCCATAATTATATTTGGACCCGACGATTCCACTTATTTAATAACCAAGAATTTTGGTACGATTCGATTCTTTTCAAAATCGAACCAAACTGGACCATAATGTTTCACGTGGAGTACTTAAATTCTGGTCCTCAAACATTTAAAGCCAGTGTCAGTGGGGGTAGGGGTCCAAGTGCAGGCGGCATGCAGCACCACTACCTCTCTTTTATTTGCATGATCTCAACCAACATATTCTATTGGAAGGAGAATCTTCCACTCGTCACCTATGACCTAATTATCACTTATAATTTTAAGTAGACTATTCTTGCTTAATCTCGAGTCAAAATAAAAATTTGACTTGTCTTGTTTGAAGTGTTAATTTAACTTATATTAAGTATTAGAATAAAGGTGTTTCTAAAATGATAGTGACGTTAAATGAAATGTAAATGGAGTAATTGAGTTTTAGACCCGACTCCGATGGAGGAGAAGAAGAAGGTGGAAATGAGTTTTAATTTTAACTTTTATTTATTTGATTTTGATTATTTTATTATAAAAAATGTAAAGTTATCATTTTAACCTTTTAAAATTAGTCAAAAATATTGTCAAAGTCAATTATTTGATCAATTAACTGTCGCACTAACAGAAACCATCCATTCAGACTTCATCTGCGATATTTTGAAAGGTTTGGTACCGTGGCACAAATGAAAAGTTTGGGCAAAATCTGCTGCTTAATGAAATGTTTGATACCGATTATGCTATTATCCTTATTGTTTTATTAACCAATTAAATCCTATCTTGTCATTTCACTTTCTCAAACTTCAATTCCTGAAAAGTCCAATTTATAATGTAAAAAACATATCAATTCTGACTTGAGTTCATAGAAAAATTTAAATTAAGGGTCGTGTTACACTCACCTAATTATTTATTTAAGGGGTTATCTAATTGACAAGTGGTAGGCTAGGTAACCCCCCCTAGATAAATAATTAGATTAGAGTAGCACGACCCAGACGCCCAACCAATTAATTATTATGTACACATAGAATTTTTCTTAAATTAAAACTAGTCATACCTACTCGAGGTATTTTGTCATACCTTCTCGACGAAAGGCTTACATTCTTTGACATTGGGCACCTCGTGTTAGATTTTATTGGATATGATCACAAAATATATCTCTTTTGTATAATAATCGGAAACCAATACATGAATAGCTACACCACCATTGAGAACAAAAAAATAAATGGAAATAACAGATAAATTCTTCTGATGATCTCCAATAATTTACATCATTTTTTTTTCACACCCAGAAGAAATATTTTTCCAATTCATTACAAGTACTCAGTAACATGATCAGTCTACAAGATTTCTGACCCATCTGATCTCAACAAGTTGCAGCATGAACAAAACGTTAAATGAAATGTAAATATAGAGCAGTTCATCAAACTCTTATTGATATATAACGAGTAAAGACAGATCCCACTATAATCAGGGACGTAGCCAGGTTTTGAAGTTGGGGGGGGCGAAAATACGGGGGGTGGAGGGGGTAGGCCCCCCTCCCGGGGGTTTGGGGGCGGAGCCCCCGAAAATTTTTTTTTTAACTAAAAGAATTGAAAACAACGATTTTGAGTACTAAAATAGTACTGAAATTCAATGTTCGATTCAATCACTACTGACTATCCTACTACTTAATTCTTAAATTCAAATATTCAATAACTAACAATTACACAAACTAACAGCAACTACTCTACTTAATTCTTAAATTCAAATATTCAAGAACAACTAAACATGCATTATGCATAAACCAGGTTGGGAATTGGGTTTTAATTAGTTGGGTTTGAGAATTGGGAACTTAGGTTTTGGATTGGATTTGGGCTATTGATTTATTTAAGTAACTATTGGATCTTTTGTTTAGATCTAAGATTTTTGTATGTTGAATTTTAAAATGTAAGTTATTTACTCAATATTTATTAATGGAAAAAAATAAAAAAATTTCAAAATTGAAATTTTTTGGGGCGAGTCAAAATCTTGGGGGGGGGGGGGGCGAAATTGAAAAATACATTACAAATTAACTAGAAATAGTATACCGCGGACAATGTTGGGGGGGGCGGTCGCTCTGACTATAATAAACCATAATGACTAAATTACTGTTCGGATGCCTTAGTGAGTGTAACCTAGAAAGAAACGACTTACTGAGTTTGAAATCATATTATTTTGTTGACCAATTAAAGCCTATTTTGTCATTTCACTTTCTTAAAATTCAATTCTTGAAAAGTCCAATTTGTAAGGTGAAAAACATAATATAAATTAAAACTAGTCGTCCCTACTCGACGAGAGGCTTACCTTCTTTGACATTGGGCACCTCGTGTTAGATTTTATTGGAAATGATAACAATCTCTCTCTTAATGTATAACTAGTCGAGGCACGTGCCGTAGTATAGTTGACTATGTAATAGTGTTGACTAATTTTTGGTTATTTTTGAAAACATTACTAATTAAATCTTATTTAGCAAAACTTATTCAGTAAAAAATCTTAAAGTTACAATGAAAAATAAACAAATAAAAAAAATAAGAAGTTAGAAACAAAATGAGAAATTATTCATCATAAACAACCAGGAGTAAACAACCAATATAATTCCATTCAAATTTAAAAACACCCATACACTAACAAACCACCAAGATATTGTTGTTTCTTCTTTCCTCCTCAATTTTCTTGAAGTACAAACCTTTAGAGGTCTTGCATATCACATTTTAAATTTTTTTAGAGTGGGTGGAAAAGAAAAATTAACGATTATGATTTTACGTTTAATAATTTAAAATAATTTTTATATTTAAAGCATGTTTGGTCCGGCTTAAAATTCAATTAAAGTTGAAAATATGACCGTTATTGGGTCTCACACATCTAATAAAAGTCAACAATAACGGCTATATTTTCAATTTTAATCTGATTTTAATCTCTACCAAACACCCTCTTAAACTTAATCGTCAATATATTTATTATTATCGATAACATTTTAAGTTTTTTTTAAAAAATTTAAATCGATCCAAAAGGATATTCATATCGTAAAATATCAAATTAAACGTTATAGGAAAAATAAAGTTCGAAAAAATGACATTGAAATGAGGTTGAGATTGAAATGAAACATAAACAAACACGACTTCACATTTCACATTTAATGTAAAATTATTTTTGATATTTAAAATTTATCGACCATATATTTATCATGGCCAAACTTCAACATATTCAACAAATTTTAAATTGTTTAAAACACATATTTGTAACTTAAAATATTGAATTAAACGTGTTATAAAAAAAAAAAAAAAAAAAAAGGGCTTAGACGGCTTAGTCGAGCCGAGCCAGAAAGCTATTTGGCTCGGCTCGTGAATCCTTAAAAAAAGAAGGGCTTAACCAAGCCATCTGCTTATGAACAGTGTCACCAAAGTGGCTCTTTTATTAGTAGGATAATTGACAATATATTTATTATTATCGATAACATTTTAAGTTTTTTTTTTTTTAAAAAAAAATTGAATTGATGCAAAGAGATATTTATATCATGAAATATCGAATCAGACGTTGTAGGAAAAATAAAGTTCGAAAAAATGACATTGAAATATGGTTGAAATTTAAAAGAAACATAAACAAACACGACTTTACATTTTACAATTAATATAAAATTATTTTTGATATTTAAAATTTATCGACCATATATTTATCATGGTTGAACTTCAACATTTTCAACAAATTTTAAATTGTTTAAAACGCATATTTGTAACTTAAAATACTAAATCAAACGTAAAAATAAAAAATAAAAAAGTAGGCGCTTAGCCGAGCCATCGGCTTATGAACAGTGTCACCAAAGTGGCTCTTTTATTATAGTATAAGTATAGTAAGTAAATAAATATAATATAATATATAGGATAGGAAGTAGGATAATCTGAAACCAATACATGAATAGCTACACCACCATTGAGAACAAATAAATAAATGTAAATAACAGATAAAGTCTTCTGATGATCTCCAATAATTTACATCATTTTCACACACCCAGAAGAAATATTTTTCCAATTCATTACAAGTACTTGGTACTTGCAGCATGATCAGTCTACAAGATTTCTGACCCATCTGATCTCAACAAGTTGCAGCATGAACAAAAATTATATGATCCAAAATGATCCCATTAGCCTATTGAAAATTTTTATTCAGCAGGAAAATGCATCTGGTGGTTTAAAAGGAACCAAAAGCAAATTCCACTTTTGAGGCAACTGAATCTTGAACCTCTCTGTTACACCCGTGGCTTGTGAAGAATCAGCAGCGTGCTGGACAATTTCTTCTTTATTTATATCACACAGGAAACGAATATTGTCTAATCCACCTTATCAAACATGACAATATAGTATATGAACTATGAATCGTATTGACTACTACATATAAATAAGCAGGAAAGATCGAGAGCGGAGAACAGAAGCAAATGGTTACAAAGGGAGCAATCACTGAGTTGAAAACATCAGAATACTAAATAAGGGGGAATCCTATGAATCATACCTCCGTAACCTTGCAACAGTACTGCACAGTATTCTCCCGATATTAAAGGGATTTGCATTCGCAATCATCCAGGTTCATTTTGGTTCAGTTCTCTTGGAAGTTCATGCATACATGGGACTGATCTCTCACCGAGCACTTGTGCAGTCAAGTATTATAATTGGCAAAAATATTGGTTCTAAATATATCTCAAGATCCATTTACAGCCATTTCTGGGTGTTGCCTATTATCTGGGGAATCGGGTAAGCTATTAGAAAAACTTGTAGAAGAATCTTCTACCTTGTTGGTATGGTTTTCCACAACTGCCCTTCTGCTCTCATCGGGAGTGCTTATAGACCATTTCTCTTCGCGATTTGGTTCACTGGAATTCTTGTTCGTGTCCGAGTGAGGCGTGTCAAGTACAGTACCTGCTGTTTTCTTATCGGGCAGTACTGTCTGACTTAGGGTTGAGCATAATGATGCAAATACACCTTCTCTTGGCTTAGCACCTTTAGGTGACCGCTTTAACCTTTTAGGCCTGGGCTCCTCCTCTGAAACTAATTTACGTTTCAACTGGAACTCTGCCACTCCCTCATCTGTGTCAGATATATCTGAAAGTTTTTTAGGCGGTGGCTTGTAATCCACGTCATCTTCATCATCATCATAGTTGACAAATCCACGGGACCTTCATTAAGAGACATAAAATTGAAAGATATGTCCCTTCAAGGGTGGAAATCAACATTGCAATTGAAGAAGTTCTACCTCGGGGACTGGGAGCTCAGGACAGACCCATTAGGCAACATAGAATGCGATTGCACTCTATTGGCACTGTCCATAGACACAGATGCTGAATCTTCTTCGTCGCTGATTAGAACGCTGATCAATGGATGCTTTACTATGCAGTTTCAGCATTATTACATTCTACATACATGCATGCATGCATGCATATGTATGTATGTTAAATCAAACAAGCACAACATGAGTTGAACACTAACCTGGTGTCATTAAAGTAGTCTTCTTCTTCCTTCTCCAATGCACGCTCATCTAATCGTATCCTATGGTCTAACAAACTAGCAGTGATTCTTGTTCCTGCACTCTCTAGGGACTGTGAAGGCCCAATCATGAACTAAATACACTGAATTCCAGAAAATGATGTCCATGAATTGTAAAAAGAACAGAGAATACCTGCTCATCTTTAACTTTTAGAGAGTGGATGGAAGAAAAATTGTCAAACTTTACCAGCTGATCCCAGAATGAACCAACTAGATATCTGAGCAATATCTTCAAGTTCTCCTGCATAACTTGTGATTGAGTAAATAAAGTAACTGAACCCATATATCATGCACTTCTAGGATTATATGAATGAGATAAGCACCTTACGGATATATTCAAAAAGTTCAAGAACAGCAGAATTCAAAAGGTTATAACGATCTCCATTTGCAACAAATGCATCTACAACAGGTTTGAAAAGGTTGTTCTTCACTATATGATTCATCATATCTTCATCCTGAAAAAAAATAAAACCATCCAAAGGTGACGTCTAAGTCAAAGGCAAAGCAGAAGAAAACTCATGCCTGTCGTCGGATAGGTTGATCCTGGACATGTGGATTCATACAAGTTATTCACGATTTATTCAAAGCAAATTTCACAAGCGCTTTCAAACCATCGTTGGTCACTATAGCAAGTTGAAATACTTCACAAAACAGATTCAACTTCTTTGCCGAATGCTTACTTTTCTATCGGTAGGTCAGATACACATGCAGGACATTTAAGCAAACTGAAGAATCCTTGTACCAAACATTGGATAACGTGTGTCGTTCGCATGTGCACTGTGCATCCTCGAGGATAATAAATTACATAATCTAAATGCATAGGGCAAGGGGAAAACAATAGAGATAGGAATAGGTAGACAATTTTATCTAAGAACATTTGAAATGTAAGGTCAATTTTTTACCCTTTTTCTTTTGTATCTACGGTCAATTTATGACTAAGCCTCCATTTGGGAAGAATTTATATATGGTTTAATTTATAAATAAATAGAAATGAGCGGTGGATAAGTAGATAGTACTTGTAATTCATTGAAATGTGTGGTTGAAAATGAAGTTTGACCATTTATAAATTATGCCATACGGACACTAAATATACGTATAACAAAATAATACCAAAACGAAAGAAGAAAAGGAAGTGGCAATTATTTTTCGAAGAGACAATTAATCATTTAATTTCAAATACGTTAAGGACATCAATCTATTTAAAGTTTTGAAAGATATCAACTTACAATGCGAGAAACAAGAGTCCTCATAATTCTAACAGCAGCAACTACAAGGTACTTTTCTCTTCTCCGTGTCAGATACAAAACCTTACCAATCATATTATGACAAAGGAAACTGCATCTGCGGAACAAAATGAGCATAAACTAAAATTGATTTCTGATGCATTGAATCACAACTTAATGGTCACAAGAAGGGTGCCAGGAGAATTACTTTATTCTGTCTGGATGGCGTAAAATACAAAAGCACAGAAGATCACAAATGTTCAATAATATTTCTGGCCTCACTCTTTTTTGATTTCTGGTCTCTCTACCGATTCTCACTGATTTATTGACGATTTGACTAACACTGATTGAGGGGCACGATGACGTTATAACATCAATTAGTTGACCCAGGTGCTTTTCAAAGAAAAGTTCAACGATAGTATCTTTCTGCAACAAAAGTTACAATTAGACATAAAAATACAGATAGAAACAAGACCAGGTAACATCAATACAGCAATAAAAAAAATATCTACCAGGCTAAATTAGAACAGGAAGACGATTAAAAGCAGGAAAAGCTCTCTTTATTATTTCAATGAATAATTCAATACAACCTAATTGCCTCCTTAAATAGTAAACAAAAGATATAAGAAATGGAAAAACAATAATCTAAATATGCTCATGAATCTCCTATAATCTACCCTAATTACAAGTTGCCTAAATATACAAAGTTATTTAAGGAATGTAGAATATTCCCAAATTCTCGTGATTTCAACAGAACATACTGTACTCTCCAACCATTTAGCTGACATGTTGAACCATATAAATGACTGTAAAATCCTATATGTTTCAGTGAATAAAATAACCCAAGAATTGATACCATTTTTCCACCAAAAAATGCTAACTAAAGGAACTGGAATAATTATAATACAGTCAGCATAAATTAACATTTTCTTTTACTGAAAAGTTTCTTAAGAAAGTCCAAAGATTAAAAACTTTAGTGCCCAATAATAATTACATTATTTATTTATTCCGATAATCATAGATATCTAGGCCAACTTGCGCGCACCTCGACTAATTTCACGAGGCCCTGAAATTTACGACCGGGTACTCACCTCAGTGGCCCCGAGGAGACTCGAACGGGTGACTTGAGAACAACAATTATATGATTCATAAATAGACTTGAGATTTCAATATATTTGCAATTTAAATAAATACATATAAATTCATGTTACCAATTATAATAAAATTAGCAAATATCAAATGCTAAATACAAGATCTTATATGAAATTGAGCGCATTTGATGGATTCAAAATAAGCCCCTGTTTGAAGCCCATTTGAGAATAGATTTTGTATTAAGAGATTTTTTTTATTTTTTTTACTTTGGAGAATATGTAGTTAAAAAGTAGAGAAAAGTTTGGAGTTGTGCAAAATTATTTTATTGGAAGAAAGTGTGGTTGAAAATCAGTTTTAAAGAATGGGGCTCAAACAAGAGCTAGCTCTCTGTCAAATTCCCATGTCATGTCGATTCTAGAGCATTGAAATGCTCATTCATTCAAAAACAATGAAGTCATTCGTGAAAATTAATCAGAAAAAGCATCATCGAAGGATGGAGAGTATATTGAAGACGAGTAGAGTAATGAAGCTAACCAAAGGACTTTGTTAGCTATGCATGCATTAGTTTCAATTTTGGAAAATGCGCAACACATAAAATACTGGAAATTAGGTAAAATCCTTGAAAGAATATGAAAATATCCCTTCAGTCTATGTACATAAAAGGAAGAAAAACATAATCAAACCTATATAGGCACATCGAAGAGCAAAGAAAGTAAACAAAATCGCACCAATTAGATTCAAAGAAATAGTTAGAGTTCAAGCCAAAACATTTAGTTTAGCATGCTCTTTTTCCTTTTGAGATTAATATGATATATAATAAAACTCATGACTCATGAGCCAAGATCCTTTATTGACCAACCTGAACAACCATAAATCGAATATAAAATTCAAATAGACAAGAATGGTCAGTCAGAGGAAATTTATTGCACTATTCAAGTATGTGAAAATTTAATAATTAATAAAGCTTTAAAGTAATAATTTTTCGATCTACAAAGATTATGAAACATTAGCAACCATATACAAATTAACAATTGTCTTGCACAACCTATAAAATGCCTTCCTTCATTACAGTAAGCGAATCTCAGTAAAACAAGTTAGAAGAGGGAGGCATATGCCAAACTGGGTGCATGTTTGGGAAAAATTGTAAGCTCCTCATAATTTGAAGTCAAAGTAAAACATTAGTTTTAACCACACATTCTCAACTACTAACCACTCATTATCCACACATTTCATGGGATTGATCCTCTTCATTATAATCCCATTATAATTTCTACAAACAGAATGAAGTGGCGAAAAGGGTTCATCTAGCCAGCTTCAAATTTATCGGGAAATAGGGCTTAGTTTGTTGTTGTACACAAATCATCGGTTGTTGAACACTAAATGCGCAGAGAAATAAACATTCAAGATCCCATAACCGTTAAGCCTGGTCTCAGTTATAAATGAAGTCCAAGTCTGTTCAACAAGCATTCGGATTAATCTACCATCAGCCCTATTTTCTCAGGATATACATAGCATAAGATATAAAAATGAAGCAAAGTCTTAACATTATGAGAAGTGTAAACAAAGGGAAATCAATGTCAAGGCAAAATCAAAACTCGTAAAACAAAGGCACAAGCAAGACACCTGAGATTCCGATGAATACGAGTCTAAAAGATTGCGAAGAATTTCAAAAAATTGGCAATGCATGTCATCTCCAAAATCTGCCAGCAGATTTTTCACCTGCAAAATGAAAATAAAATTCACTCAACAATTCCAGAAAGAAATATGAGCTTATAGCAGGCGAACAGGGAACCCTACCCTACACGTGTACACACACCAAGAGAAAAACATTTCAGCACTACATGTTTGTTCTTTTGAAACCCTGCTCCCTCGCTTTCCCCCTTCGGGGTGGGGTGGGGGGGTGGGGGGGAGACAGGAGGCCTCTCTTTCTTCTGAAAGTTTTTGGAGGTATATGCATGAACAACCTGGACTTGGTTTTTGTGGGCCATGGATTTTCCCCATCAAATCAACAGATTGAATATATATGGTCCAACATGCATGGAAATATATCCTATCCAACATGGCTTACCAGAAGTCCTCCACATCTCAAACTGCCTTGAGGCACCTAATCTAATGTTCTTTAAAAACTACCGATATGGTCACCACATGCAGCAAAAAGGCTTTTAAAAATGCATGGAAATATATCCTATCCAACATGGCTTACCAGAAGTCCAAAAAGAACATCCTGCCGGGTTACATAAGAACGCAGAACGTTTAGGTCCTGGTTCAGGAAAAGAACAAGGATGTCTGTCCTGCATGCATTACAACAAATATAATGAAGAAATATTCAGGGGGGAAACTTAGAAGAAGGTAAAAAAAAATCTTACTTTTACATGCTTAAAATAATGGTTTGTTTCATTACCCAGTCAATACAAGCTTCTTGTCTTCAGTCTGCAATACATCAGCTAAGATATCAAGTATGCCTTCGCTCAGAAGATCCCTACATGAATAAAACATATCCAGAATTAATATAGTGAATAACAATAGAAATAAATGTTTCTACACAATTAAAATATTTGAACACACAAAATAAGTTCAAAGTAAGTTTTCAAAAGAGGACAAGATGGGACAACTGATCTGATAATAAAACAAGAAGCAAAATGAATGCTAATGCTATGCCATACCTAAATAGCTGGAGTTGCTGGGTCATCTGCAAGCTCTTACTCAAGGTGCAAAATTCATGCAAGAAATGTACCTATTTCAATGAAAAATGAGCAGTATTAAATCATATAGTGAGCCAAGGAACATTTATCCCTCCCCTCCCTATACAAACTAAGGGACAGCAATATCTATTGCAATAACAAAAAATACAACAAACTACTGCAGAAATCTGAAAGACGGTAACTATCTCTAGATACCTTGCTCGAAGAATATGCACTCAGACAGTACATCAGCACAAAAACAGGTATTTTTAGAGGGATGAGAACATAATTCTAAAGAATGAAATCCTAAAACTGCCAAATTTGTACAAAGGTAGAAGGTGTGTCACCACTGATGTAAGGACAATTAAAATATCTTTCTAAATTTTAGAAGTTCCCTTGTTCAGAAATCACTTCTGACTTCTTCTCCAAATATTGATTAGTAGATTTCTAAAGCCTAAAGGCTTCACTGATGAGATACAGAAAAATAGCAATATTATCAGTGTTTGAGTTAGAAAGCTAGGTATCATGATAATCAAGTATTTGGTGGTTTAAATGGTACCAAACATATGAACTTTATAAAATGAAAAAGAGGCATTCGAGAACACTGAATACCAAAGTTTTCTTTGATTCTGCGGAAGTGGTAGGGGACTTCAGCCTTGCAAATAACTCCTGAATGAAAGTACTGTCATCTTTTAACAAAGAGACGACCTACAACAAACAAAAGCATAAGTATTGAGGCAAAACCAAGTGGCAATGGTTAAAGGGTTAAAACAACTTGATCAGAATTTTACAATTGCATTATTTGAATGAATTATATGATTAAGATTTGCAACTGTGGCCTCGTCCAATGCTCTGGGCAAAATAACATCCTGGAATAGGAAATACGAAGCACGACTTTCATTAATACAAGTAAATGAAGAAGAAGACCTGCATAAAAAGCTGTATAATATTACCTTTAGATATGCAACTCTGTAGGTCTGATGTATCTTAGGAAGGACAACAGGGTCTTTAATAGGTATGGCCTGAAACATGCCCAAAATTTTAGAATTAGCAACAAAAGAAAACATGATCTGGATCAATGAATTGCTTTACCCCATCTATTAATGAAAATTTTTCCTCGCAGAGAATTCCTTTTTTAATTTCCCCCATGGGGGCAAGGGGATGTTGAGGAAATTTTACCTCCTTAAACACCACGTGCTCTCTTAAAAAATGGCGATGATGGACATGAGGTACATCAGGATTATCTGAAAACAAATTAGAAGCAATTTATCATCAAGAAAACATCTTTGAATCAAAGAGATAGACAGACCTAACAATCATATTTCCTTAATACAGGGAACAGGCTCGTGTAAAAATACACAAGCTTATTCCCACTACTTTGAAGATCACATGCCTTCTGTGATGTACAAGGAGGTCACATAAAAATCATCAGGTCCTTCCATAATAAGGAACATTTAATGATTTTCTCCCAATTAAGTAGAACTAAAACCTACATAGTAAATAGCAACACGTTGAACATTTACAAGAAGAATACGAAGAACAAAACCACAAGCACATTCAATAAAAATCTCCCAAGAACAATCTGTGTTACAACAGATTTATGATCCAAACCTACTACAGGTAAGGAACATAATTCTACAGAATTTTGGCGACAGATATAGAGATTGACTAAGTTGGCATGCCACAATTTCAGCACTAAAATGTACTAGCTGAAAAATTAAAACCAGAAGGTCAACCACAAGAATCTAGCATTGCCTATCATTGAGAGAATATGAAGAAAACTGGCGAATTGATTGTCACAAATGTGATGATATGGTGATAAACAAGACCATAATAGCAGTGGAAGATTTTTAGCTGTTGTGTCACATCTCCTTTAACAAATAAATTTGAATGCAAGGAAGCCTTAGTGTTTGGATGATTCATAAAAGGGAAAGAAATTGACATGTGATCCCAACATTGTTGGAGTTAAAAAAATAATAGGAAAAAAAAAAAAAAGACAAGACATAAGACACAGTGTTCTATTTCAAAGATACCATCTCAAAAAGGTAAATCTTTTATAAGTATCCCCAAGAACTGTGTAGCAGCACCAGACCTCTAAACCCAATTTCCCATGACCCCACAACCAGAGCTTTAGATAAAATCTCTACGAGATAAAATGACATTGTAATAATAGAGAAATATAAATATGACCCAATATAATTAAGAGCATGAAATGTGGTCTTTTCATCTAAAAGGAGCTCTCTAAAATTGAAAGCACAAAAGACCGCCCTTTTCGTGTCATGGGAAGAGAACAAGGGAGGTCAATTTGAAATTGTTGGACATTATGAAGCAAAGATATCTAGTTAATTTCTTAATCACTTTGTTTGCTGCTGGCATCAGGCGAAAGAGGGGGGAGGTCCAAATTATGTGCTTGTTTGTCTACCATTATTGGTAGAGAAATGGAGTAAGGAATAGTATTTTTTGGAGAATGTGTGGTTGAAATTTAAAATAACTTTATTGGTTTGTGGGTAGAATATTTTATTGAGTTGATATGTGGTTGAGATTGTTTACTCTATAAAACAATGTTTGTAAAAATGGTAGACAAACAGGGGCTATATTTGCTTGAAACTTTCATTTTAAATAGGAGAAAAGGTCTACTTACATTCAAGGCATCCAATTATATCCATGATTAGCTCATCCCTGAATATTTTCTCAAAAATCTGAGGACTATTGAGTAATACTGCAAGTCGGCATAGAGAGTAATCAGGTCAGCAATATGTTAGCAACATAATGAGTAGAAAGCTAAGACTACTTACTAATTCCTTTAACGATTTTGAAAATCATGTGAAGACTATCAATATTTTCCAAATCTTCACAGATTCTAAACAAGTCTATCAGCTTCCCAAAAAAATATTCCTGCATCAACGATGAGCTTCACTCAATAAATAGTACTAATTAATAATTTTGAAAAGCAGCAGAGTTAAAAAGAAAGAAACCACTAGAATTAAGAGAGTCAACAAATAAAGTGTGCAAGATTTCAAATGTTAAATAATATGGGAGAAGAGTGGAATAATATCTTACTTTTAAAGGAAAAAGGCAAAAGAGAAGAAAAAATAAAAAATAAGTCCAAGATCAAATACTTAAAAGATGACTCATAGATATCATATATTGTAATTCTTTATCATTGATATTCTTCTTTCTCTCATTCTTTTGTTTATCCACGCCTTTCTTGTGCATTTTGTTTCGCAACTTCTAGTTATAGTTTGTGCCAAAAACATTTAATTGCTATAAAGATACAACCAATTTATCCTAATTCTTGACTTTCAATCCACAAATACAAAGTGATCAATTGATTATTAGCTCACACTATGGGCTGGTCATTTTTTAATCTAAAGGCTTAGGGAGTCATTTGCTCCCACTAGTTTCCTTCGAGGGCTTAAATGCGGAATAAGTTTCATTTCCAAATTCAATGCAAATGATTCCTAATTAAAGGAATTTAAGGTTGCCCCAAGGTACACGTGTTAACTTCCAAGGATAACAGACAGCCATTACTAAAATGTTAACTTTTAAATCACAGTCACCAACAACCTTGCCCTGAGAATTAGCCATTGACGAAGAACAAAGAACAATATAGACCTGCTTATCTACAAACAAATAAAAAAGTAATAAATATGGTAAATACTCAAAAATAAACGCAAGCTCACATATAGATTACTATGACAAGTATATATTCCTCAGTAAATCATTGTTTCACAAGTTACAAAGATTTTAATCCTTACAACCAAAAAGATTGACAAAACTTACATCATGTATTAAGTGTTCAGCCACTTGAAACTGACCAGCAATCCTACTCCCAACTACATTCTGCAAAAGCACAAAAATAATTGAACAATTTTGTTAAGAGGTAAAAGATAGCAAAGATTTTAACCCAACAGAAAAAGTTCACCACCTAGAAGAATGTGTGAAGATACAAAAGGTCCTAACAAGATGTGTCCAATTGTATAAGATGATACACTATTACAACAAAAACTACTAATATAATTGAAAAATGTACTGGACCATAACTAATAAAACAAAGGAAAAAATTATCAGGGAGGTTAAACAAAGTAATATTCTGGTGAAGACCAAGAGAAGGGAACCAAAAAAGAAAGAAACTAAAATAAGCTATAAGATGCAATGAATCAGCAAACTTTTCTTTCACACATTTAGTTAACGAGATACATAATTCTCATGCAACAAAGAACCAAATAAATAACATAAATGAGAACTAAATTATAATATTGAGGTGAAGAATAGAAAGGACGAGGGAAGACAGGGAGGAAAGAAAAAAAGGAATTCACAAAAACCTTAAGTATCAAAGGGAGCGTAGATAGCTCAACTGGAGGCAACTCCTTCATCACACCGTTGACATTGTGATATGTCTCACCTAAAAATTACAAAATGGAGTGTCAACAATAACAGCTTCATGCAATAGCATAAACAGCCTGTGATAACTATATATACAAACTTCAAGCTAAATTTTGCCACGTAGGTAAAGACATAGGCATTTGATGCCTGGTATATTGTAACGCAGATAAAATGCGAGCAAGACTCTTCTAGTAAGTAAAACTGGTGGGAGAAATGCAAAGTGACAAAAATTAAAGCAGTAACAGTTTTCAGCTTGATGATAATTCATCTTGTAAGACAATTCACGTATAAAAACCACAGGCACATATATAGCCCTACCTGACCAAGTATAAGAAGTAAATTAAGCCTTGAAAAAGAAAGCATGTAGGATGTAAGTTAGAGGACATTTTGATGGAACAGGATTACAATGAGAGAATTAATACAAACAGGGAACACTTTAGACAAGAAAAGTCATACAAGGACTGGTGAAAGTACTTACAATTAAGAGAGTTAAAATGCATGTTCCTTCGCACACTACATATATGATCCCTATACAAAACAATTATCTCATATTAAAATGTTATAATGTAACCCAGAAATCTGAAAACCAGAATAAGGAAAAAGAAAGAAAACTGTAGTGTAGATAGAGTAAACAAAGAAAAAGAAGCTATATCTGGTACTAGCCATATGTAGGAGCAACCAGTTGTCTCTTGGAAGCTAAGGGCCAATTCAGTTGAAAATTCTGGGTCCTTCCAGGAAATAATCATATCTGAAAATATTAGGTACATGTGTTAATACTTAATAAGCTACAGAAAATGGAACAAGGTGAAAGATAAATTAAAATTGGAAACAAGGAAATGCTGAAGGACATAAGCATACCTCCTTGCTTATGATAAATATCATCTGAGCTGATGCGGTGCAATAGTAACGTTTCATTGTCTGCATCAATGACAAATAGTCCCAAGTCTCCAGATTTCTGTATCACCATTCAAAACTTAAAATTTCAGATAGACCAAATATAAATGGTTAGTGACCATCACAAATAGGAAGTCAGCATATGCAATCCAACAAAAACGAGCAGAACATAAAGACTGAACCACAAAATGGACAAACCTTCAGAAAATCAACAGTGACATGACCGGTTCCTTGGTCATCCCATGTCCCGTCATCAGTCAGAAGGTATACCTTGACGCGCTGAGATTATGAACACAAGATGTAAAAACTATAAAAGGAATGGGGGCCATTGTCATAACAATGCACACACTAATGAAGATACGGGAGCCATTATCTTTTAGGAACGCTCAATAGAAGGACCAAATTAAAAATATAGACAGAAGGAATTAAACAAAATCAACATTTCCACTCTCCTGAAGGATCAGATACTTATGATGAATCAATAATTTATCAACTCATCTGCTAGTTTACAATTTCAGATTTTTTTCCAGACAGCGAGTTTGAGCTAGTACTGTAGCAAGAGCAGTACTCTAATTCCCTTTTCTTCATTATTTTACAATTTATGTAGACTGAACTCCCTTCTATTTATCCTCTTCAGTGCTGTTCCGCTTGTACAATAGTGAATGGTTAATTCCGAAATAGTGAAATTCATCCTTCCTTATATTTGTTTATTGTAAGTTGAAGTATACAACGATAGTAAACATTTAGCTTCTTATCTTTTGCTGCTATCAATGTTGTTAAAGGGTACAAAAACCAAGAATGTACAGACTCAGATCTTAATTTATGGTGCCACTTTTTTCAGCCATAATATTTGTTAAGAATTATCTGAGTTCAGTTTAACATATTTGTTAAAAATAATATCTACTTCAAATATATGATGTAATTATAGACATAAGTTGTAGGATCTTATGATGATCAATCCAATTGAAAAGATCTCAAAGATCCTAACCAGGTTCAGATTGTAAGACTTTTGGCCAATCCTTTGCTAAAGGTAATGAAATTACAGCCTCAGGATATATTGAGCAGTTGCAGATAGTCAAAGACTTGCAACTTACAACAACATAAGGCCATCTGCATTCCAGTACCATGATTTGAAAAAAGAAAAAAAAAAATCTTCCAGTATCTTCTTGATAATTTCAGATAAGAATAAAATTCTTGCCATACTAACATCGCCGTATTTTCAAAAGTCAAATTTGAACCCCACAGAACAATTGCTCCCTGACCAAATGCAGAGATTGAGAAAAAAACCTACAGGCATATAATAAATTTGCAAGACGCCAGTTATATCACATGCTTAAGAAAGAAGGTAGTTTCATATGACCATTGCACTCCTGCCTGCCAGTCAAAAGATCTTCTGAAACTCATTATTCGATTGTGTACAGTGAAACCCAGAAAATAAAAACCAAATCTAATTTACAAAACAAAATTTCAGTTCATAAATGATGAAATTACGATATAACACAAAAATACACCGAGTAGAACTTTCAATGCTAAAAAAAGCAACTACAAGACTTCAATTCTAGTGAAAAAGATAAAACTTTCTTTCATCATTTTAATCAATTTTTTTTCTAAAACAGACTGACCTGCATCGAATTGTCGACGTTTGGTACTTCTCCTTGCGCGCCCATCGAAGAAGCGAAGTGGAAGTTCAACACTGTACGAACCGCACGATTAATTTACCGAACTGAATACACAGCATCTTCCAATAAAATAGTTTACAGAATAAAAATTAAATAAATAAAACACTGCGGCGAAATTCCGGAGGTCAATTGAAAACCCGAATCGCCATTGATAATATTATAGCAAAGATTCTCTCTCTATATCTCCCATTATTTTCTGTGCTCTTCTTTTTAGCATTTCCTGGAGCCCGATCTTTGAAAACCAGCTGAAGTACTTCTATGAAATGACGATAGTACCCCTATTACGAGGTGGAAACTACAGGAGGTGCCACTAACCTTTTGTGCACGTGAAATGATGATATTTGTGTGTTTTTCTTCCCAAACTGACCTATGAAAAGTGGCATTTACTTATTGATTCGGTCCAGGTAAACCAATTACATAATTCATTCTAAAATCCCCAGTACATGGGGATTTATTCAAAAAATATTTCCTCCACTTGCCACATCAGCCTCCGGTGGCGGGGTTTATCCGCGGCTCTTCGATATTTCCGCCTCTCTCTTCAACTGTAGCTTATACATACACTTCATCAGTAAGCATTTGATCAGAGATATATTTATGTATGTATTTGATATGCAGACCTCAATCTCTTCTCTCTCTATATCAAACCCAAACTCCACTTTACGATCAAATTGCCGTTTCCGCGCTCTCCGGTAAGAGGCTTCTGGTTTTCACTCAGTTTCCAAGCTCAACAAACGCGAGTCTTATAGAATCAGAATTGTTCAGAGAAAGTCGGTTTACAAAAACGCTTAGTTTATTTTCAGCTTCGACGTCGGGCAATGGCAGCCCTCCGAAATCGTTTGATTATGATCTCGCGATCGTAGGTGCTGGAGTTGGGGGGCTGCATTGCATGCTGTTGAGAAAGTACGGCTTCTGTGAATTATGTGAAAATTTAAGATTTTATTACTTTGAGCTTGATTTTCGTTGAATTACGCGAAAAGTTGTGATTTTGAGGCATTGAACCCAAATTTTAAGTTATCCTTTAATTGATTTGTGCGAAAATTTTGATTTTTTAGGTCTCAAGCATGAAATATTGTTGAATTTGTTATCAATTGATTGATTGAGCAAGTGTGTATGATATTTAACTGATTTTTGGTTCATTTCTTTGGCTTCGGTTTTGTCAAAGCGTTACTGAATTATCGAAAGGTACACCTTTATGTTAAGCCTCCCATCAGAAAAAATATAGCTCAAATTCAAATGATTTTGTTCAGTTCCTAAGCTGTAAGCTTGATTTTAGTTGAATTTTGGAATGAAGTATTCTTTCTCTGAAAGCAAATGCCCAAGAATTCAATTAACTTTTGAGTATTCTTATGACTTTAGTTTTTTTCAAGGCATTGCTGGCAGTTGATAGTGGATACTGATTGCAATTATTATAAATTCATCTTCAGTATGTTTTGAAGTGAGTACATTAGCTGCATCTTTTACTACATGTTGTAATCTTAAGAATAATTTTTGTCACTTCAGTAATTGGATGATGAAACAGATGGTTTTTGAAATACAATTATGGTTTAAACTGGAGACTTGGTTTATCTAGCTCGGGTGAAAATACCCTTGCATGTACACAGTGACTTAAGTGATGTTTGCTACTATCAGTTGAACTGGATTATACAATATGTTCACATCATAGTTTTATACTTCACAAGCTACGGTCCATAATTGGATGATGAAACAGATGGTTTTTGAAATGCAATTGTGGTTTAAACTGGAGACTTGATTTATCTAGCTCGGGTGAAAATGTCCTTGTAAGGAATTGATTCCTCGAAGATTCCTCAGCTACACAAAATTATTCCAACATATTGGAGCCTTTAACCACCTGTTTCAACTGCCATATTTTGTTAGAATTTTCAACCAATTGGAACCTTGGTTTGTAACTGATATGATACCCTTTTGTGTCTATAAATACCTGCATAAAGTGTAAAGAAAGAGCAGCTCGAAAATACGGATGTAGAGCTCTGAAAAGGAGAAGCTCTGGAAAGAGAGCTCGAGATAGAAAAAGGGGGAGCTCGACAGAGAGAAGAAAAGAAGAATTTTCTTGTATGTAGTAAGTGAGATTTGTAGAAAGCAAATCTGAAAATTCTTCTGCATGATTCGTGTTGCATGAATGTGAAAGATGAGAAGAGAGTGAGATTGTGAGAAAGGAAGTTTTCTGAAAATCAATCTGGTAAAATCTTTCTGTTATGATCTGATTGCATGGTGAATCACCTGAGATAGTGATTGATTCAATGTAATTGAATGTAGTCTTTTGTCAATAAAGGTTGATGAAGAAATCTTCCTGTTACAAAATCTGTCTCCGTTCTGGTGTTCTATCTGTTCTTGAGTTTTTCTTCTTGCTGATTTATGTTTTTTCTGGTTTACATCTGCTCTGTTGATTGAATGAAGCCATTAAAACCCAACAATGGTATCAGAGACGGGTTTCGAAATCTACAAACAAGAATTATGGAAATTCTGAAGAAGGCAATGCAAGATGCAAGAAAGCTTATTCATGATTTGACTGAACTCAAGATGCTAAGAAACGGAGAGAAAGGAGAACTAACGGCTGAAAAATGGGAAACAGACCCTTGAAGACTCTTCAGTAAAGAGGTTGTCTGAGATGAAGAATGCTGAAATTACCAAGGCTGAAAAGAAACTTGGAGTACTTGATAAATCAGGTTGCATGCATCAAGCGCTCAAGGTGGAGTCCTGGAAAATTCAGCAGTGACCATGAAGGGAATTCTACAGCAAGGAAATGGAGTTGAGCTGAGAACTGAAGTAGCATCTGAGGTTGAAACTGAAATCAATCCTACTGGTACGCTTCCTGAGGATATACCAACGAGATTGAATTCAAGCAGGTTGCCTGATCAACTACTTGATGCAATTTGTCTGTAATTTCTCTTCAAGAATCAAAGTGGAGATTGTAAGGAATTGATTCCTTGAAGATTCCTCAAAATTATTCCAACATATTGGAGCCTTTAACCACCTGTTTCAACTGCCATTTTTGGTTAGAATCTTCAACCAACTGGAGTCTTGGTTTGTAACTGAAATGATACCCTTTTTGTGTCTATAAATACCTGCATAAGGTGTAAAGAAAGAACAGCTCGAAAATACGGATGTAGAGCTCTGAAAAAGAGAAGCTCTGGAAAGAGAGCTCGAGATAGAAAAAGGGGGAGCTCGACAGAGAGAAGAAAAGAAGAATTTTCTTGTATGTAGTAAGTGAGATTTGTAGAAAGCAAATCTGAAAATTCTTCTGCATGATTCGTGTTGCATGAATGTGAAAGATGAGAAGAGAGTGAGATTGTGAGAAAGGAAGTTTTCTGAAAATCAATCTGGTAAAATCTTTCTGTTATGATCTGATTGCATGGTGAATCACCTGAGATAGTGATTGATTCAATGTAATTGAATGTAGTCTTTTGTCAATAAAGGTTGAGGAAGAAATCTTCCTGTTACAAAATCTGTCTCTGTTCTGGTGTTTTATATCTGTTCTTGAGTTTTTCTTCTTGCTGGTTTATGTTTCTTCTGGTTTACATCTACTCTGCCGATTGAATGAAGCCATTAAAACCCAACAGTCCTTGCATGTAAACAGTGACTCAAAGTGATATTTGCTACTATCCATACAGTATGTTCACATCATAGTTTTATACTTCACAAGCTAAGGTCCATGATGCAATTAATATCATATTCACATTGTATATGATATTGAATATGAACTTCGTGCAAAAAATGGACCTTAGCTCGTGAAGTATAAAACTATGATATTTACCCAATCACTCAAAAGAATAAAGGAGGATATGAAATTTGAACAAGCTAAGGTCTATGGTGCAAGGAATTGGATCTATTAATTATATAAAACCGAAGGAGTCCCAAGCTATAAATGTTAACTTCTTCAGGTGTCGACTGCCCAAAAGTGTAAATCAAAATGACAGTATAGACCACCTACCAGGATGTAAGGAACTGGACTAATCACATTATTACAATCCAAAACTCAAGTAGCCCTGCCATAATTGTTAATTTCTGAAGGTGTCTTTTTTACATCAACTAAACGGCATTCCGCATAGCTGATGGTCATCTGCAGTTTACCAACCAAAGTTAATCTTGGTGGTATTGAATGTAAGCTTGAGCATTTGGCTTTTCTATCGTGTACACGTGTTTATATGAAAATATGAGATACAGATGAGCTAGATATCAACAGTTAGGAAATTGTTGCTGGTCCAATTTATCTTTTACTTTTAGCTAAACGTGGATGGAGGAAAAAGCATGTAGTCTTAGACAAAGTATCCTGTTTAAAGACTCAACCGCTCTAGTGTCTTATCCAAACATCCTGTTTTAAGATTCAAAGACGAAAAAATAAAAATAAAAACTTATCATATACGAGCTTATCATTCATCAGCAAGTAATTTCTTTATTTCCTTTTCATTTTGTTTTGTGGCATTTACTACAAGTTTACACTTTTACAATTTTGCGGTCTTTATTTATTTTCAGATCAATGTGGAAACACGACGTGGGTTTGTCCCTGTGATGAGCGCATGAAAGCAATTGATGTCAACTGCAATCTAGTTTGTGACCTCACGCCTAACTTGTTTATAATTACTGCAAAATGTTCTAGATCTAATATTTCTATTATTAGGTTCCTCACTTATATTGCATTGGTGATGCAAATGGTAAAATGATGTTTTCACATGCAGCAAATGCTTAAGGAATATCTAGTAGTTGGTTTTACCTAATAATTTTAGTATGTAGACTCAATAGTTTAATTTTACCTGTCATATAGATATCGCAACGGTTTGTTTTTCACAGTTGTTGAACTAGTTACTGGAAAAGATCACTTGCTCAATCATTTCAGCATTCCAGCGGCTTGTTCCACTCATCCTGAAATCAGTATGGTTGGGTTGACTGAGATAAATTCTAAATCGTTTTATGTAATGATGAAAACAAGACATATTTCGGAGTTCATCTCCTTCTATGGTTCACGATGGCGAAAATAATCTCTTACCAGCAATTTTTAACCACGTGCATCATCTCAGCAGGACTTCTTACATAGACTTAACTAACAAGATGTTTTCTTAGAGGAAGACCACCATATTTAATATACAAGCTATTTAGTAAAGTCTCGTATATTCAAAAGGGTCTTTTTCGTTTTATGAGGCCTCAATATTGTGCTTCCCAATTCGATGCCAGGTTTTGGCCGCTGTATGCAAAGGATTGAATTCCTTTTCTTTTACTTTCTTTTTTCTTTTGTTCATTTTTTTCTTGTTCTAACTCAGTCATGGCTGTGAACCCCAAAAGTCCCTGTGTATGTATCATATCGATGTTATGTTTCAATTTGTATGCTGTTTATCTTTCAGTCTCAAGCCAAGGAAAAAGCTGAAAGAAAGGATTTGAGGTATCACCAAAACGAGTTTTAAAGCCAATACAAAAGCCCTGGCAGAAAATGAAGTGGAAGGACTTGCAAAGGTTATATTCCCTCTCTCTTCTTTTATATCATTGCTACCTCACCATAGGCTACATGACTAGTGACTTCAAAAGATGTAACTTCCGGACATCATGTTAGAATATAACAAGATAATACGAAAATCCTGTTGTTTCACATTCATTGGTTGTCACGAGGTTATTGAAGAATATTCATCTATACTTCTATCGTTTCTTGTAGTTGATATACATAACTGACAGCGGGGAAATTATGGAAGTACACATTTTTGGAATGCATGCTGCAGACTAATCCATGAAGCATCTAATGCCATATCATTAGGGGCACGAGCTTAGGTACCCGAACATTAGTTAAAAGTCATCTGCATTGCCCAAATGGAAACATTCTATTTATCCTAGTTTTTATTGCAAATGTTAAAAATATTCATTTTCATTTTCCCCCTTTTTTTTGTGGATTTTGTGGGAGCAGGTAAATGCTAATGTTATCAAACCAGTTAGTGGACCAGCTGCAGTGTTAGCTTTCCAGCATTGAGATGTAAGGTTTTGAAGAAATATGCTTGTAAGTTGCAGGGGAGATTAGAGATTGCAGAACCTCGGATGAGGAAATCACATCCACCATTCACCAAATGATTGGTGTGACTGTATGTATTGAGTGAACTCTCTGGTCTATCAAAAGTATAGCCTGAGCGCCATTCTCAGAGATAGTTCTTGAAGTTCTCACAAAAGGATATCGATTGCTATTCATTTGCTACTACCAAATGGAAAATTGAAAGACAAGTGTTGTGACCTGATCGTTTGATTTCCGCAAGTGAACGGGATCGTTATCAAGTAATAAAGTGATGAATAGAGTGTCGAGCCCACGAGGACTACGTGTTCAATCGAGTTAAAATTAATTTCAACTTTAATCGAATAACAAACAACTTTTATGATTCTTTCTATACTAATACATAATTATCAACTAAACCAATGAAAACAAGTAAATGTATTTTTCAAATATGTGAGACGCATTGTTAAGATGTCGAATCTCCCTTAACAATTAAATTGACAACTTAAAATCATTCATATTGGTTAATGTTCCTAATTTAATTGAAAGACTCTCTCAATAGCGATCAAATATATTCCCCTCATGTGACCTTTATATCTCACGATGGAAGATACAAATATGATAAATGCTTTAACAAGTATTAGAACACTTATTGAAACCATATAAAGTATAGAGGTATATATCTATCATTTATCGAATCTTACAATGTTTATTATATTGTGCTTAAACCCTATTATCACTCTCGATAATAATAAAATCCACTAACAATTCAATTGGTGATCAAACAATTGAAAAAAACGATAAAATAATAATAAACATCCGCAAATCAAATCAAATTAAAGTCAAAATAATTAATTAAGAACTGAAAATATCATAACAAGGGTTCATTTCATTCTAGCAACGTATAAGTTTAGCCTAGCATATTGAAATTATAAGAAATAATATTTAAGTGAAAAGACAAAATCCGGATACTTGATAAATTGAGAAGATGAAAATGAATCTTGAAATTTTGAATCTCTTCAATGATTTTTTGATGAATCTCCACTTGTGTCTTCTCTTCTTTGCCCCCAAAAATCAGGTTTGAATCTTCACTTGATTGAATTTTTGCAAATTCCCTTCAATTCTCTCCCAAAAATTATGAATTTCACTCATTTAATAATATTAATTTATGAATATTGAAGTATAATATGTACATGAAAGCTCTTCAATATGTATTCTTCTGTTGAGTCGAGAATTGGTTGAAAATTACATCCAAATTGGTTTCCAAATAGTTCTAATCGAATAAGGAAAGTTGTCTTCGCGCACAGATTTTTTGTTTCTACACAACAGACAGTATTTTGGTCATAACTTTTTCTTCTGATATCCGATTGATGCGATTCAAAGTGCGTTGGAAAGCTAACTCAAATGGATATAACTTTGGTAGAAATATGATTTTTTCAATTCGGACTTCTACTATGCCAAAAATCGATTTCAATCTTCGACTAGAAATATGGAATATAACTTGTGTGATTGGAAATTGATGTTTATCATATTCCATTCTTTTTTGAGTTCTAATTCCATCAAATTGTCTCATAAAAATCTTTCAACGATCATATTTTGGTCCAAATCAACTATTGAGTATTTGCAATTTGGTCATCTGACTTTAAATTTTATCATTTTTCACCAAGTTTCGCTTCTTTCTTTCGATTTCTCGTTCATTGAGTTTTACCTATATAACACAAAATACAACAATTTAGGATATATATATTGTCAAAAGAACTACCAAATATTGATATTTTAGGACCCCAAATAAGTGTATTTTATACACTTATCATGAAAGATGGAATAACCATCTAAACAATTACGAAGATAACTCACCAAGCAAATACTATTTTATCGGGGCAGCATGGAAAAAGAAAAAATGCAATTTTAATGAACAAGAATCCAACAATCAATTTCAATGTTACGCTCACTTTGTAATGAATCCTTCATGACTGAATTCTCGATCATCAATTGTGCATGCATAACGATAGCAATAACTCAATTTACACTTTTATACAAACTAAAATGCATGCACCCCACCTTGAACATGTGTAACTAACTGCAGATAGGAGTCATTATTTACCTGTAGCACTGTTAGTAAAGCTGAATCAAATTGAAAAAAAAATTGAAGAATAAGGCTTCATTCTTAGAAAACCTAAATGGATACACACCCGCAGGGGTGGAGCTACCTTAGGTTCAGTGTGGGCAGTGTGGGCACGCCCACACTGAACTTCTGGGCACAACCCAGAAGCGTCCCTTCTATTCACAAATTCGTCGTCTTTAATCGACTCAGTAGTATTGGAAAATCCCCCATTTCGAAACCTTTAGAGAAACAGAAATGTCGAAGACTTTGGTGCAGCCGATTAGGCAGAAAAGATTGACAAATGTGGCGACGCAGTTTTTCGCCTCAAGAATCATGGAATCCTCTTCGAAATCGCTTGCTACAAGAATAAAGTACTCTAATGGCGCTCCGACGTGTAAGTTTTTTATATTCTGATGTACATTTTCTCTGTCTTCAGCTCTGTACTTGTGTTATAGTCGGGTAAATTTGACCCTAATTTGGAAAAATCCAGGTCTAATTTTTATTCAAGTTTTCTCTAATTTTAATTTTAGTGTCTCGCTGACATGTTTTATATTATTATTAGTGCCAGTTCTATGTGTGTGCGAATTAGTCCTAAAATTTTGATATTAAAATTAGGATATTGGGGGCAAATCAAGTTCTAATTATGAGTTAGGTTTGCTCTAATTTTTAATTAAAATATTCGATTAACATGCTATATATTATGAAATAGTTAAACTGATCGCCATTCTTTCTGCCATATATGAAGATTATGAAATCCCTTTATTGTTTTTTCGTTATGGTCATTTGTTATTGCTTTAATTCTCATTTATGAGTAAAAACTAGAGGCTGATTGTGGTTGTTTAGTCATGAAATTTTGGTTTTAAAATATGGCATCCTAAGAATCCAATTCAATTTTAAATTGATTTTCGTCTAATTTTTATTCCAATTTCTTGTATGTAGAATGATGATTTTATAAGTAATTATTCAATGAAATCGTATTTTTTAACACAAAATATATCATTTTATAATTAGTTCTTGTAATTTCTGAGATGCATAATTTAATATTTCCGTAGTTTTTATTTGAACATAAGCTCAATGTAAGAATTAAAATAAATATGTTGGTGAGATTTTGCTACAGCGAGAAAGACTTGGATGAAGTGTTGCAGTTGCATACTATTTATTCAAATGTTTCGAAATGGGTTCTCGCCAAGTCAAAAGGATTTAGTGAAGGCATTTGGCACAAGTAATCCATGGAATCTATGCTTGGAGATCAATATAAGTCAGTTTTTTTTTTTTTGTACAATAATATGAAAGTATAAAAACTCGCAAGGAACAAATATAATTTATAAACTATATCATTTTTATTATTGTCGTAATATTGTTTTATATTTTTATCATCCTTAAATTCATAACAAAAAACTCGAAAGCTCAGAATCCACTAAATTGTGCTCACACTGAACCAATTTCTTGACTTCGCCCCTGCACACCCGTGTATCAGTGCATGCATGTAAAACTTGCAACATTATTCAGAAGCTCGATCACATTGACAAATTCCCGAAGAATAAAGACTTTCTAAGAAAACTTAAATGGGTGCATAATCCTTCACGCACCTATCATACAAGTCACTTGTATCTGGTGAAGCACAATCGAATTACCTTAAAGAAAACTTAAGGAGCTTACCGTGCGTGCACAAGTCACTGGTGGCAACATTATTCAGAAGCGCAATCAAATCTACATACTTCAAGGATAAATTCCACCCGATCATGCTACATTGCCAAAAAAAATTGCCATCTTCCTTTACAATCATTGGACCATTTAAAAAAAGTCAAGTTTTACATTCAATCATCCAACATTGAATCTGTCAAATAGGTGGGCAGTGATTTAAAAATTGAACAACAAATCACAAATTCAAATATCAGGAAGCAAAACCATGCCAACATAAGGGCAGTTTGTAAGAGCTTCTTTCATTTTTGCTTCTGGTAGAAGAACTTCCCTTTATACAAGTTTCACTTCTAGCCTAACAAAGCTCTTCCAAATAATTATGTTTAAAATCAATTTTTTTTTAATCTGTAGCTTTTCAAAAGTCTGCCAAATGGGCCCTTAATATCACAGGGGCAGCATAATTCACAACAAGAAGCACCCATTACATAATTATCAATCAAGAAAAAAAACAAAGAAAAATTATCCCAACATGCATTTCAGATTACAATCCCAAGAGAAATTAACATAAGATTCAATAAAGATGCGTGTTTTAGCTCATACAATAGCAATAATACTGACATTAATTGATAAAGAAGGGTTCTATAGTAAACATTTGCATTATGAGAAAATGGGTTATGGGCAAATTTGTGATTTTTAGTCTACTCTTCCTCAGCAGATTCGCCACTCTTCTTGTTGTGCTTCCTCGCATACCTCTGGTTCCTCAAAAACTTCGGGTCCATCTGTATAACATTTCACACGTAAAAATAAGGAAACAAAATTCATAAATCCACACACACATACAGGAAATCGGCTTAATGAAAACGAACCCCTTTGGTGGAGGTGTGACGGTGGCGTCTGGGCTTCTTGATGCCGTTCTTGTGGGCCTTGTGGGACTGGTTATGGGCGGTGTGGTTCTTCGATTTCGCCATTTTCTTCTCTGCATCGAAAGGATAAAAACAAAGATTAATTCAAGATATTTAGTCTATAGATGCATATATTCTATAACTATAGAAACTCGACGGAAACCTGGTGGTTGGAAGTAGTAGGAGGTTGCGTCACTCCGTAAGATGAAAATTGCTAGGGTTTTGATTCCTTTTAAAGCGTGTGACATTTCCTCTTGATGGGTTTGGGCTTCAGTTCAGCAGTTGATGGGCTTTGTAGTGGGATTGACAGAAAAAGCACTAAAGTGAGCAATATTAAAAGTTCACAAATCTTTATGGCTTGTGTGGTGAGATTAAAATCAGATTTTAATTTAAGTTAAAATCAAACAATCAATATTAATTACATCTTTCATGGGTCCCACAACTTTTCAATTACACATTTCAAAAACTTTTATCACATTCTACTGAAAATGTAATTTTAACCCCTACAAAACATCCACTATAAATGTGTATCATATTTTCAAATGCGTTGTGATATGCTATGTACTTTGTGCATATTTCGTACAATTTTGCGAGAAATTAGATTTTGATAAAATTTGATAGAATACATGGTTCAAAAGTCGTTGGTTCCTTAAATTGAGTGATAGAAAATGATATTTAAAACTTACGATCTAGTAAGGGCTAAACAACACTGCATAATAATAAATAAGAGAAATGAGTTAAAATCTTGTTTATAACTTTATACTCTTATCCACTCTTTTTCAGTAACACTTACAAAATATGTTGAAATTATGCGTGCAACTATGTATGTTGAAATGTTCAATAAACAAAAACATTAAGACATGATATGTCTCAAACAAGTAACATTGACTTTACTAGGCGATAGTATCAAAGGTGAAAATTATTTATATTATAATATAATATTCTAAATCCCTAATCTAAGACCAACTCTTGGATGATGCAAACCGGCCAATGGGCACTCTCCAAAGTTGTCACCCCATTCTCCTTTATAATATAAATACAACTTGAAATCAAATGAAGTCTGAATTTTTATAGTTCATTTTCTCAATTCAAAGAAATTATGTTTTTCATGAATTGGTTCTATGGCATATTATCCTCTCTTGGATTAAAGCAGAAGAAGGCAAAACTCTTGTTTTTGGGCATCGATAATGCTGGCAAAACCACTTTACTTTATATGTTGAGTGATGAGGTTTAGTTTCTTCCGTCTCAACTCATTTTTAAGTGTTCGACACGTTCACATTCACGCACACACATGCACATACATATACGTATGGTGAACAAACTAGTTTGTCTTTGTTCCTTTTCAACATAAATCATAGATTGTATTTTTTGGGGGATGTAAGTGGATCCACCTACTACAAAACAAGCAAGAAAATCTTGCTTATGCACTTTCTACACGTAAGTCAAATTTTTTTTCCCATCAAAGGCTTTAAATCGAACAATTTTCACCTACTATATAACAAGCAAGAAAATCTTGCTTCATGCACTTTCTATACGTAAGTCAAATTCTTTTTCATTAAAGGCTTTAAATTGAACAATTTTCACTAATTTGCAAACACTATTACATTTTTTTACTAACAAATCGTTTAGAAAGTATTTATAAACGATTTAAATTATAAATAAATAGAAATGAGAGATGAATAAGTTGATAGTACTTGTGTATACTCGAAATATATGGATAAAAAGTGACTTGTATGTTTATAAATATGAGCCAAACATAGGCGAATGAGTGTACCATTTGTAGAAAAATAACTTTTTAAGTGCTGCCAAACATGCCACATTGATTATGTTGGAAACGTGATTGAAAGATTTTTGAGCATGAAATGATTTTTCTTCTTTGTGCTTTCATAATATAGTGATGACTGAAATATGATTGTGTTATTTTGGACGCAGAGGCTGGCTCAACATCAACCAACACAGTATCCAACATCAGAGGAACTGAGTATGGGGAAGATAAATTTCAAGGCATTTGATATAGGTGGCCATCAAATTGCTAGAAGAGTCTGGAAAGACTATTATGCCCAGGTTAATATTTTTAGCTCGACTACCTGAATCCTTTTTCAACAATTCGTACAATAAAATGAATATCGAAATTCATGTCACAAACTGTAGGATCTTGCCTTAGAGTACTTTATTAAGAAAAGTAAACCAATGTGCACCTTATTTCATTAGGTTGATGCTGTTGTTTATCTTGTTGATGCTTCTGAGAAAGAGAGATTCATGGAATCAAAGAATGAACTAGACGCCCGTCTCTTAGACGAGTCATTAGCAAATGTCCCGTTTCTTGTCTTAGGGAACAAGATCGACATATCCTATGCTGCTTCTGAGGACGAGCTACGTTATTACCTTGGCCTAACCGGCCTCACCACTGGCAAGAGTAAGGTGGATCTGGCTGAAACCAATATTCGTCCCCTCGAGTTATTCATGTGTAGTATCGTGCGCAAGATGGGCTATGGTGAGGGATTCGAATGGCTATCTCGGTATATCAAGTAGCAGTCTAAAAAGATTTGAAGGATGTATGCACCAATGATTTGAAGGATCTTATATGAGGTTTGTGCTCGTGATAGTTTTGTTGTGCCGTAGGTTTCAAATGCGAGTGTTACAGCTGTAGTCAAATAGCTTTTTGATCCACACATTCAGTAAAACACAACTTATAAACACTTAAAAGCACTCACATACAAGCACTAATTTGGATCTTTATATGTATGCGTGTTTGTAATAGTCTATTGCAGTAAGTAATGTAAAAAGATTATTGTGGGATTTTCCAATTATGTGAGAAGGCAATAAAATTGAAGTAACAAAGTGGCATGGTTCATAACACGGACACACATGTCACCTCTTCTAAGCAAATGAATAAATGCTCACGCATTTTTTGACACCTTGACTAACGTATTCCCATTTTAGGAAATATGCAAAGGTGTCAAAATTGTAATGAGACAACAAGTTCAGAACATCACATCTCAACTCTATTATTTGAGGTCATGGTACAATGCTTAAACATTTCAATCATGTTAAAACAATTCAGAACTAGCAAAAGTTTCAGTTACATAAAACCACTCATGGGTAGCAAATTAGCAATGGTTAACAGATATAAATAACACAACCGAGACAGATCCACTAGAATTTTTGAAGAGCATGTACACGTGCCAATGGAGATGGGATTCAGACTAAAACCTAGAAATTCCCAGATCACAAACCAAAAACGGTACTATATTAATCTTTACAAAGTGTCATATTCATCTTCCTTCAAGTGCACAGTTCCTAACCATCTCACAATAGAATGCGTGCACGTCAGTCTTTTATCCCATATCGGTATCAGGATCGCGGAGCTCTTCATATTCCAGCTGCACAAAAACATAATTAGTTAAGATTATGTGAATTAGTACCGTGAACTGACCAATGTAAAAGAGAATCTTTACCGCTGCTTTTTTATGTTCTAATTTCATTCTACTGTATTCTTCTTGTGCTTGCTTTGAGCGAAACATAGCCTGTACTCTTACAACAGATCTTTCAACACGCTCTTCGGCTTGTTTCCTGCTGGCTTGGAAGAAGCCCTCAACACTTTCTTGATTCTCATCTTCGAGAGCTGCATCAGTTTGAACCTGAAGCCCTCGGAAGCCTTTTCTCTTGAGACGCCACCGTATTATTGCTTTTTCAAGGACCCCGACTGACCAGACAATCTTACGATATTGCCTCCGAACTTGGGAACCCCGGACAGCAGCCTGCATCAGAGAAGAACTAAATTTCCAAGCTTCACAGTAGAAAAACTTATAACACTAGGTAATGTAGTTGCAATTATACATAGATTTACAACATGACATTAGTCAGCGAATATCAGACTCATAAAAACTATAATATTCATTATATAAGTTACGCAGAGAAAATTAATATTGTTTCAGTTTTTGCGCCATGGCTTTCTGATAGTCACCCGTCAAATTCAAAGATGATAATTGTTCAGAGGATTAAAAACACCAGTGGACATCTAATTTTATTTTGTTTCAAGTTGGTCATTGAACTTAAACTTTGTCAGAATTTGGTCAGGTTGCTAAATTTAAATTTTAGTTACAGTTTAGTAACTCCTTCCATGTCCTTTAATTTGACTAACGGAAAAGCCGACGTGGTAGTCTAGCTGGCAGCCTTAATGGCAAATTACTAGACTTCCACGTCATCTTTTCCATTAGTCAAACTAGCGGACAAGGACAAAGTGACCAAATTGTAACAAAATTTAATATTAGCAACCAACTTTAAACAAAAGAAATTCAGTGGTTAACACAAAAGTTTGCTAAAAGTTTAGTGACCACCAATGAATTTACACATTGTTCAACGATATGCTCCAAGTTCACTTCAGGAACCAAGCTACCAACAGATAGGCACGGCATATTCAGCACTACTGCCACTACATGATAAAAATCGAGACAAAGTCACAAGGCTATCTTAGCCTGAAATTGCCCCTGACAGCATTGAACTAAAGCACCAGCAAAAGGTGAGAAAGGGGGAGTGAATCAGGGCTTACTTGAATTTTGATGGCCTGATGACGCATTTTAAGGAAATCCCTCCGCATCTTCCAAGTACGGAATCTACATTGGATTTGAGCAACGGCTGAAATCTTTTTCCTCGTCTCGTAATTGCGGAAAGCATGCTGGATCTTCATTGCTGAAACTATTTGACGTGCTTCAATCTCTGGGTTAGATGACTGAACTGCCTTTGTCTGCATTTTGAATGACTGTTCCCTGAATGCAGCATGAATACGTGCAGCTGCATCAGCAGCTGTCCGGTAAGCTGCCAGAGTATCCTTCAGATACAACTCCTCCTCAGTGAAATTTCCAGGGTACATTGTATCGGTTGTGGTTGTTTGCAGTGACCCACTAACTTTTCCAGCCAATGTCATATCCTCAAAATGTGAAACTAAAGCCTTTTCAGCAAGATAAGCTGCCAAACCATCATATCCATTTTTGGAAGCAAGATCTGCAGCAGTCCATCCACCAGGGTTTTCTGCAGTTGGATCCGTAACTAAACTTGGCTTTGCCCCAGCAGATAAAAGACTTGCAACCATTTTTTCCCTGGAAAAAAAACTGTACTCAGTCATACAAAATAATGTAACAAATCCATTACTTAAATCAGCTGACTAGAATTTTCACCACTATCCAATAAGTGTGATCCAATATATCACCTTTTCGGCTTTTCCAAAACCTTACTCTCGAACATACATTTCATGACAAAAACATGCAAGCGTGAATAATGTCCATGCAATACGAGAATTAAGGGACAACAGAATCCAGGACGGGGGGTGATGGGAGGAGTTGAGGAAAGGAAACATGAAAGACAAGGGCAACTGGAAGAATCTATTTTAAAGATCTCCCTTTGCATGCAGCAAAGTAAGAAGTACTGCTGATCTGACATTTCATAGAGCATGTGACTCTACCTTCCATTATGTGCAGCCCAATGAAGAGCCGTCCATCCAAATTTGTCTCGATAATCCAACGATAAGCCGGAACAGGAAAATGGATAAACCGCCCATGTATAACCTAGGATGGCACACAAATGAATTACACCTTGACCTTGTTCATCAAATTCAGATTTTATGCGCCCTGCTACAATTCTTTCCAGCAACCACTCCTGCAGTCTATTCTGCAAGGTCAACTCAAACAAGTTACCTTTAGCTTGGAGGAAAGACATTTTTGTGTCTTCAATTGATTTCATCAAGTGCCCCCAATTTTCAGAGATCTGTGAGGATTTCCGAGCAAAAACTTTGGCTTCCTTTAAGGCTTTAGGTGATACTTTAGTGGAAAAAATATCGAGACTCTTTGATGTAGAGAAAAGCAAACGAGCAAGTCTCATCTGAAATCGAAATTCTTCCCAGTTAGAATTCACCTCCAGAGGAATTGTCTGGTTGTGCAATGAATGAGCACGGAACTCAAACCTCAAAACTTGACTGATTGGTTTATGGCCATCAAAAGTCAAATAAAGATTCACGAGACCAGGAGTTTGAGGTGAAACTAAACAACGAAAGACTCCACCTTGTACAACTTCTATGGGAACAATAGAATTTCCACAGACAAGGAACAAACTGGAGTTTGGGAGGTATGCTTGTCCTTCGTGGAAAATCCCAACCACTAAGATCTGCATAAGAATTACTGAGGATCAGTAAATGGTTATGTAACTGATTGTCTATTTCTAATCCTGAATATATTAAGCCCTGTTTGGTAGGGATTAAAATCAATTTTTTTGTATATTTTTATAAAAGTTGATAAAATGTGTGGTTGAAAAGTTGTGGGTCACATGAAATGTATGGTTGAAATTAATTGTTGATTTTGACATAGATTAAAATCTGGATTTAAAGTCTACCAAACAGATTTTAAATAAGAATTAATTTAACTTTTTAAAGATAAAGAGTGACTAACAGTAAAATCTATGTACTTTTTGAAATGTGTTAGGCCAATAAGCTTCGTAATAAATGTTGAATACAATTACAGGAAATTTGACAGTTCGACGAAACAGGGTGAGCAAGACTTTATCTATTTTGACACAGATTGAGTATTTGCAGTGCACAGATTAGTCTTATTTTACGGAAAACAAAAATCTCACTAAAATGATGAATCGTACTTCTTAGGTTCCTGGCAAGTTTTCATGCTAGATACAGATACCGAATTAATTGTTTGCTCAACTTCATTCAGTTTATTCTACCTATTTCCAATTCAATGCCTTGAGCATTACTCTTGGAAAACAGCTCCCATCTCTCTTCATCCCCAAACTGAAATGACACGTGACTTGTTCTGACGTTATTTTCAAACAGTGACATGTAAACTGTTTTTTCCCCTTATTTCAATGTTACATCATTAAAGACATTGTACCAACGGAAGACAACAAACCGTACTGATAAAAAGTGGTGAGGAAAAGAACCTTTGTTTCTTCACTTGAAAAAGCCCATGCTGGTGAGATATCTGTTATGTTGAATATCCGCCCTTCTATGGACGCCTGATTAGTATTCGTCATTGGAGATGTGAAAGACTGATTCACCATTGGAATAGAAGGTTTCAGAGTATGATCATTTACTGATTCTGGGGAATCTGCAATCATATCATTCACCCATCTTCCAAAACTGTCCTGTTTTTGCAAACCATCTTTGCCCAGATTATCCAATGAATCAACTGCACCTAATGACCCCAGTCCAGAAAGTATATTCTGTGAATTTACAACCATTTGACCTTCAATAGTCTGATAGGATACAATGTTGGGAACATCCGAATAAATGGAATTACTCCCAGTAACTTGTCCCGGAAAATTGTTAATCAAACTTTCTGGGGACAACTTGTTAGTTGATAGAGCACCATCCTGAAATCATTATTACTAATTGTTTAAATAAACAAAAAAGTAGAGGCAGAGTGATTAAGCTTGAAAAACTCAACAAACAAATATCAGGTATATAACAATTTCAATAGCTTTATTAAAGTGAAATATAACAGAGTAGTTAAATCACAGAGTAGGAAGCTAAACCAGATTAATTCCATTTACATCTTAATGAGATAACATCAACAGCACAATGAAACAGCAAACAGAAAACAGTATGCACCAAGAAAAAGTTCGAATTTGACATGTAAATGAACATGAGCAGATAGTCAGGAGGTTGACACATAACCATAGAGTAATAACTTCAAGGAAAAAGAAGTAACAGAACATCCAAACCAAACCATGCCCAGGGAACAGTAGAGGCTAAGGTGAAATTTGTACTAAAAAATTCAGTTCAGCACAATAGAACAGCAACTTTATATGATTTGAAATGTAAGATATAGCAAAGGAAATTGTTACCATTCATGGTTGTAGATTCTGGGAAACAAGTTGCACTAATATTTATTTATTTATTTTTTTTTTTTGATAGATAATCCAAAAATTTTATTACTAAAAGAAGAATACACAGGAAGTGTATAATCAACTCAAACAAGAAAGAAAAGACATGAAATTAGGCAGTCCCTCTATAGGATTACTAGCCGCGACATTAAACTAACTATACAAAGTCAGGTAAAATAATTCTCTAATTTGCTCTGTAGTCCGAGTTTGATCTTCAAAACATCGGTTGTTTCGTTCTCTCCACACACACCATGTGATACAGCCCGGGATAAGATTCCAAGCAAGCTTACAATCTTTATCATGAAACTTTCTCCTCCATGCCCACAGCACATCCTCCATACGTCTAGGCAACACCCAATCTATATGCTGAGAAGCCAGAATATTATTCCACATCCAACGAACACCGTCACAGTGAATGAACAAGTGATCATGCGTCTCCCCATCCCTCCTACACATATGGCACCACTCGGTAACATAAAAGCCCTTTCGACGGAGGTTGTCCATTGTTAATGTCTGTCCCCTCACCACCGTCCACAGCAGAAATGCCACTCGTGGAGGCAGCTTACATTGCCACACCATCTTCCAGGGGAGTGAAGCCTCCACATGTCCCAACAAAGATTTAAAATAAGAACGTACTGAGAAAGCACCATTCCGAGCCAAACTCCATCTGCTACTATCATCATCTCCAACCCGAATATTCACCTCATACAAATAGGTTAAGAACAATGCATACTCATCCAATTCCCAATCCTGCAAACCCCTCTGGAAGATAACATTCCAACTGTAACTCCCATTATGGATGTCTAAAACGTCCTTCACCATAGCAGAGGACTCCATAGAAATGCGATGTAGGGAGGGAAATCTTACCTTTAGCGGTATATCTCCACACCAACAGTCATCCCAAAATCTGATATAATTTCCATTCCCCACCTCAAAAGTCAATTTGTCCCGAAGGTCGCTCCAACCACGTCAAATGTACCTCCACAAACTTACCCCATAGGACCCACGACCCTCACTTGAACACCATCCCCCCTCCATCACCCCATACTTCGCCCCAATGAGTTCTCTCCAGAAGCTCTCCCTTTCAACTCCAAACCGCCATAGCCATTTGCCCAAAAGTGCATTGTTAAACAAGGTAAGTCTCCTCAATCCGAGGCCCCCCGTCCTCGTAGGAGAGCAAACAACTCCCCAATTCACCAAATGAAGTTTCATCTCCTCTCCCAACCTTGCCCACAGAAAATCTCTTTGAATCTTCTCTAATCTATTTGCCACTGCAAAAGGAATAGGAAACAGTGACAGAAAATATGTAGGGATATTTGATAGAATAGATTTAATGAGAGTAAGACGACCTCCCTTCGAAAGATACATACGCTTCCACCCCGCCAACCTCCTTTCAACCTTTTCCACAATAGTATTCCAAATGTTAATGCTTTTAAATCGCACTCCTAAAGGGAGTCCAAGATAAGATATTGGTAGTTGCACAACCCTACAACCCATAATAGCAGCTAGTTCCTCCACATTAGTAACCTCCCCAACTGGAATAACCTCGGATTTCCCAAGATTTATCTTCAATCCAGACACCGCTTCGAAGCATAAGAGCAACCTTCGTAAGTTCTTGAATTGCTCTGCATCCGCCTCACATAAAATCAGTGTATCATCTGCAAAAAGCAAGTGGGACACCTGCAGTTGACCGACTGTAAAACCCTTAATCAAATTCTCGTGCCTCGCTTTCTCAAGCATCCTGCTAAATGCCTCCATAACAATAACAAACAACAATGGAGACAACGGATCCCCTTGTCTCAATCCTCTGCTGCTCCGAAAATAACCCTCGGGGGTACCGTTGACCAGAACTGAGAATGAGACAGTGGAGATACAGAACTGAATCCACTTGCACCACCTATCCCCAAAACCACATCGCTTAAGCATGTATAAGAGGAATCTCCAATTCACGTGATCATAAGCCTTCTGAATATCAAGCTTGCATAGCATCCCTGGAACCCCTAGGCTTAGTCTTGAATCAATGCATTCATTCGCAATTAGAACTGAATCCAGAATCTGACGACCCTTCACGAAAGCATTCTGAAACTTAGACACCACTTTCCCAAGCACCTCCTTCAGTCTATTCGCCAGGATTTTTGCAATAATCTTGTACACCCCACTGACTAGGCTAATAGGGCGAAAATCCTTAATATTCGTCGCTCCTGGTTTCTTAGGGACAAGCACAATAAATGTTGCATTAGAACTTCTCAGAAACCTACCCCGCTCAAAAAAGTAGGTAAGAACATCAATAATATCCCGTCGTACCACCTCCCAACACGCCTTATAAAATGAGAACGAGAATCCGTCTGGTCCAGGAGCCTTATCATCATTCATACTAAACACCACCTCCTTAATTTCATCCTCTCCGAATGGTCTCTCCAGCCAATCGGCATCCTCCTCTATAATAGTAGAAAACTCCAATCCCTCCAATTCTGGCCTCCACTCAAACTCCTCCCAATACAGATTCTGATAGAAACTCACCATGTGGGTCCCAATGTCATGTGGATCCTCATAAGTAACCTCATCTACCTCCAACATTGTGATAGCATTGTTACGTCTGTTAGAGTTGGTGATCCTATGAAAGAATTTAGTGCATTTGTCTCCCTCTTTCAGCCATGTGACCCTAGATTTCTGGCGCCAAGCAATCTCCTCAATTTCCATCAACCTAACCAACTCTTCCCTTAATACACCACGTCTCATCTTCTCCTCCCCATCCAACCCCCGACTCTCCTCAAGCTTATCCAACTCTTCTATGTCTGAGAGACACTGGTCCTTACGAAGTTTCACATTCCCCACCACCTCCTCATTCCACCTTTTTAGATCCCTTTTTAATGCCTTCAATTTCTGATCCAACACATAACTGGGAAATCCCGAGAAAACATAAGAAGCCCACCAACTCCGAACGCGCTCCCCAAAACCTTCCACTTTTAACAACATCTTCTCAAACCTAAAAGGCCTTATACCACTGCCTCTAGGATTCCCAGCTAACAAAATAGGGAAATGATCAGAATACACCCTCCATAATCTCCTCTGCATGACATCCGAGAACTTAGCTTCCCACTCTCCGCTAACCAAGAACCAGTCTATACGAGATAGGACAGGTTGGTCCCGATTAGAAGACCAAGTAAAATCTCCCCCAATCATAGGTAAATCCACCAACCAATTCTCCCTTATAAAATTCGAAAAATCCTCCATAGCCCCAGTTAGTCTCCCACCACTCGATCTCTCAGTAGGAAATCTAACCACGTTAAAATCGCCCCCAATGCACGTTGGGAGATTCCACCAAGTCATCATACCAGTCAACTCATCCCACAAGCCCCCTCTACTCATCTGAATTAGGTTCATAAACTCCTATAAACATCCATTGGAATCCATCCCCAATATTTCTCAACGAGAGCGACAGCGAGTATGTCCCTACACTAACATCCTCCATATCATACACTCTAGTGTCCCACATGATTAGCATGCCTCCAGACGCCCCCGATGACCCCAAAAACTGAAAACCAACATGTTGTCCCCCCCATAAGCCACTGACCACAGCCTTCGAGACGAACTCCAATTTGGTTTCTTGCAAGCAAACAAGATCTGCCCTCCATCCCCTTAACAAATTTCGGACACCTAACCTTTTCCCAGCCTCATTAAGCCCCCTCACATTCCAGCTAATAATTTTTGGAGTCATTTTAACACTTTGTCATCCCTACCCAACAATCCTTTCCTAGACTCGCCACCCTTCGCCTCATAATTAATTGACCATTCGAGGCGCTTAAGTTCGCGAACCCCCTTCGTTCTTGCTTTACCTCCTTGTGTATTCATCCCCTGCCCCCTACTATCCTCCAGTTCCTCGAATAATTGCATGAGTCTCCCTTCGTAACCATCGCACAACACGCCAACCAACTTACTGAATTCCTGAATTTTTTGGAGGACCCAATTAGAGGGTTGGTGTCCAGCTTCACTTGCATTCGCTTTCATAGTTTCTTCTACAAGACAACACTCCAAGGGGTCAAATAAGAATCCCTCCGCTTCCTCCCCATGTTCTACACCATTGTAAGTCCCCCCTTCTGATTGTCATTTACCCACAAGACCAAAGCTTTCTCAGTTCCTAATTCTTTTTCTTTGTGGAGCTTAATGTGCCTTCTGTTATATGTGTTCCCAACCATAACCGCCGCACGCGTAGCATCGTGCTCTGTCATGACTATTGAAGCAGATTTCTTTACCAGTGCATGTGCCATATCTTGCTCAACTGAAAGTAATCCGTCTGGCGATGATTTCATGTCCATCGCATCCCGTGTATCCAGCTGTAGGTTTACCATTTTCGGTTTCCCTACCTCATCTGTGTCCAACTCCACCACTTCAGCCCTATCATCATGTCCCGAGTATGCAGCTTCACTCCATGCCTGACACTTACCATTTGGCTTAGTCAATCCCTGCTTGTCCTCAAAATGGATTGCATTCGATGATAACACCTTAGGAACCGGACTTGTTGTTTGTTTTTCGTTAGCTAGAGACTCATCCACGCCTACCCCACACTGATGACAATAAATTATCCTGGGACTCGCCTCCAAACCACCCATTAGACTGATTAAATCATCCAATTCTTCTTTCAATGCCTGGACGCGGGCCCTTATTCCAGCGTTGTTTATATTTCCGCCCTGTGCTCCTTCTGCACGTGTCACCATAGGCTTGGGCACCTCAAGGTGACCGTCAAGCTCCCTCACATTATACCTCATATCATTACGCACTATCCCCCGTTGGTCAACCTCATGCGATGTCGGTAAGTTTGCCGTAACTTCGGCATAGGTCATCCCTTGTCGAATTCTAGCGTCCATCATTCGATGTCTAGCCTTATCTCCAGCAACAAATGAGTCAACAACAGCCTTGAACACCCGCAGCCACGATGCCCATCCATCTCCGTTCACTCCTTCCGGCACCATCACAACTCCCGTCCGACGCCCTCTTCCATACTGTGCTATCATCAGATACCTACCGCGCCTGTTCGCACATCGTTGTGCCAAAAAAGCCCGTGATGACTCATTAAACTTGGAGACAAAATCCTCCAACTTACTAGCCACTATCAACTTATCCACCATATTCACCATCCATAGTGCACCATATCTCCCCATGTAGATTGCGGTCAACATCCTTGAACCCCACTCTATGATCCTAACGGTACCTGATCCGTTAACCGACACCTCAAACGCCTTCATCTCAACTCTAAATCGCCGATTGAATACCATACCATGTGCATCCGGCTGCTTATTCCTTTCAGTGTGTATAAATGGCAAATCTGATGACATATTAGGCCTGCTGAGGACTGTAGGAGTGTTGTCGTCGCCGGAGGGGCGCGTGGTCGGAGCAGAATCCCAGCCGGCGTCGGATTTCCCTGACTAGAACGCCGGTCGGGCGCGTTTGGCGGTTGGGTGGCCGGATCTAGATGGATCTGGTTATTAGCCCCAGATTGCACCGCCGAGGTGTTTCCACCAGAACCAGCAGCGTCGGAGGACCCCGCGTCAGCCCAGACTCCCTCGCCGTGGGCCAGTGGGCCGGATCGAGTGGCGGTGCTAGGGTTTTGACCTAGGGCCGCCGCCTGTAAGTGTGTGTTTGTATGTGGCGTGAGGCCGGTCAGGTCGGGTCTGCCGAACGGCGTCTTGTTGCCGTCGCCGGACTCGACCAGGTTGGGTGGTTGAGTGGTGGGTGGGTGGGTAGGAGGTGGTGGGGTATTTTTGGATTTAGGGGAGTAGGGCTCCATCGCTGGAGGGTTTCGCCAATATCAGCTGTCTTTTCTCTCCATAGCTCTATCTTTGTGACCTGGTTTCAATACTTTGCACTAATATTTATATCTACTGAACATGTAAACTTTCATAAGAAACACAACTCTCAGTGCAATGTGCAAATATTAGCCTAAAGTGTTTCTTTGTGCAATCACTTCACTCAGTAATATTTAGTATAAGTAAGCATCAAAATAGGTCTTAGATGGCTATAAACGGATATAGTCTGTCTTCAAGAATGAAATTTATTGTCGTAGCAAATGCATGCAAGGTTAATTGTCCCATCCACACGAAAGAGAGACACAAAAGAAAGGACTTCTTAGAACCACTTCATCTAAAAATTTAAGCAGATTAATAAAGCCACGTGCATATCATTTAAATTTTTTATTATCAACACGATCCTCACGTGTAGGTGGAATCATTTTTTTTCCCTACCAAAGCCGACACTCGAACAATTTCATTAAATGGGTGGAGAAAAAACTTTAACTCAGGACATTTGCCCATTCGAATACCAAGTTAAACCACTTGATTTAAAATGTTAAGTTGATAGATAAGAACACCTGTATCATTTAAATTTTATACTCAATGGACTTGAATCAGTCTACTACAGATAAACAAGAGAAGAAAGGATGAAATACTTCATAATGCTTTACTTGCAAACAAAAGATGGTGAGATTTAAATAAATAGATTTACTTGTGCATAAAAGATAATGATGAAATTACTAGCTCTACTTACATAAATTCTGTAACCACTTATTTCAGATTGATACTGTGGCTCAAAGCTTGAAGCTTTTCCTGCCACCAGAAAATTGCGTGTATAAAAATAAAGTTAGTATTTTCTTTTGAACCTCGAATCACACACTTAAAAAATATCAAGTGGATACCTTCTTGAGGTGTATTATGTTTTTTGGGATCACCTGGCACCAAAAGTTCTTCCCATTCAAGTGTGTTCATCTCATGAAGTGTCTGTTCATGATTTTTGATGGTCACAATGTCTGCTGAATCATTGAGAAGAGAGGACTTCAATTAAAAGATTCCAGGGAGAAAATCATGCCTAATGCATTGAAGCATTAGCATCAAGTTCATAGCCATTATAACATGGATAGTCATTTATTTTTTTGTGTATGATACAAATATTACCAACTTCATTTGATTACGAAATGCTACTGTATGTTGTCCTAGAAAATGATTTTGCATTTCTTTCCAGTTGTTATCAGCTACTGCCTTTCCAAAAATAAGGTTTTCATTATAATCTCACATCCAAACAATTAAATCTCTTATGCTGCAGGTGAAATGTGAGCAAATAACTTCATTGCATGATACAATATGACATTGTACAGAATATAAATCACCCAAACCTGATCTGCTGCCAGCGTAAGATAACCGGTCAATCGTGGAATCAGATTCTTCTGATAGATGAGAGACGGCTAAACTAGAATCAAAATTCACAGGTGTGGCGGGGGAAATCTGCGACTGTATCATGAGTTGACATCATTTGTTACTTCAAATATGTAAGCCATATTTGCAGACAGGTTTCAGGATAACGAGGTCATGCTGAAATATGAAATATCTATATACAATAAAATACACAACACACACGCACGCATAAAGAACTTACGTATAGATAAACTACCAGTGTATCTCAATGAGTAAAAAGAAAAACAGTACAAGATAACACAACTAAGAAATTCTTATACAGGACATTGAAGCTGCCCTTAGATGAATTTTTTAACAACTTTTCCTTTCGATTTATGTTAAGTGTGAGATCTTACAAAGTGACAAACTTGTGGTTAATGCGTGTGGCTTCATAATGGGCAATTGGGTTTTCAGATGTTGGTGATATGTCTCTATAGAACTTATCTCCATCGAAGCCTAGGAAATTCCATCGAATGAACAGGTCCTCTTGTTCATGCATAGAAATCTGGTTTACAAAAATTTAGCAAATTCATATTATACCATCTACAATGTCATCGCTTATAGCCAGAATCAAGTAAGGTCATCATGTCATAGCAATATGCTCAATTTTCTACATCACTATACTACATTTCAAAATATACACAGACTAAAGACATGAATACACTATACACACACACATACACAAAGAACTAAATAAAAGAGTCTCACTAGGCACAAGAGATATACCTCCTGAGTTTCACGATAATGAACTAGGACAATGTGTTCCAGTGTCCTGCGACAAACATAGCTATCAATGAAAATACCAATCTACATGATAATATTTCTCATGACAGTATTTAATGCATAAAAGAATTGCAAAAGCTTAATTATTTCTTACTTGTCCAGTAGCCAGTAACATCTGCGAACAAAGGTTGGGTTATCTTCTCCATGAGCATAGTATACGTGAATTCGTTCATCATCACCGACCTGTACAACAAACAAAATTAATGCCAATTTTGTTAGTAAATACCACCAACGACAAAATATTTCATAATCAACTTGTAAAAATGCAAAATCTTCTTCATGGGAAAAAAATAGAGGTATTTGTTTTATCTAAACAAAGAAGGCTTTGCGTCACAAACAGAAAAAGAAAATAAAGAACGGGACTATGAACAGGGGTGAAAGGAAAAATTAAAATAAAATGGAAGTTCAATAACCCCTCGTATTAAATTTCTAAACAAACAGACAAAAACAGGTAGATGCTTAATTTAGAGTAAATCTCCTTGAAAGAATCCTAACGATCTAATTAATTCCAAGATGTTGCAATTTGTATGCAGCTAGAGTATAACAACCTCCATCTCTTTTACTCTATTCAAGCTTCAATACATTAACATATTCTTCTTCTATACTCTTTTTTAGCATTTTTTTCCTGTGACAAGTACTTGTATATTCAAATTAACACAAAACTTCCATAGAGAAATGCATGACAGAATTTCAATGACAAATGAAAGCTGTCCATCTTGTGCGAAATCACTTGTTATTAACTACTTGCACCTGAAATGAATATCATTAATAAATAGATGAAGAAACACCATTAATATCTTCCTTACAAACACATCAATTCAGTTTTTAATTGGCATCTTTGAAGTTCAATTCATAGAATGCACTGATAATTCTTTGGCCCCTATCAACATTTGTTCAAGCACCATCCTGCAGGTAATGCAATAATTTCATCTTGCCACCCCCACCCCCATACCAACATGTCAGGCTGACAGTTTCCAAATTATTCTTAAAGCAAGAAGCATCATGATCCATGGATATATAATAATAGAAAACACTTTCAAGCTGCAAGTTTGATGGAAACTCTTCTGTCAGATGAGCTAGAATAAGCACGTGTAAATGCCACATGTTAACTGACTTGGCTAACAATAACTCATATTACTTCAAGGCCAAAAAGGTTTTCATTCATTCTGACAAAGAATTACATAAATCAAGTATATGCAGATAGATTAACCTGTAGAAAAAAAAATAGCTAATGCCCTGCCATGGCGGGCCAGGAGGAGGAATAGACAGTATTATTAAGGACATCTTTCTATTTTAGCCAATATTCAAGAACAAGAAGACCTCACTTTTAAGTGTTCGTGAGCTTCTTTGACAGATTTTCCATCCTTCTTCTTCTTCCAGTTATGGCCATCTTTCCTAAAATTGCGGAGCATCTTACGGTCAAACAACACAATTGTGCCACCTATTTTATCACAATAAGATAAAGATTAGTTAAAATGGTACCATAATACCTTCTGTATCCACTGCAGCTCACATATATAAACCTATATTTATATTTATGAAAGGGCATCCCCTAAGTTTTCACTGTTCATTCAATCGTCGAGAAAAATACAAAGTTCTGTAAATGTACAGATGTATTACTTTTTGGCAAATTCACCGGCTTGACGTTAACGGTGAAATATTTGTAGTTACAGAGTATAGCTTGAATCTCATTTGGTCTGAGCCATCTTGCATTAGCTTCCACCATTATATTGCTCATGTCCAAATCTGTCCATACGAGGAGCATTGGTTAAGCTTGACGAAATATTGAAAACAAACTAGAAAATGGAATCTGATTTACTTATAATCAAGAAGCATAATAGTAAAAGATACTTTACATAAACAAATCAAAACTAATCGATCCGTACAGGCAATACCTTGGCAAAACTCCCTATCAACAGGTAGCTATTACTTAGACATTGTGGCACATTTCTTAATAAAATAAAATAAAAAAATCATGAAATCATTTCTTTCTATGAAGAAAAATTACATTTTGGCAACAATTCGGTTGTCTGAGGTAAAATTTTCATGCACTTGTAACATTTTTGGTTGTGCTGAACATGAAGTCAAATGTATTGTTAAGTTGCTTAATTTGCCAAATGCGAATGTCAAACTCACTTTTTTTCCCCACAAAAACTTTCTTTACTTATAAATTAACTTTTAAGCATCAGCCAAACATGCTCTTCTAACTCGTACTAATTGCTTAGTTTTCTTCTACTTAACACTAAAAAAATAAAATAAAAAATGAAGATCAATTGAATGTATTTCCTTTTGCCCCAATATCTAACTCCAGCTACTAACATCAGTACAAAATGAGTGAAAATAAGTAAAAACTCTAAAACCCCAAGACAACCCCAAATCCAATTCCCCGAAGTATCAAATATTCAAATACACAGAATTACACACAGTAAATTTTATATGTGTGCATACCTTCCATAGTTCGGAAACCATGAATCTCGGTTCCAGCAAATCTGGCCGGTACTCTACTCTCCATCTTATCACTCAGCCGATCATTCACTCTCACCAAGTCCTGTAATTAACTGAATAGAACAAAGCAATTAAAGCTAAATTCATTAAAATAAATACAGCTTAATTTACTCCAAAAAATAAATATAACTCAGTAGAACAGACCCAGAGTGATGAGCAGCTGCAGAACTGGAGGTTGGTAGTTGGAGAATTTTTTATTTGCGGTAGATTATGGTCCAAAAAAGAAAAAATTTCCTTTCGCTGTGTTTATTTTGGCCTATAACAATTGTTGAAAGAGATTTTTTTTTTTTGGCACGGGAATGAAAGAGGTCCAATAATTTGTACACAGACCGTGACTCTTTTTTTTTTTTTTTGGGATCGGTTACAGACCGTGACTTTTGGACAGACGAAGACAGGATTTTTGTTGGAAATTTGGGGCCGGTGGGCCCATTTGTAATACCACTTACTGTACAATTTGCACAACTTATGATTACTTTCAAATTAGTGAAAAGGAAAAATTCATAATTAAGAAGTTTAGTTTTACTCATTTTAAATTTAAGAACTTTAGTTTAAAATTTCAAATTTTATATATTTTTAAATTTTATTTATTAATTATATATTTTATTAATTAAATATATTAAGGCTACAATTCCACATAATTTGGTCACAATAAAAAAATTTATAGGTCACAAATTATTCCACAATAACAAATCGAAAATTTTATAGGTCACAATTTTTTCATCGGTCACAAATTTATAAAATTAATAAGTTATGTATTATTCATTGGTCACAAATCACAAATTTTATACATCACAAATTATTTTAACGTCACAATTCAAAAAAATTATAAGTCACAATTTGTTCATCGATCACAAATTTATAAAATTAATAAGTCACGTATTATTCATTGGTCACAAATCACAAAGTTTACACATCACAAATTATTTTAACGTACAATTCAAAAAATTTATAAGTCAAAATTTGTTCATCAAAAATTGAAACGTCACAATTTATTTATGGTCATAAGTCACAAATTAACAATTTTTTAGGTCGCACATTATTTTTTTGTCACAATTTATCTTTTTCATTGGTCACAATTTATTTATTGATCACAAATTAATCAATTTAATGGTTACAAACAATCAAATAATTTGTGACCTCCACCATTACTTGTAACTACCATCTTACCACTGTCACCAACCGAAGCCCCATTGCCGTACCTCCACCACCTCCACCTCCACTCAGGGGCGGAGCCAGCCCATTGGAGTAGGGGGGGGTCCCAGAGGTGAAAGGGTGGTATACTGGGTCTACTGGTATACCCAACTCACAATTTCGTGCACGTGTTCGCTTGGATCGACCCCGTAGAAAAGTGCAAGCGACCACTCCAAAAGTAGCTCAAGCCAACTCGCTTTAAACTTCTACCCCCCACTCCCCAACCAACCTTTTCTAGTTTGTTAGCATTAACTTATTGGGGCTACATATATAAATATTCTTGTTTTACCTTCTTACTCAACTCTCCAAACTTCCACCTCCCAATATAAATCTTTTTCTTCCTTCTCTTCTACCTATTCCTCTCCTACTTTGCTTGCTTCTTTAGTTTCCTCCACTTAAGGTAATATAAGATTTTCTGTGCAATTTCTTCTATTTCTGAATTTTTATTTCACTCGTTTTTAATTTTCTTTTGCCTAATTATTTGATTTCTTAACATTTTTTTCCCCTCTTGCAATGCTATCTTAACTCTTTCATAAGATATTAGTCCATATGTCTAAGCCATTTCACAGACTCTTCACTGCATTTCCTTCTGTTATCTCTCTCTCTCTCTCTCTCTGTGTTTTATGTAAATTTTTATTCTATGCATATGGTACTGACTTTGAGTAATATGATAGGGTGATTAGATGGCAGATTACAAAAGAAGTGAAGGGTATAGTGCATCCTCCTCAGACAACAAGGTATTCCTTAAAATGAATCATGGCTCATTGGGTAACATAGACGATAAAGTATTTAGTCTTGTAATTGATTGATGTCCATAGAAACTTATAATAGAATCGTATTCTTGCATAAATTTCATGGTCTTGATCACTTGGGTCTCATCATTTAAAACTTAGATTAGTCTATCCATTCCAAAACTATTTCGAGATATTAAATTTAGTTTTCATAAAATGTTTGATTTTATCGAGAGAGCAATTGCTAACACATATATAAGTTAATAATTAAGCAAGCAAATCGATGACTATGAGCATACGTGTTTCAGTATCGATCCTCAAGATATTCTTACGCGTCTTGAGATTATTTACAATTTTATTTTCTGTACAAGATTGCGTTGTATTTACTCTAGAACTAATAAGATTCTTCTAGAACTAACACAAGAACCCGTTCGGTAGGGATTAAAATCAGATTAAAATTAAAAAATTAGTCGTTATTGTTGACTTTTATTAGATGAGCGGGACCCAATAACGGCCATATTTTCAATTTTAATCCCTACCAAACGGGGCCTAAATGATGCATTAATTTTATGATTTCAATCTCTCTCTTTCCATATTTCATGACGTTGGCCATCAATCAATGAGGTTGTAAAATTAAGAAGTAAAATATTGAATAACAATTATGAAACAATTAAATTTGAGAATTATCTTGGTCAATCGATAAAGTATTCTTAGTTGGAAATACAATTAAAATGCAAGTCTATCCGAGTTAGCCATGAACCTGAAATTAATTTAAATCATTAGAATTAAGGTAGTCAATTACAACTTGATTTGTTAGGTTACTTACTTTGGGAGAGAATTAAGGTTTTTAAACACACTTCTTTTTTTTTTTTTTTCTCAAAATTATTATTTAATTTAACCACTTGAATATCTTGTTTGAATTTTCTATGACAGGTTGCTTCAATTGATAAGAAATATGCAGGCATAATGCCAAAAAAGAAACCTCTAATCTCAAAGGTAAGTAATATATATATATATATCGTGGTCTGTTTTTCAATTTTTAATTTTTTTTTTAAATTTTAATTTTAAATATAAGTCAGAATAGTCCAAAAATTATTAAGTTGACGTGACACCTCTGTACAAGTGATTGATTGTTCTCGATTTAAATCAAATAGCGTATGATGTTGGAACATACAAAAATGAAATCAAAGTTAAAATCTTATACATTTTACTATCTACAACGGTTTAATGCATGTATGCAGGATCATGAACGTGCCTTCTTTGACTCGGCAGATTGGGCTCTATGCAAGGTATTAACTCCAAAAGGCATTTTAGCATTTTATTGTTAAATACCCAGGGTGTGATCGACAGATATTAAAATCGGATTAAAATTGAGAAATTAGTCATTAATGTTGACTTTTATTAGACGAGTGAGACCCAATAACGACTATATTTTCAATTTTAATTGGATTTTAAGCACGATCGAACAAACCCTTAATAAAATTACATATATACTCAATAGAAATAGGCCTTTCATAAATATTAGCAAATACACATTTTAACCGACCCAATTAAAAAAAGACTCCCTAAGTTTTATTATGAAAATTCAATGCAGAATTTTATGATCTCTCACTAATTACTATTTTATATAATAAATACACCCATTTAAGTATAACACTTGGTTTAAATTATCAGCAAGGGGCAGGAGTTGACCAACAATCAATGGTGGCTATAGAGACGTTACAACCAAAATTAGAGGTAATATAATTTTATTTCTTTGTCCAGACGTTTGGGCTTAACATACTGTTTTCGATATTAATTGAACGATAAAAATTAACGAACTCGAATACAAATCATTGTGCAGAGAACACCGCACCAGCAACTACCACCTCGAAAGCCTGCTTGTACGTCTGGGAGGGACAGATCCTAAGTGTATTAAGGTCATGGTTTGTAACTAATCAAAATTGTTAAGGTCGACGAGTGTGTCCTCTTGTCATCTCTAGTTTGCATCGAAAACTATGTGCAGTTCATCCAACTTAATTTGGACGAGTTTTAGTTAGATCCTCAACTTGTTGATTGAGTACCTTACAATGCAATAGTCAAGTAATGTATACATGACCGTCCAAAAACCTCTAGCTATCATAACATTTTTAAATGAGTAATTAATGTAATTTATCTCCATTTGACATCATCACTGTATGACGATGCGATATCAAGCCCCTGTTTAAGTCACATTAAAATTTTCATTATCATTCTTCCATTCATTTTCAATCACACATTCTTAAATAAAGTAATATTTTTCATCACATCAATAATTTTTCCTTCTTTTTCAACCACACATTCTCCATCAATATACTATTTCAAAATACATTTTTTTCAAAATAATGTGACTCAGACACATCCCAAATGATAGACATTATCACACTTGTTAAAACTCCATTTTTTCAAAAATTCATTTTTAACCATATATTATCTAGTAAAATAATTTTACACATAAATCACTTATGAGTGCGATTTTGAATAAACAAGGATTGACCTGTACTACATATAATTGAAAACCTTTGATACCAAAATTTAAAATTGAATGCTTTTTTCCTGTCCCCTTGAGTGACCTCGTCTTTCGACTTGTTCTCAAGATCAATGGTTCAAGCCTAAAAGAGAAACACACATTTACACAATCAATTTTATTAGTCATCGATACAAAAACAAAATGGAACCAAGGGTTTTATTTTTCTGGTTGAAACAGATAGGGTAAATAGTACAAAACGTTCCAATCTTTCAATGTCATTGTACAAAACATTCATACATTTCATTTTTTGATATTTTCAGACCTTCCATGTTTTATTGTGCAAAATGTCATTTTCAACCATTTTCCAATAAAATGACGATTTTACCATCATATTCAAATAAAACAAAAATAAAAGAAAAGAAAAAATAAACAACCAATTGCAATCACAGTACTAAATTTTTCGAAATGCTACAAATAAGTCCTAAATTCTCCACCACCACCATTTTCACAACCCTACCAAGCTATAGATCCACATTGCTCCATCTTCTGGCCACCACGCCCGCTGAACTCCACCACCACTGGCCTCGCTTTACTCTCCCCAACATCCTCACCCATAGTATTGGTCACAAAATCTGTCGAAAACAGTCACATTTGTAGCTTAAAATACCAAACTGTATACAACCCTTCACGGCAACCCCACTTTCGGCGCCACCCACGGTCACGCACCACCACGGACAGTTACCCCTCACCTCGACGAACCTATACATGGCATCACATCGATCAAATCTACCTCAAATCATTCTACTGTAATCTGGACATTCGACAGTGGCGACGTCCATTTTGCCAAACTCTTCTCCTTCAATTTATGCATTCTACAACACTAAATCCTCAAATTGACATCAATCGAACTATCAACAAACCCAAACGAAAATTGGTATGAATCTAATCGAACCAATTATCCCCCAACCGTTTCAATTTCTGGTCCAAAACTCTCCACGTGCGCGATGCACAGAGAGAGCTGTCTGATCAAAATTGGTGGGTTCTAAATGCTCCAATTTTCAAATTCATGTGGGGGGGGGGGGGGGGGGGCCGATGGGAGAGTGAAACAAGGTTGGTGGTGGTGAAGTCTGGTGGGCGTGGTGGCCGAAATGTGGTGTTATGTGGATCTATAGGTGGCAGCTCAGTATGTTGTGAAAGTGGTGGTAATGGAGAATTTACAAATTTCTTTATAAATATTTAAGTCTGGTACTTCTCCAGGATGGACTTGTTGTAAATGTATGTTCATATAACATGGTGATTGATTGTCTCTGCAAGGCCAAAATGAAGGACAAAGCATCAGAAACTTTGACAAGGATGTGCCAAAGAGATATACTCCCCATATCTTGTTACTTTATAGTACCCTTATTGTGGGGCATTGAAAGATTGGATATGTAGTCAAGGCACAAGAGTTGCTGCTGATGCTCATTTGACGTGGGTTTAAACCTGATATTTTCACTTTTAACTCAATAATCGATGGCCTTTGCCAAGTAAACCAGATTATTGATGGTTTTGATTGTTTCTCAGAAATGATAGTGGGGAGTCACTCCAAAACATACAATGTTTTAATACGCTCACTGTGCATTGCTGGGGATGTTTTTAAAGCAATGAAACTATTGAGATAGATGCAAGATGATGGAATACAACCCGATATTTACTCCTTTAATGCTCTAATTCAAAGTTTTTGTAGAATGAATAAAGTTGAGAAGGCGCTATGGCTTCTTACAGTTACAAGCATGTTGTCACTGGATTTGCATTCTGATAATTTTACTTACATTGCTTTTATCAAAGCTTTTCGTAGATCTGGAAGATATCATGAAGCTAAGGAATTGTTCCTCTCAATGGAAGCAAATCGGTGCATCCCTGATGCTTATTTATGTAACTCATATGTTGATGCATTGATTAAGTCAAATAGAGTTAAAGAAGTCCAAAGTATATGGTTAAAATACAAAGATAAGGGAATAACATTAAAACCCATTCCTGTTTAGTGTTTAGGAGTGTACTACTGTGGTGGATATTTATTGATCAGACAGGTTCACGACTTTGGATTGCTTTGTGAAGCTATTGGCTTTGAATGCAAATACGGCTACCAATTACATGGCAGCGATTTACGTCCTATGCTGTTGAAAATTGTAGGTTTGCAATTTGCAACTTGCAAGTAGTGGTCTGTCTTAAATTCTTGCTTGCAATTTCCTGTGTTAATTGGTGGTCACCCGTGTAAAGTTGTTGATGCAATACTCTAACTGTTACTAGTATTGTAAGTGGTTTATTCAAAACTTGTCAATTATTCCTAGATTTTCCCACTCTCATTATGGACGATATGTTAGTTAAGGATATAGTGGAACTTAATGGTTTACTGAATTATCAACTTTGTGCATTATTTCACGGGGCTTTTCATGAATTCTTCATCAAACTAAAAGTTTGTGATAATTATTTCTGATTCATATAATGATTAGTGCTTTATAATGTTTTTTAGAATGATGAACTTGCAGTTATGCTGTTTTCAATATGCACAAAAATAAGTTTGCATATGTTCAAATTATCATCCTCCATTGCTAAAAGAATTCCTATTTATGGGAAATACCAATGGATTTGTCTCATATAAGTAGATCACGAATTGTATATTTATCTCGAAATTACAGTGGTTTGATATATAATCCGAAGCAAGGAACTTATAATGTTTTTGTTTTATTCAAAATATATAATGTTGAAATTCTTGTTTTCCTGGGTTTAAAAATAAAAATAAAAAATGAACAGATCCTGGATTTGTGAGTCTAGTCAAAGACATTTTAAAGTAATTGGTACTGTTTGACATTTATGCTGTATTTGGCAGCTTTCTGAATTGGACGGGAAGTTGTGAAGGAAAGGTCACTATCTGTACATGGTTGGTGAGGGCAGTCATTCTTATGGAGAGACACTTGAATTGGTGAAAAGGAGCAGTCGAGAATCCAACTCAAGAATGAGACTTGAGTCTATCTTAGATGACTTAATGCAAATAGTGGAGCGAACATTTGTTCAGATGCAATACTATCAGTCAGCATTCAGGAATTCAATCATGGAGGATGGGTGCGGATAATGGCTTCAGTTTGTCATCTTTGGGGTTAGATTGTCCACTGTGACACCACTCTGGGGATGAATCGTGAAACGTTAGTTAATTGTTTCTTTAACCTTGATAAGATTTAGAAAATGAAATTAAGTGGATCGTTTCCGACGTAATTTACCTTGAATGTTTGTCAAGTTGTAGGTTGTGTAAACTATTTTTGGACAGGAAGAATTTTGAATAGATTGGACGAGAATGCTTACTACAATAAATAAGTTCTTTTAAATTATTATAGAACTTCGACTCCCTGATATTGAATTATGGTAAAAAAAATTCCTGAATATAAAAGTTTTTAACATCTGTTGCACAGACTGGAACGAAATTGGAAATAATTCGGTGCTAAAGTAAAAGCTTTCATCCACAAAGTCCAAAGAAACATTTTTTTTTTTACTGTTTCTTTCTCGAATCTTAGTGTAGCACAGATCATGGTATTTACGTGTATGGGTTACTTGTGTTTATGGTTTGAATTGTATAATCCAACACTGCACAGTACAAACCAATACTCCATAGAAAACATACCAGTGGATGCCGACAGTGCTCGTTTTTATTTAACACGTCACTCATTGTTGTCTCCAAGAAGTTGCTTGTTGATGAGAAATAAGGCTAGCTAAACATTACTTGTTCTGGAAGGTTTGTGAGCATAGGTTTGATTTCTAGCTCTCCATGCAAACAGTTTGCATAAGTTGGTGAGATTTGTCCAACTGTTCTTTCTTATAGTCACCTCTATTTTTATCCAATTTTAACCATAATTTACCTATAGTTGTTGATTAAGACTATCTTCTTCTATAAGATTTTAATTACTTGAACAATATGTCATTCTAATTCATTAGCTTTAGTTCTACTTTTGAGAATGTTGTAGATTCTAGAAAATTACTAGTCGTCTGTGAAAGGGACATCTGTATTTGTATATATAAATGTATATTATGTGTGCAGCCTAAATCTGTCTCTGGTGTCTGTTTAATCTAATGAGCTTAATGGCATTCTCAGTGACCTCAAAGCATTGGTTTTTGGCTACAGTTTTGGTGTTCATCTTTGTTTTATTGTGGGAATCAGGTATGCATTCGACAACTGTTGGTGCATGTTCAGTACGAATACTTTTTCAGTAGTGTCTACTACTATCTAATCATCCTTACTAAATATGCTATTGATTGTTTTTTCTGGAAGAACTTTTTTATTCATTTGTGTTGATGCTTCTATTGCTACCTTCGACAGTGAACGCATATGAAGATCTGACGGGGAAAGAATACGAAGATCACCCTCATTTAGGTGCTGCTGGCGTAATTGCAAAGGAATACGTGCCTGAAGCAGAAGATGAAGGAGAAGGAGAAGGAAAAGGAGGAGGAGTAGAAGGAGAAGGAGAAGGAGAAGGAGGAGGAGAAGTAGAAGGAGAAGGAGAAGGAGAAGGAGAAGGAGAAGGTGATCACTATGTTCCTGAAGGCGGGACAATAAACACCAATCCGGCTAACGTTGTCGACAAAGCCCTTGCCTGTTTCCATGATAAGTATGTAAGTAATAATTGCCTTCAACCTCACTCCCCCTTCAGAAGGACTTGAGTTATGACCGGACCACTTGTGAAGGCCACAAATGAAAATTAGATATTGTTTTTGGTTAAATTTCTAATCAAATTCTCTGCATCTTTATAAATGAACGATGTCCAAATTCTTAGTATCTTCGTGTAAATAAAAGTGTTTGTGATGCCTATTTCCCAAGTTTTACGAGTGATTCATCAAAAATTAAAGAATAATGCTATCTAGTACCGGTGGTGCTAGCATTTTATGTGGACACACTTGATAAATTCAATTACGTGGATTATGTAACATTACATTTCAATGAATCTATCATTCAGGCTCTATTTGATAGTTTCCATTTTCCAACTTTTGTAATGTTTGATAAACAAATTTTTTCAAAGAAAATATTTTTCAACTTTCCAAATTTTCCACCTTTTTGAGGAAAATAATTTTTTGATGTTTTTGTGGGTAAATATTGTCCAGACTTTCAACATTTTCCATGAAAAATTATATCAATCAAACAAAATTAATTACAATTCTTAGTAAAACAATTTCTAAGCAAATCAATTTTCTTTAAAACATTTTCTTCCCATCCATTTCCATCTTTGCAATCAAATGGATCCTTAATGTCATGCATTTGTCATCTGACGGGTGTCAATGGTGCTTGACATCAGTGGTGTTGAATAACATTTGTTTATGACTTTCGCGTTTTCTCGTTTTCATACACGCTTCCTTCCATCGATCTCGTATAACATATCCTCACCAACAGTTGGATAAGTCCATTCCATATCATCTCCTCTTTGATCTAAACATATATGCAGATTTATAGTCACTGCGATGAAGCTTACAGATTAAGCAAAAGTGGAGAAATCAATGTTCCACCCGAATACACGGAGCAGTATTGCAAAGGACCTTGCCTAACTGAGACGCACCACGTGCTAGACTGCATAGAGAGCATCGTGAAACACTTTGTATTCTACAACAAGGCTACGCTAAGTGCAGTACGGGAAACTATTAAAACCGGATGTAGCTATGGTCTTAAACGAGGTAATACTCTATACAACATTGTTTTTTCTGTACATTATGGATTGTTGTAATAAATTGTTTTCTTTAGGTGACTTCAATGTGGCTGAGCACCTTGAAGCTGAAGAAGATAGTGCGCATACAGCCTCTAAACCTGTCATATACGGGCTTCTGCTGATGTTTATGGCGTGGCGTGCATTGTTTTAACCTTGCTTTGGTTGTCGTCTATGAGATCAAATTATGGTGTATTCTTTTTCGTACCTATGTTGCTATTACTTATAAGTAATTTATATATAAGTTAAAAATCTGGTTGCACTTTTTATTTTTTGTTTTTTGTTTTTCTGCTAATATGGTATTGGGGGAAAAAAATACAAAACAAAACCGTAGTTAAAACCGTTCAACTGAAACTTAACCGCCAATTTTCTTAGGTACACCAACCTATTATATGTTATGGTCTTTGTGGAATATTTTGTTGTCTCAACCACTTGATTTTTCGCTACCAGGCATTATGTTTGTTTCTTGGAAGTTAGGTCTTGTGTTTTCGCATTTCCAGTGCTTTAAAGTTTGTACCACGTATTCATATATGATCGCTATGAATTTCTTATTTCCAAATATTTATCAAATAAAAGCTTAGAAATTTTATATATAAGTAAATAAGCAAGTTATAGAATAAATAGATGTCTGATTTATGGAAATAAATTAGTTACTTTATAAGCCTTTGTCTCGTGGAGCTTTTTCAACAAAAATGGCTGGTTTTGGTTTGCAATGGTTCAAAAATTGATTTTTCTCCCCTGAAAAGCTGCTCTAGACAAGCTTTAAATATGATACTTTTAAATTTAAGATTTAGATAAAAGTAGACTATTCAAATATATGAAAGGTAAAGAGTTATTCAGAAGTAACTTCGATTTTTAAGATTAGCCAAAAGTAGTCAATAAAATCATGACCAAAATATCAGTAACTTCATACTTTACATTGAAAAACAAGCAAATTATCTTGAAGATATTCTCACAATTAAGCAGGTTATAGCATATTATGTTAAGCATATATGAGAAAAGAGTGCCCAAAAAAATTCAGAATCCAGAATGGTCTCTATTATTGAAATATACCGCTTATGATACAAAAATACCATGTCAGGGATCACATCTAAAAGAAGCTAAAAAACAGTATTGGGAGAATAGTCCAAAATAATTAATGACTCGTTTGGTGGTCCACAAAACTAAACGGAATTTCCACAAGAAAAGATAGAGGTAAGTTGCAATGGTGAAGTAAAATTTTGCTGATAGCCCTTACAATATCAAAATATCATCAACCAATTCATCTAATAATGAAGTAAGAATCCGATCCTCGATCAAAATTCCTAGTTCAAATGCTTCGATATCAAATTCGAGCCATCTTTTGTGTTTGCTACTCATGTCCTTATCAACAAGTTCATCTACCATAGAATCTTTCGTGCAACTCCAACTCAAAATTTCATTATACACTTCTTCAGCTAACCTATCCTTTCTTCTAACAACTGAGAGACCTTCTGTCCATATTTTACATCCCCCGCGTACATAGCGTCTGCATCTCGAGTCCAAGCACTCGGTCACACAATCAAACCAAGCCTTTCTGCTTATTTTTGCTTCAAATCCATGACCGTTGAAACACGATTTTCGACTCTCTAATTGATTGAAATAATGAGGGTTTATGACCTCATGAGACCTTCCCAACGCATAATCCTTAAACATCAGCTCTATGTTGCATAGTATTTCCTTCACATATTCTAGTTCCCATCCTGTTGAATTCCCAGAATCAATGGCAAATGAAGTAGTAATCACGTGTTTTTTTGCCTGAGTTCCAGCAGAAATCGAAGAAGCCGAGTCTGATAACTCAGCATCACCTTCAAGTGATTGTAACTTCTTCAAAGAATACATACCAAACACTTCTTGAGCTTGAAAAGATGTAGGCTGCTTGCCACCTGGAATTGATAATAAACATTCAGTTATAGATTCAAACTTTAGGAACATAAAAAATCCAAATGGAACAAAAAAAAAAATAATAATAATAATAGGAGAAGAAAGCAATTTTATGAGTTACTTTTTGTTTCGTTAATCACATTAGGCAAAAAAAGAAACTTGAAAAAAGTTTAAGATCTTACCTACTGTACTACTTTCTGCAGTGTCCGAAGAAGTGAAACTTTCAGTGATGGAAGAATGATCAAGAACTGAAACTGGACTTGGGAGCCGGCAATCTAGCAACATTTTGGTTTCAGTCCTGTTGCCACATTCATTCATTGAAGAAAATCTCGACCCACCTAGGCCAATCACACCATCCATGTGAATCCCATCTTTGGTCCTGTTGTCATGTAAAACTTTAGAGGTTCTTAAGGCATTCAGACCAGGTATCGGATCTTGAAAAATTGATGCAGAACTACTCACTGTCACTACTTTGTGTTCAGAAAACTCTACTCCACAAGTCAATTCTTTGAACTTCTGCTCCAAGAGAGTGCTCAAAGTGTCACCTCCATTCACATTATTTCCAGGGAAAGACAAATTATTCATACCATTCGAGCTCAACAGCATCCGTTTAGTTCGATAATTCTCAGAAAAGTCATTACATTGTTCCCGAGTCTCTCTGGTCCTCTCACAGCCAGGCCCTTTCATAGGAGTAGTGAACGTAAAAGAAACAACATCGGTTCCATTAATTTTGGTATCTTGATCCCATCTATTTTGCTGATCCGTTAAAGCATTGGACTGAATCAGTTTCTGATTTTTATCCATGCGCGTGTTATTAGCTGCCTGGTTATTCTCATATTGATAATTCCCGTCTACGGATCGTTTCTTACGAGAGACTCTTTCTGAACTACAGCATGATACTTCCCTTTTATCATCTCTTGTATCCGAACCAGATCTCCTGGTGCCGAACTTAGAGTTCCTGGAGGTTTTACTACAGTTCCTGGGCCTTACTGAAATGGAATCTCCACTAAGCGCTTTCCCATCTTGTAAGTTGGAAGCAAAGGATTTTGAGTGTAATTTTCCTCTATCAGCATTTACACAATTCTGTTTCTGATTGTTCTGTCGGAGCATGCTCGAACCACTACGGGTAGATGGTTTCTTGTGTGTTATTTTCTGCATAGTTTGTTGGCTTTTGAACGACTGGTTTGAATTGAACACACTATGTTCTCTATGGACCAAACTTCTGCTGCTGCCCGAATTTAAGCCTTCTCGTTTCTGAACATTGGCCTTTGCTTGTAGTGCAAGTGATATGGATTTTCCTTTATTTTTAATGTCAGTCGAACATTCTTCAGAACGTATAAAGACATCGATTGATGTTGCATCCATAGATTGTGCCTTAAAATACTTAGCAAAATCAGTTTCACCTGGCTTTCGAGAAGCCTCAGACGATTTTAATGAACTTTGAAACGATTGAACCTTCTCTTTCAAATTCTTTACTGGTAAAGGAGCCGATGAAGACCCCACCTGAGGCAATTTTGCTTTTCTGTTAGCTTGAGGTCCTGGGTCAATAATTCTTGCAGCTGCTTCCATAATGTAAGCAGCATCCTTAGGCGGTATCAAATTGGCACTTTTGATCGGAGATAAAAGTTTGTGATGGGTGATTGGGATAGACTTAGCCGACTTAGGAGGCAATATTTCAGTTTGAAACTTCTCCACTGGTCTGTTTATTGGCTTCTGGTTTTGCATCATTAAATTCCTAACAGAAGCCAGCTCCTTGTGTCTGCCCGACTGTACAATTTGACTATCTTGAGAACATTCAAGATTTTTCACATGGTAATGAGCATCACGGAGAGACTGAGAGTTGTGAAATGGAGAAGAGTAGGTCTCGGAAAAATTGGATGTTGGCATGGAATCCAATCCCATAAGCCTTGCTACAACCCCAGGAGCCTTAGTTCCCCAAAAATCTTCATCGGTAACGGATGAAGCACGGCTATAATCACTACTTCCTTTAATACTTGATCTAGCTATCATTTCATCCTCGTCGAACTGGATATATATAGAAGCAGCGTGTGAATTTAAATCAAAATTAATGGAAATCAAATCATAATAACTCAATAAACATGAAATAGATAATGCGGGTATGTTCTCACCACATGAAGCTGCGTCATTGGCAGACTTCTGTCACATATCTTTTTCTGTTTCGACTGCTCTATAAAATAACCAAGAAAACAATATTTATCAAACCATAACACATAAAAACCATTACTACTAAATCACACGTACTCAATTTTACCATTGGAAGCAATCCATATCACTAATTTTCCAAATCGTACCTGGTAAATCAGACTTGCTAGAAAACAATTTCTTCCGAGATTTTGCATTCCAATCAAACATCTGGAAGAAGCCACTTCCACTTCTGGAACCTTGTTTCTCCATCCCCATACAGATTGCGTCGTGCCAATTCTATTATCACAAACCACAGAAGTGACCGCCAAGATGAGCAATGCTTCTACGCCAAATATCCATCTGAAATTCAATAAAATACAAAGAGGCCATCTGAGTTTTCTGTAAAGAAGCATTTAAATCATTGACTTTGCAACATCAATATGATTCAAAAGTTTATATATCTAAACTTCCATCCACATTTCGATCAATCAAAGTTCGAGTTAATAGTTATCTAAAACATCAATGACGTATTTGGTAGAGAGGATTCGATAGCACCGGGAAGTAGGAAGGAAAAAAAAACCCTAAAATCTTGGATTCCATTATAGAGTCAAATGTTGGGTATCAAACATGCACCTAAGATTTCAAAATCGACTATCAAGAAAGTCATAATAATGTGTGAAATATCAACGCAAGCTTTTCAAATCTCTGTTATTCGGCACTTCGTCAAAAATAAAAAATCACATTAAACATACAAATCAAGCTAATCCACACTCTACATTATTCCAAGAACCAAATAAAACAACCTAAAGGGTCAGTGATTTACAGTAAATCACTTCAAAAAATCGAAATACAAACACAATTCAAATGAAATAATTTTTCTTAACAGAGATCATTAAAACTGTTAAGGGATATATATCCCACGTCGATATGGCCTTAACAAAAACGCCAAGAAAACGAAAACCCTTCTTTTAATATCAAGAAAACTTACATGAACAGCTTGAAATCAAGATCTTCAAAACTCTGTACTGAAAGTTGGTATATTCAAGATACGTATGTGTGTATATAGAGAGAGAAAACGACTTAATTTTCGAGAGAAGAGAGTAAGAATGGAAGGTTTCTGGGTGAAAGCTGTCTTGTAGAGTGTTAAGTGGTCGCATAGTTCAAGAAATAAATGAGGAGCAGAGAAATAAATTGGGTTTTAGAAATTAAGGAAGGGCAAATTAAATGGAACCATACAGAAAAGGTTAAAAATGGTTATAACGGCTAATTGGGGACGATAAGAATTCAAATTCCAAATGTCGTGGTGGGGTTACCGGTGGCCCGGGGGAGGGGGGGGGGGTAATGGGTCCCGGATGGATGTTGAGAATTGGTTGACTGTTTCACCGTATATGAATTGGCCTTGAGTCCCGTTTGACAGTTATACTTTTCAAATTTTTTATTTTTATTTTTTTACATATTCATTTTTAATTAACATATTTTGCATATAAATTCAATTTTCTTCCTAAATTCTTAAACCATATATTCTTTGAAAAATGACTATTCAAAATTCTATTTTTTAAAAGTATGATCATCAAATGGGGGAAAATTACAAATGGGTGCTAAATTTATGTGAAATATAGTAAGTAGGTCACCAATTCTCAATATGTAATAATTGAGTCCTTAAGTTTTTAAATTTGTAGCAACTACGACATTCGACGGATGTGCTCTGTGTCATTGTAATGTCAAAAGGTTAAATTTTGTTAATAAAAACATATTTGGCTAAATAAAACTAAAGAGAGCAAAATTGGGAAAAGAAAAAAAATACACAACATGTTTAGCTAAAATTATATTCTCGTTATAATTTGAACTAAAACGGCAATTATCAACCATATATTCAACTACTAGAGATGGTAACGGGGCAGAGAATTGAGTAATTACATGTGTGGCTAAAAATATGACCTTGTTAAATATAAGACCAGCCAGATTTATTTATTTAATATTTTTAAACACCTCTATATGTGTGATGTGGTTTTCATTTTTTATACGCTAATTTTTATCCCAATCCCCGAAGTTTGAACAAAATTTCAATCAGTTTATTAAACTTTAATTTATTTTATTTTATCAATAAACTTTAATTTAGTTTTAAATTTCACCATTCTATCACATTTCTTCACTATCATCCCCAAACTAGTGAAAATTGCTTAGATGGTAATCATTCTATAATTGAGTATCCACGTAATTGCACATGGCACCCAAAAATAAAAGGGTTAATCCATTTGTACATAATGGATTACCCCCTCTCACATAATGCGCGGGACCCACGTGTATTTAAAAAATTCGGTAAAAAAATTTGATATGTTTCCAAAATGAAAGTGATAAAACCAGATTTATGATAATGTCTTTGGATTAAAATTATTAAATTACAATGTTTAATTTTGTAACACATTTATGATAATGTCTTTAAATTAAAATTATTAAATTACGATATTTTGTAACACATTTATGGGGTGACATGCTAATAGAGCGACTATGTCGAAGATTTGTGACAATATCATTGTTACTAAGAAATCTTCAGTCGATTTTTGGTCAATTATTGAAACTAAAATGATATCACTCAACTGCTGAATTGAGATTTGGCTAAAGATGCGATGATACATAAAAAGGTCCATACTAAAAAACAACTCGCACTACAAGAAATAACAATATTTAGCAAATTGCCGTCATAAAAGGTAGAAACGCCGTCGTAAATGCTATTTACAACCGATTCACAGATGAAGCTAACTTATAGATGGAGATCGACGTCCACTCCATCATTGATCTCAGCAGGTAAGCTTGTTAATTCCGAGGGCCCCATATTATCTCGGCCGACAAGCGCCACCAGTCGCGGCGGCGCAACCTGAAGTCCACCGGGATATCTCAGAGGTACACCTGACAATACATGCAGAGGACGAAATCTTGCACCATAGCCGCCAATAGACGGCGGTGCCACCACTGGCCTCGATCGAGCTGCATGTGGGTTGATTATTGCAGCATTTGGTCCAAATCTTCTATGATCACTCATATAGTTATAAACCCTTTTCGCTCTTTGCCTTTCCTTTTTGTGTGCATTCTGATGGCCACCTAATGCTTGAGAATTAGAAAATTTTCTGCTGCAATGTTGACATTCAAATCGTCTATTTTCTGCATCAATCTGCTCTAATGTCGTCGGTCCGGTGACCGGAAAACCGAATAATTTCATCGGTGATGGTTGAGGGTACGCGTCTCTTGATGACGTAATATTAATAGAGTTATCTTCCATCTTAAAAGGAGGCGGCTCAAACAATTCACGATGCTAAGAGGAACAAAAAAATTTCAAAATTGGAGTCGGCTCTGATCATCGATATGCATGGAACATTTTTGGGTGGTCGGAGAGGAACTCATTATCGTAATGATCTTTTCCGGTGGAGACAAATTGAAAGCCAATCTTTTATATGTAGATATAAAGAGTGAATCATGAATAAATACAATAGAAAGTAAGTAATATCACAATTTTTTTGACAATGGACTGTGACAGACACTATCAAAAGTAGTAGAGGTACACTGATGGGTAAAGCGTCCTACCATTAGATATGAAAGAATACCTAATGCTAGATTTCATATCCATTTGGAATTTAATCGCAAATTAACTTTATCCGGCCGCTCTATATTCCTACCATATAAAGGTTCGTAGGCATCGACTGTATGTGAGAAGATTGAAAATTGTACTTTTAGTGGACGTTACGATCAGCTCGGCTATTGCCCTTTTCTCACGAAAATTTACATTAACGCGACTTTGCAATCATATAAATCTCTTATTTCGTGCGACTTCTCGTTTAATTCTTTCAAATTCATCGAATCCTTCTCCGTGATAGAGTCTTTAACCTAGTAAATTGCTTAACTCTGTTAATTAGGCTAATTAATCTGAAATTACACGTAGGCCGGAGCAACACAATCATTGATTTAAAGTTACTATATATAGACAGCAACCTGCACTTGGCCTTTCCCCCTTCATGTCTAGTGTTTATCATGACAATATCTTCAGAAATCCAAATTGTGATTTAATATTTTGTCTTTTAGTGATATCAAGGTTACAATTGCCCCCCAACCCACTACTCTACAGTATCATTTCTTCTTGTTTAATGGAATTTGTTTTTTTCACAACAAGACGACTTTCCGCGATGACTAGCAACTGTCGTAGAGTTGAGTTAGGGGTATCGGGTGGGGTGAGTTACTCGCCTACTCGTGCGCACGGCTCGACACCAACTTGCGCCATGGACGAGAGCCAAGCTAGCCGGGTAGCTCGACTCACCCCATTTAACACTCTTAGTTGAGCGTCACAAAAATTACTAGTCACAGCTAAAAAACTAGTCAGGACAGGGAAAGACATTTTCTATGACGTCTAGCTTTCTACCCGTCACTTAAATTTTTTAGGAAAACGGCGTTTTCTTTGGAAACTCAAAGAAGTCACGGCAATGTTCATGATGCTACTTATTCATTTTCTTATGACGTACTTGGTAGTGAGAATTAAAATGTACTAAATCATTATAATGTTCGATCTTATACAATACTAGATGCAAAACACGAACTTATTTTTTATTAAACCATGGATTATACATAGTATTCCTCTAGCGCATGATTTTGACAAAAGCAGATGTTTTTCATGTGAATCAATGGGGTCAAATTGTGGAACGTTGTCTTCCAAACAGGAATTAGTACAAATATTGGGAGGGCATACATTAAATTCTTCATTGATTTCTTTTGTTTTTTTTTGTAACACTTTGTGGTACATTTGATGCTTCAAGTACAAATAATTCCAATTTATGTGCCTTTTCATTGCTATTCATGTCTTGTTCATAATTTCATTGCCTTTTAGTCTTTATCTTTTGAGTGTCACGAGTTGTTATTTGGTGGTTTTTGTATTGTCCCCCCCTTGGAAAAATGTACATATTAAAATTTTCATTTTCATTTTTTTACTCATTTTCAACTATACATTTTTCAATAAAATAATATTTTCCATCACATCGATAACTTATCGTTCTTTTTTAACGACACATTATCTATCAATCTACTATTCCAAAATACGTTCTTCCAAAATAATGTGGCTCGAACAACTTCTTATCATTGTTGCAGCATTTCCTAATGGTACGCATCACTTGAGAGTTTTCTTTAATATCACCTATAGTAAACTTATAGGTGTAATTTGTACACTTTTATAAATACCCTCTTAATTGGTCTCTTGTCTTTACTCTTTTATTCTCTTACTAGGTGTAAGCAACGTGCAATGCACGTTTGCTTAGTTTATATTTAATAGTTTTGTTTAAAAATTAATTTGTTATTAATAAAGATGTAATTTTTTTGGTTAATTAAATAATTAATGATGTAATGTTTATATAATTGATAAATAATTAAATAAAGTGCTTCTCGCTGTCATTTCCAATCCAAAATCACAAACAGAAAACTCAAGGTATGTTAAGGGGTAAGAAAATGAGTTTACTTAGGCTCCATTTGATTCTCATTAATGTAGAATGAGAATGAAAAATATAGCTGTTATGGACCCCACACAAGAGATAGAAATTCAAAATTGATAGATTGATGTAATGGATAACGATCATATTTTTCATTTTTATGGGTTTTTAATGAGAAACAAACGGAGGCTTAAACTTTTTGCATGGTTTCAGTCTTTACTCTTTTTAAGTAATAATACAATTCATTTTATTGCTAAAGCATTATATGTATTACAATAATATATGTATATCATGTGTTAGACTTAATATTGGTAAGTGACGGGTAAATTTTCGAGGACGAAAATATTTTAAGGGGGTGAGAATGTAATACCCCAAAATTTTTCATAAAATATAATTCAATTTTTATATACTATATTTTAATATTTTGAAAGTTAGGGACTAAATGATACATTTATCAAATTATATTTTATTTGTATCAAATATTTAGATATTGATGGAGTTATCGTAAATATATGAATATTGGTCTCGTTGGATAAATCGTAATTAGATATATAAAACAGATTCGAGAAAAAGTCGATTCGGATAAGTTAGCTCCAAGATATTTTAATTTGAAGGAATTATCAAAAACTAATTTATTATTATTATTATTATTATTTAATTATAATTTTGAAAGTAGGGGGTGGTGAAAAAAAAATTTCCGTTAAAAACAAGAAATTCCGTTAGTTTTTCCGTTAAATCAAGAAATTCCGTTAGTTTTTCCGTTAAACCAACAAATTCCGTTAAATAGACACTTTTTATATATAGAAAGATTTGGGACCCGTTCGCTAGGGATTAAAATCCAATTAAAATTGAAAATATGGCCGTTATTGAATCTCACTCATCTAATAAAAGTCAACAATAACGACTAATTTTTCAATTTTAATCCCTACCAAATGGGCCCCAATGATCTTTTCTCGTCTTTATACTTTTTGAGTTTTTCTTAGGTTAAATATTTCCGTCTTGGTCCATAGACGACATAACAACAGTGGATATTGCATAAATTTCATTTGTTTCTCTCTCTTAACATATTTTTCTTAAAATCCAATCTTCAAATGTGCATAGCCCAATTTGGATTTTGTGATTCTAGTGCAATATTTTTCTATCATTTTCCTAGTTGTAGGCGTGATGTAACAAGACATTTTTTTGCTTCAATACAACGTAATAATTGGGCCATTTCTGAGGAATGGCTTGAGCAGATGTGACCTAAAAGTTGACAAATTACCTTAGCCATTGGTTCAATATACTAGTCTCGATCACCAATAGGCTTTGAGCTCTATCTTACTATATATGTGTCAACTTTTCGATCTAGAGTACTATCTTGAATCACAACCCAACAAATAATATGTAGGATCTAAATTAGATATGTTTGTCGAAAGGTGAAATCTAGATAAATAAATTCGTGTCGTTTTCTAACTTGAATTGGTAAAGAATGTTGTTCAAATAATGTTAACGCAATAGGATAGGACAAGACATTCGATCAGAAAATTAGAAAATAGATTGGAATTAGATTTTTCATATAATTAAAATATATTTTAAAAAAAAACATAGAATGAGAACCAGCCGTTTTAGTCTCAATCTTCTATATTATTTGTTTATCCAATTTTTTTAGTATTGGTTCGACCTTTTAATCCTTTATCTTTTCTGGATCGAAGCCCCGCGCCAAGTTATCATCTCTCTTCGCTCAACTTCCCAATTAACAAGTAGAGAGAAATGAAAAAAAAAAAAAAAAAAAAAGAGGTTATTTTTACTAATTTTTTTTTAAAATACCTATTCTACAAATACATTCACGCTTGGCCACGTAAGAACATACTTGGGAAGTATTTGTTAATGGTTTTAATTTAAAATAGATAAAAATAAGGAATAAATAAGTGAATAATGTTTGTGAATCCTCGAAGAGCCAAACAAATGTCAACTCTTGATATTATTAATATTTCGAATGCACGTACAAAGAATTAAACCATATCATTGAGGCACTTTGTCAAGAGTTTTGGGGTAGAAAAAGATATTTTAATCGAGAAATTAGGTTGAAGAGTTTATGGTTTAATCGACAAACATAAAGAGACTTGAAGTTTTATTTTTAAAATAATTTTTTAGGAGTCAATTTCTTTTATGAACTCGAGATTATCTTCATGTTTGGTTGACACGTGACTTTTGTCACTCTTTCCCAACTATCCATTATTTAGCCCATGTTGGTACTAGTTAAATTTTTCATTTTCATTTTCATTCTTCTACTCATTTTCAACTACACATTCTTCAATAAAATAATATTTTTCATACATCAATATTTTTTCCTTCTTTTTCAACCACACATTCTCTATCAATCTATTATTCCAGACTGCATTCTTCCAAAATAATATGACTCAAACACACTATTAAGAAAGTGTCATATCTTCTCGACCTCCCTTAATTATAGCTAGCTTTAGGGGCAGGCATGAATTGGATTGAGTCGATTTTTGCCTCAACACAAACTCAACCCAACATGATCGGCTTGATCATAATTTAATTCAACACAATATATGTAAAGGTTGAAACTCAACTCAACCCAACCCAACCCAATCAAATATTGGTCGGGTTGGGTTGGTCGATTTGAGGCAACTTGTCAATAAAAATTAAAGTATGCGGGTCGGATTGAGCGAATTTATAATTGACTCACAACTTATATAATTTAGGTCTCTTTAGTTGCAATGACAAAAAATCTGAATTATTTTGACACTTCATGCCGATAAATGTTTTTAGCAATTAAAATATTTTTATGTTGAATGTGTATTCGTTCAAATAATATCATAACACTAGAAAAGTTCATAAATATAGTCGGGTTGGGTTGTGCGAGTTTATTCGGGTTTCATGAGTTGATCCATAACCCGACCCAACCCGCCTACACAACCAACCCACCTAACCCGTGTAAAAACAACAAAAAATCGATCGAAATCGTTAGGGTTAGATGATTTTGGCGGGTTCGATCCGATTTTGCCCACATCTAGCAAGTTTGTGTATCTTCCTAGAACCACGAGAGTTCACTTCCTCCATCACATCACATCTCTTCCATTATATATTATTTTAAACATGTTCTTTTATGTGTAGGTGAAATATTTATTTTTTCCATCAAAACTTACCATATGGACCATTCATTTAAATGGTTAGCGACCCGACTAGAGTTAGAAGATACAATTATTGAACCTTTGATGTCATTTTATTATTACTAGTTTATTTCCCGTGCAATGCACGGGCAGTGTGGTTACGAAGGTTATGTTAGCGTTGGAAAAAAAAATATTTCTCTCATTTTTTGGGTAGTTTTTCTTAATCATTGTATGCATAATAAAGCTTTTTTTTCATACTTAATATAAAATAGGCAAATATGTTGGAAATTGACAAGAGAAGAGGAAAAAGACAGAGAGACAGTCCACGAACCACGTATGCGGAGCTCATGCCTGTGTCTCTACATAATGTGGAGACACCATGTGCGTGGTGTCTCCGCATTATGCGGAGACACATGGACAATGTCTTCGCTTACGACAAGTAAAAAAAACCCCCCAACGTGTTTCATGTCTCCGCATTATGCAGAGACACAGGCATGAGCTCTGCATTATGCGAAGACACCAAGGCTTTCTCCGCATAATGCGGAGACACCATTTGCACAGTGTCTGATCATTATGTGGAGACACAGGGACGTGTTTGATTTTCGTCATCGTAAAAAAAATGTATACTGATTTTGAACTTGGAATTGAAAATAATACAGAGATGTGTGATGTTAAGTAAAGTTTTTTTCTTAGTAAAATGTGACATTATTAGATAATGATTCGATTGATATTATATTTTTTCTTTTAACTTTCTCAGATAATTGAATAGCACAAGGAAGAAAACGAATACAAATCCCCATGACACATGTATGTCAGCAGCTTGACCATTGGGTAAGGAAAAAATAGACATGGATATTGGTGACATTGAGGGGGTCGAGGGGGCAGCGCCCCCTCGTGGAGGTTCGGGGGCAACGCCCCCGACGAGGATCGACTTGCCCGGTCAGGTCGCAAGTGTCGAGGGGGCAACACCCCCTCGTGGGGGTGCGGGGGCAACGCCCCCGACGGGAAATTGAATATTTTCTAATGTTATGGAATTTTGATTTTCATTATGCGGAGACACCAGTGTCTGGTGTGAGGAGGCAACACCCCCTAGTGGGGGTGCGGGGGCAACGCCCCCGACGGGAAATTGAATATTTTCTAATGTTATGGAATTTTGATTTTCATTATGCGGAGACACCAGTGCCTGGTGTTCGCACACCAGGCGCCAAGTGTCTTTGCATAATGCAGAGTAACTCCGTATAATGCTCGCACACCAGCGTCTGGTATCCTCACACTTACTCCACATAATGCTGAGACGCCAGCGTCTGGTATGCGTACACCAAAAAAACACAAAGAAAAATATAATGCAGATACCATCAAATGACCCACCTGTTATGGATTTTCATTTAAACGATAAAGACAAGGCACCAAGCTACAATTACTAATAAAGACAGAAATTAGATATTAGTTGAAAAATAGTAAGCCGCATATGCAAAGATAATATTAAATTGGAGGTATGCACAAAGTTCTTTGAGTGAAAATAGTCAAATTCAAACAAATTTCTTTTATATTGGCATTAAATTTGCCTTAAGCTAAGTCTTGTCAACTTCTCAGTACACTTGATGTTCAATTCAAGCTAGTAGAAGATAGCCTCATGATTTTTATTTTTTTTGAAGAATTCATGTGATATATGTGCTGAACTTGCAGTAACACACCTCCATCCTTGATGTTCAATTCAAGCTAGTAGAAGATCGCCCTAATTGTAGCTAATGAACCCTCCGTTATTACTGACCTAAGAGTACTTGCCCCCCAAGTTTGGCCTTCGCTACTACTCTCCTCTCGCGTTCTCTCCTCCCTAATTTTACGACCGTGCTTCATGCTCCTAGGTGAATTTGATAGTGGGTTTGGAGGAGGTGGTGGAGGATAAAACGATGCAACAGGATAAATCTTTACCTTGTCAACCACTGAAGACATGTGAAGGACAGCCCTGTGATAGTAGAGCTGAGCTGTAAGGATGTTCTCCCCAATGAGCATTTCGTTCAGAAAGTACTGCTCCTTGTCATTCCAGCTCCTTGTCATCAGGATAGCAGATTCTCTGAGAGGAGAGGAAAGGGCGACAACTGACTCTCTTGCCGGAGAGGGGGCTTAGAGAAAATCCAAAAGTACTTTCGGACGCGCCCAACCAATTCTTCAACACCTGACCTTTGAAGGTCAGGAAACTTCTCTTAGAACTTGGAAGAAGAAGCTGTAGTGGTCACCGGGACTGCCGAATGAATAGGAGAGCTAGGGAGAGTAGGGACAGTTGGGAGCTCGGCCGAACAGCGCCTTTGCAAAGGCTACTCATCTTCAAGCTCGGCCTTTATACCCTGAGGTCGGTCTTTCTCTTTAGCAGTGACCTCCTCCTTCTTTCTCTTCGCAGCCTTGGCTACCTTAGCCACCTTGGCAGCACGAAAACCCAACATCTCTGGTTGTTGGTCTGAAACATGCAAGAAACAAAATTAGGGACAAAACTAAGATGAACAAAAGTCAAATAAGGTAAGAACACCCTTACGAGAAGAAGTTTGTCTGTTTGATACTGAGGTCGGAGGTACAGCTCGAAGTAGCCCAGCTTGGAACAAGTTGTCGTTTGTAATCACGAACTTGCAGGATCTCTCTCTATGGGAAAGAGCTCGGATCGAATCAGCTCGCTTCTGGATTACCTCACTCAAGTGACAAGGTCGGTAAACTGCAAAACCACAGAAAAGATAAGGAGTTAATTCTATAATATGACGGTTAAGCAGAAGAATAGCAGTAAGGACCATCACTTACAAAGAGAATGGTAAAGGGTAGGGACAATGTCCCCCTATCCACCTTGTCAGGATGAAACTGCCAATCCCCCAAGACATAAAAGAACTCTTCTTTCCACCCTTTAATCGAAGAGTGAGTATCTAAAACCAGTGAGCCCCCCGTCCTGGGTCTAGCACTAGTGTACCACCAACCCGTTTTTTCCATCTTCCTTAAAGGTAAAAAGGGAGTTGAACTGAGAAACGTCCATTTCAGGATGTCCTAACTGTTTCCACAGGATCAAGATTGCTACCAAGGTCCTCCATCCATTTGGGCATAACTAAGTAGGGGCTATTCCCCAAGAAGAAGAGAATGATCTAATAATTTTTGGAAAGTGGAGTCTCAGACCGGCCTGGAGAATAGTGCTGTTAAGGGCTACGCATCCCACTGGAGGACTGTTAGCTCGGTCGGAGAAGGAAGGCATAACTAACTCTACAGAAAGAGAAATGTTGTACCTAGCCCTAATTGTAGCTAATGAACCCTCTGTTATTACCGACCTAAGAGTACTTGCCCCCCAAGTTCGACTTTCGCTACTACTCTCCTCTCGCGTTCTCTCCTCCCTAATTTTACGTATGTGCTCCATGCTCCTAGGTGAATTTGATAGTGGGTTTGGAGGAGGTGGTTGAGGATAAAACGACGCAACATGAATGTGTGTGAGTACTTCCTGGCTGTCAGAACTAGCAGATGATGGACTATATGATGGAGTGGACGAAGATGGTGTAGATTCTTCTTGTTGATTCCCCCAGAACTGCACACGAGATTCATCCGAACTCATGTAAGAGAATTGATGAGAAAATAATGCATAAAAAAAAGGTATTCCAAACGGCAGAAGAATGCCTGGACAACGGTTCCGCTCAGAAAATTAGAGAAAAGAAAAAGGGCCAAAAATCCGTGGGTCTAGGAATCTGAGAAATTTTGAAATGCCAAAGATGATGAGATGTGAAGAAGATAATTAGGAATGTTAAAAGGCGGGATTTGAACCGTTAAAAAATTAAATTGATTAAACGGCTGTCAATTAAAGCTTGCAGGAGAAGAAAAAGTGTGCCACCAGTTGCTAAGCGACAAGTGTATCTGATAGCCATAAAGGGTAATTATTGCGTGAGTTGGAACTTGTGCCACATCATTACGAAAAAGGTCAGTCTCTCACCTAAATAAGATCTGACCTGGGGGGTAACTGTTGACATCGACCTCCGAGGTGGCTCAGCTTGGACTATTTTTAATCCAATGAAGAGAGGACAACGCGAACTTGGGTATATGATCTCAGTTCGGTTCTTGGGTAACTTACCTAGCAAACAATTGTAGGCTTTCAGGGCGCAACAGTAGCTAATGATTGAAGATCACTAACAAGATCTTCAAGTTACCAATCAAAGGAGTACACATGGAAATGTCTCATGTCAGCGCCCACTTAGCCCTCCAATCAGAAGTCTTAGCTTACTTTCCTAAACAATGTAGTTAATGCTGGAACCCACTTATGCCATCACCCCATAATCATATTTGCTAGAATTAAGCTCGGACACCAATCCTATTGCGCCAGCGCATGTACTTGTTCAGCTCGGTGTTTGGATTGACAAGACATGAGTACTACGTGTCAGCATATTTCTCCTATAAAAGGGCCTAGAATGCAAGAAAAAATGAGAGGATTTTAGAGGAATTACTAAGAAAGCCCATTGTGCTCCATAAATGTATTTCCACATTTCCTATAAAAAGAAAACCGATATTATTGCCTTATGATCATAAAATTCATTGAATTATTTCCCATAAATCAACACTCATACTTTAAGTTGGCTTGAATTTTGTTTGTACATTTTTCAACGTCAACATTTATCATCTTCACTTATTAACTATCTAATAAAGTAATAAAATCATGAAGGTGAGAAGTGAAAAGATTAATAATTGAAAACCCAGCATCAAACAATGTCAGATGAACTTCCAAAAAGTTATTCCAATGGAAAAAAACAATTGCAACTACAAAAAACAACAAATATTAAACTCGAGAAATTGTCAAAAAAAAAAAAAAACAATATGCAACCTTACTAGAGGAACTTTACGGTGAAAACTGAAAAGATTAATAATTTGAAAACCCAACACCAAAACATGTGAGATATATAAGGAAGAGTAATTGAAAGGCGGTATAAGAAAATATTTAAAATATCAACCCAATAGTCAACAAAGAAAGCTCAATCAATGTAGCAAAACCAGATTAAAAGACTTATTCAATTGTAGAAGAGGTCGGTTACTGTAGCAAATCCAGCTCTAACGAGGGTAAGTATGAAAAGGAGCGTGACAAAAATGAATAGTGAATTTTATGATCACTCTTCTAAGGTAGTAGTGATTATTATTATTATTTTCAACACAACTTGAGAGCCAACTAGTGATATATATTTTTTTGGGCCATCACAATAGAACTCGAGAATCACCAACTTCATCTAATCGCCACTAGAGATTGATCTTGTAAGTCTACATAAATAAGTTTCATATAGCACGACTCTGATTCCAGTTCAAATTTGGAGTTTTCATCATGAAAGTTGAAATATTAAGTCCAATTTTGTTATAGAAAAAAACAATCTCAATATCTCCGAGATTTATAATTTTTGCTTGCACTTTTTCAACCGTTTCGAGATCGAACTCAAGAATCACCAACTTCAATTGCAACTAGAAATTGATCTTGTACCATACATGAATAAGTTCCACAACATTACCGTGATACCACACTCTCAGATATGGAGTTTCATCTTGAAAGTTTAACTATTGGGCCCAATTTTCTTATATAAATGGAACAATATCCGTATCTAGTAGATTTTAGAAATTTTGCTCTCAATTTTTTTTGCGGTTTTAACAAAGTATAACATGTCCAGAAGAAAAAGTTACTTAAAAATAACGTATAAAGCTCAATTACAAAGTCATTTATAAGTAAATTTACTTTCACATTAACCCTAGACTTGGTGTTCACCATGGTTAGTATTGAGGGGCTAGATTTGATATTTTCTTTCTTCGAATGGTTATTTTTAATAAAATAATTATTCAACATATTCAGAAGGTCCTTTTAGAAAAGAACAATCAAAAGAGGGTTAATTTCCGGTTTAAACATTTTCAAGATAGGTCTTTCCGAAAACTTTCGCTTTAAGGAAACCCTTCAGCTGTCTTTCTTCTCCATTTCTCTCCGCCCCTTCTCTAGTATTCAAGGTATTTGTGTGTATATTCAGGGAATTTATTTATTTTTGTTTGTTGATTATAATAGATCAATCGAAGTTTTGAATAGTGTATGTGTATTTGATACACTAGGGTTTTGATTTATAAGGAAAATAATTTAGACGAAAGAAACGATGTCGTTGAGGCCAAGCGCAAGGACGGAAGTGCGGCGGAACAGGTACAAGGTGGCGGTGGATGCGGAGGAAGGGAGGCGGCGGAGGGAGGACAACATGGTGGAGATCCGCAAGAGCAAACGCGAGGAAAGCTTACTCAAAAAGCGCCGCGAAGGCCTTCAATCACAGCAGCAGCAGTTCTCCACTTCTCTTCAGTCTGCGGTCGAAAAGAAGGTTTTTGTTTTTCTAGTGATGGTCGTTAATCATCTATTCTAATATTAGCATAATATCTGTATGTGCTTGTGTTTATGTGTAGTATATAGTGGAATTTATAGTTGATCATAGACTGTATTAGTTACAAATGTGAGTGAAGTTTCGCCTGCTAGAGCAGGTTTATTAGAACTCTACGGGTGATTGATGGATTTGAAATTTGAGATTCTTGAAAGTTTGATCTGGTTTAGGTTAACAATTGAGAATTGATGGGGGCGGGGAAATTGTTTATGCAGTTTATGATTTGTGAGGAAGTTTTGAGCTTTCATGTGAAAATGAAGGGCTAGAGCAGGCTGTTAGAATATTACTACTATATGGGTGATTCAGGGATTGAAATTTTAGGATTTTTGAAAGGTTTGGTCTGGGTTTACGATAACTATTGGTGATTGATGGGGGGAATTGCTTTTTTGGTTTTCTATTTTAATGAATAGGAGTTGAATAATGATGTTTGAATAGCTATTAATGGTTTGACTGGTTTGCAGTTGGAGAGTCTTCCTTCTTTGACTACTGGGATTTGGTCAAATGATAGCAATTTGCAGCTGGAAGCAACTACTCAATTTCGTAAATTGCTTTCTATAGGTGTGACTTCTGATCCATTTTATTCATATTTGTCCTTTAAAGGTTTCCTGATGACCACTTGTAATGTCTGTCTGGATCAAATTAACAGAAAGAAGCCCTCCTATTGAGGAAGTAATACAGTCCGGTGTTGTTCCACGCTTTGTTGAGTTCCTTACTAGGGAGGATTTTCCCCAGCTTCAGGTGTGAGTTGTATTTTCTGATTTTTATTTCCTTCTTACATGGTTGGTTTATATTGTAGTGTGTATTTTTTCTCTTTGTGAACTTTGCACAGTTTGAGGCTGCTTGGGCACTTACAAACATTGCGTCTGGAACCTCGGAGAACACCAGGGTGGTTATTGATCATGGTGCAGTCCCAATTTTTGTAAAGCTTCTGGGTTCTCCTAGTGATGATGTTCGTGAGCAGGTAAATGTTTTGGATCTTTGCCGAATTTTGAATATACCAAGTCATGTTTTTTCATGTACAATAGATTTGGCCAACCAAATATCATTTATCTTTCACAATGGACAATAAAGTAGGCTAACTGCATGTCCTTTTTTTTTATCTTAATGGTAGGCTGTGTGGGCATTAGGTAATGTTGCTGGTGACTCTCCTAGATGTCGCGACCTAGTCCTCGGCCATGGAGCTTTGATTCCTTTGCTTGCTCAGCTGAATGAGCATGCCAAGCTTTCAATGCTGAGAAATGCCACATGGACACTCTCGAACTTCTGCAGAGGCAAGCCACAGCCTCCATTTGAGCAGGTTAGCCATGGGTTTGTTTTGTTTCTGCATTGAGGTACTTCTGCTTATATGTTAAATAATCTTTTCTGTTGGATTCTTTAGGTACGAGCAGCACTTCCTGTCCTTCAGCATCTTGTTCACTCAAATGATGAAGAGGTGCTTACGGATGCATGCTGGGCTCTCTCATACCTATCCGATGGGACAAATGACAAAATTCAAGCAGTGATTGAGGCAGGTGTCTGCCCACGACTTGTCGAGCTCCTCCTGTGAGTGTCATTTTTCATATTTGTTGACCACTGATTTTTTCTTGAATTTGTTGAATTTTGAAGCACTTACATAATCACGTGTTTCAGCCATCCATCTCCTTCTGTTCTTATTCCCGCGCTTCGCACAGTTGGAAATATTGTGACCGGAGATGATCTTCAAACTCAGGTACGAGTTTTGACTGTTAATTTATTGAAAATAATTATTGTATCCAGTATGCAAAGAAAATATGCCCATTTTTAAGGAATGAGGTGGAAAATATTAACTCGTTGACTTGTACTGTCGTTTTGCTCCAGTGTATAATTGATCATGGTGCACTTCCTTGCCTGTCGAGCCTGTTGACTCATCACCATAAAAAGAGCATTAAGAAAGAAGCCTGCTGGGCAATTTCGAATATTACTGCTGGAAATAGAGAACAAATACAGGTTAATATCTGAAGCTTAGCAATTTAAGGTTTTTGATCTTAATTATAGGATTCTTCTTTGTTATTTTTTTCCCTCAGAAAATATGAATTTGTTTCCTTTCATTTACTTCTGAATATAGATTGAGAACAAATTTCTTTTGTTTGACATGAAATAGTGATGATTATGATTATACCGCGTTCTCTCTCAAATTTTCATCCCCCATGCGACTGCACCTTTTGCTTGATTATGTTGAAAGGAGTCAACCAGCATACATGAATTTTCTTAATTCTTTATTTGGTGATATACTCGATCATATTTATACATTGGATGCCCATGTGCATCCTGCAGCACTTTTTCTGCAATCTTCGGTATTGATCATACCTGTACCTGTGACTCATCAAATATTCTTTGGAATGATAGGCTGTAATTGCTGCTGGCTTAATTGGTCCTCTAGTCAATCTGCTTCAGACTGCTGAATTTGAGATAAAGAAAGAAGCTGCATGGGCTATTTCAAACGCCACTTCTGGTGGAACCAATGAGCAAATCAAGTAACCATTTTCCTTATCTTTTTCATTGATTGACCAGAACTTTGCCTTCGTTTGTTCGACTCCAACACTGCCTTGTTGGTTGTAGGTACTTGGTCTCTGAGAATTGTATAAAGCCTCTGTGCGATCTTCTTATATGCCCTGATCCTAGGATTGTCACTGTTTGTCTAGAAGGACTAGAAAACATATTGAAAGTTGGGGAAGCAGAAAAGACCAACACGGGAGATGTAAATTATTTTGCCCAGTTGATAGATGATGCCGAGGGCTTAGAAAAGATCGAAAACCTGCAGAGCCATGACAACAATGAAATTTATGAGAAGTCGGTGAAAATACTGGAGACATATTGGCTGGAAGAGGAGGATGAATCGCTTCCTGCAGCTGATGGGGCCCAGTCTGGATTTAACTTTGGAGAAAACAATGTTCAACTCCCACCTGGTGGATTCAATTTTAGCTGAAGGTTTGTATTCTGGTCTATTTGATCTCTCCCTTCCTCTCACTTACACATTTATGCCTGCATTGGTGAAATATCTCAAGCTCTATATATTAGATAATTAGAGCATGTTTGGCTAACATTGAAAAGTTAACATATAAGTTTATAAGTAAATAAGTAAGTTTTGAGTTAAGTATTATTATTTTTTAAATATTTCTCGGAGTTGGAAATAAGCAAGTTAGTTGCATGTTTTTTAAATAAGCAAATTACTTGGGCTTATAAGCAGCACCTTGTGAGCCACCCCAAGGCTCTTTTGACAACTAAGGCATGTGTTACGTTCAAAATAAGTAACTTTTTTACGTTTGAAAAAGGTAACCTATTTCAACATATTTGGAAACAGAAAGTTACTCTACTCTATTAAACTTAGCCAAACAAACATAGATATGCATCACATCTGTCATTCGGCTTTGAGGTCATTGGCTGTTGATGTCCAAAAACATTGTTTCCTGCAGCGAAATTTCTGAGGACTAATTCCCTGGTAAATTTTCAGGTCACGTTCAGTTTGGTTGATGGGTCAGTTCTTCAGGTTGAGTCAAGTGAAGGTTCGGTCAGGGTCAAAGTCGGGGTCAAGTCGGGTCAGAGCACCTTACTGAATCTGCTAGTCCAGTTCAGACTCTGTTGTGGTTGAGGAGGTGCCCAGTCGGGTCGTTCTATGCTCAATAAAAAAGGGATGGGGTTTATTTTGGGGTGGGGTGGGGGAGGGGAGGGGTGATTTTCATCATTGATGGAGATGGCTGGTCAGGGTGGTCTTGTTTAGTTCATTCCCCTGTATGGTCGAGTAGTTGGGGGAAGCCACGATGAAATGATCGTCAATTGAACAAGGTTTTTTTTTTTACCTAAATGCGAGTGTCTTCTATTTGTTTGTCTTTTGTCGTTTGAGTCCTAAGGTGTTGTTTTTCTGTTGCTGAGTTCTTGTCAATGACCTTAAATTGCCTACTTGTGTTATGGGAGGTGAAAGCAAGATTTAAATTCTATTATTATTTGTTTTCTTAGTAGCATATGGGGAACCCCTCCCCAAATTTATGGCTATGAAATCGTTTCTAGGTTCCTTCACAGGAAAATGCAGGTCGCGCTGGGTCAATAAAATATGTGGTTAAAAAGTAAGGAAAGGTTATTAATGTGATGAAAAATATTATTTTATTGAAGAATGTGTTGTTGAAAATGAGTTTTGAAAGAATATATACCAAACACGAGTTTAAATTTTAAGTATAAAAACAGATTTGGTCGGTTTCGATGGGTTATGCGGTTAATATGCCATCCCTGGTCCCATTCTTCGGCTTTGTGCGAGTTCTAGAGGTATCGAAAGGGTTAGACCGGTCAGGTTCAAAAGGCAAGATGTGTTGAACTCTCTGTAAGAGTATCTTCAATGTTAAGTGAATCATCATATAAGCAAAAATAGGCAATATGTGGAAAAAAATCATCTCTAAGAACATCTTCAATGCAACTGTGGATTGTTTTTAAAATTTTTGATATAAATGAAATAAATGATGTTTTAAAAAAATACCTCTTCAATACAATACAAGTTGACAAGGCTCTGTCAAAGTTCAATTGCACCTTAAATTTAGACATCTATCTGGATAGAGTGACTCATCAAAATAAATATATCTTTTCAAATTTATATTTCCTGTTTAGATTTTAGTTGTGAATTTTATTGTTATAAGAAAATTGAAGTCACCTAGATGGCAACTCATAGAATGTACACCAAACATTGTCCTTGTTTACATGTGGACTCATCAATTATTTAGCAATTAAGCCCCCGTTTGACATCCATTCTATTTTCATTCTCATTCTCATTCTCTTTTTTCATTTCAACCATACATTCTATCAATAAAATAATATTACACATAAACCCAAAAATTCTCCTTACTTTTTAACCACATATTATTTCATCAATCACTATTACAAAACAAATTCTTCAAACAAAATGGGTGTCAAACAAGAGCTAAAAGAAAAGCAGAAAATTCCATTAGAGAGATTTAAGGAATGCGTTTTTGTTTTTAGAGTATTATGCTAATGTTTGACAATTATTAAAATGAATTTTTGAGGAAATTGAGTTTTGAAATAGTAATTATTTAGAGTGTGTAATTTAAAGGTGAAAAAAGTTTTGGGTTAAATGAAGAATATTTTATTGTGAGAATATGTAGTTAAAAATAAAGGTGAATATTTGGTTCTAGTTCCAAGGGAATCAAATTGAACCATGAACCAGTGGTTTTTTTTAATAATGGAATCAAATAATTTTTTTTAAATATGGTACCAAATTGGAACATAATCATTCGGTTCTGGTTTGGTTCGGTTCTAATTTCATTATTGTTTGAGAAAAAAAGTAAAATTTGAGATGGAAAATCGAAGGTTGAGGTTTCAATTTCAGGAATCCATGTGATGATGATAGTTAAGCGTGATGGTAGATATCAGGTAGTAGTTGTTGATTTTCATTTAAGAGTCAAGTGTATAAGTTGAAAATGAGAGAAAATGATAAATGAATTCGGGTCTTGGCCTCCAAAATGAATCTCCAATAGTGGTGTAAAATTAGCTGTAAATTGACATCTTCAAAATTACTTTAGCATCTCCATTTATATCCTAGTAAATGTAAATTCAAATTTTATTCAAATGGAAAGATCTAAAAAATGGAATGCAAGTGGATTGGTATCTTTTTGCCACCTTTGTATTTAAAAAAAATAATTTTTTTTTTTTTTTCAAAAAATGCAGTTGACATTCTTAATCTTCTCTTCATTGAAAAGATTTTCGACCACTTTAAAAATCTAAATTGTAATTTAAATTTAATTTAGAGCACCATTGAAGGTGTTTTTATAAAGCTAACCAGCCTCACATATGAATTACATATTTGAGCCATATTTTTTCCCCCAAAATGTATTTTGAATTAGTATTTTAATGAAAAATGTGTAGTTATAAAATAAGAAAAAAAAATTTGAGTTTTCGTGTAATATTATTTTATTGTAAATTGTATAATTGAAAATAAGAGAAAAAAATATATATTTTAGAAATAATGGGAGACCAAACAAGGGCGTAGTACTATTATACTTTATGAACCATGCTAATCGTACAATCAAGTTTGACAATGTAGGAATTGACAAAATTCTGACCAATAGATTTTCAAATCAATGGTCAGGAACTTGGGAACTCCCACGTGTTTTCAAATCAATTATCAAGATCTTGTCAACCGAGTTGTCAAATTTGATTGTTCAACAAGCATTATACTATGAGCCCGTTTAGTAGAGATTAAAATCGGATTAAAATTAAAAAAACTAGTCGTTTACAGTTGACTACTCAAATTCTTCTATTTTTTTAAAAAAGATTATATAGTTGTCAAAAATCTTATTTTTAGTGAGGGTTAATTTCACAAACGGTTACTGAACTTACCTAAAAATTACAAAACGGTCACTGAAGTTTAAAACTTACAGAAACAGTCACTGAAATTTTGTACGCTTTCACAAACGGTCACTGAAGTTTTAATTTGTTTAACAAACGATTACTGAAAGACCATTATGATTTTAATTCAAACTTAAAGGACACAAACATGTAAATATAGAAGTGTGACCACCTCAAGTGCAAATTTCTTTTAAACAAGAATACAATATATTTTTATGTGAACTAAAATAAATAAAAATGCATTAAAAGTTAGGAAATCTATGCACGATCATACAAAAACATAGAAAAATATTTATATCTCATATCTAAATTTATGGTCTTGTAAGTATATAGGCGGAACGATAATTAAAATATTGCTTTTACAATTTCCATCTAATTTACTCCAAATGTGACATTTAATAGTAAAAAATTTGCACTTGTGGTGGTCAAACTTCTATGTTCACGTATTTTGATCATTTAAGTTTGAATTAAAATCATAACGGTCCTTTAGTGATCGTTTGTTAAACAAATTAAAACTTTAGTGACTGTTTATAGAAGCGCGTGGAACTTCAGTAACCATTTCTGCAAATTTTAAACTTTAGTGATCGTTTTTTAATTTTTAAGTAAGTTCAGTGACCGTTTGTGAAATTAACCCTTTTAGTGACAGTTTCGTAAAAAATTAAGTTAAAAAAGTGTAAAAAAATTATTTGCCCGTTATATTTTTTAAGTATTACAACAGAGTATTTGGCATAAACTATCATTATTAATTAATTATAAATTGAAGATAAGAATGAAAAACATTAATGCGACAATAAGAAAAAGCTAATGACTTTTAGTTCAATTAAAAAGTAATGAAAATTTTCATAAAAACAGTGTTTACGTATTTTACTTTTAAAAGATCGTAGTTGAAAGTCGGGACCTGACAATGCTAAAAAGGTAACTAGTCAGGGACGGGATTAAGTAAAATACGTATTCTTCGAAAGTATATAGCATTATCCTCCTAACGGGGTAATGCTATATTTACATAACCATGTACATAGGGGGTGCCATATGGAAACATGGGCAGGCGCCCCTATGGATAATGAAAACATAGCTTTATCATAACAATAAATTGCAGCCAGTGTAGGTGGTTGAAAGTAGTAAATTCAAATAAATAAGAAGCATATAAGCTGATCATAATATAACGCACACACCACAATTTTTGTTAATTACAATTAATATCCCTAAACTTTTCTTATTTTTATACTTACATTCTCAAATTTTTTAAAAGAAAAAAAATTATCATCAACTATTAATTTTCATATCTTGTCTATCGGGACAATTTTTGTTCAAAATATTTGTTATGAGAGTCGAAAAGATATATTTAAATAATCGAAATAAATAACTAATACAAAAGTTAAAGAAAATATTTGTCAATCCTTTTAATGCACGTTAGTAGAATATTTTAATAAAAATTATCATTAGAGACAAATATATAAATTAAATGAAGGTTAAGAATTTGTACGGGTAGTTTGATATAGCGTGCATCTATTGGCCAGTTTAAATTTCTGAAATTTAAACCGACCGATAGATGCACACTGTAACATTATCTGTATGAGCCATGCTTGTTGTACCGGGTGGGGGTTGACCAAACCCCCCACGGCACCTTTGGCCATTTTTTATTACCATGGGGGCTCATGGATGTAACAGTTCGATAAAGCCAATTCCGGTACAATTGGCTTTATCTAGGGGTGGGTGGATGGGTTGGTGTTGGGTTGAGTCGGTTTTTGCCTCAATCCAATATTGTCGGTTTGTTCGAAATTCAATCCAACCCATATAAATGTTGAAACCCAATTCAATTATGTGTCAGTCGGGTTGGGTTGAGTTGGTCGATTTAAGATAAACTTATTGTATAAAAATTAAAATCATCCAATTTTTTTGATGTAAAATAACATTAATATAGTCATCCAGTATCAATAAACTTGAAAAATAAAATAGTACAATCCATCAAATATTCATCAAAATAATAAAACGAAATCGATTACACATTTCATTAAAAGTTAAAACAAACCATAATAGCAAATTATCACTATGAAAGAAAACACGTAAACAAAAGTCACAGACCTAAGAATCAATCACAATGTCAACATAATCAAATAAGCTTTTTTCCTTCCCCAGTTGTTTAGACAAGTAGGACTTGATGATCACTAGACAACCTTAAAAATCCTAGAAAAGCTTGAAAAAGACCAACAAAAAATGTAGATTAAAATGCCAAAATAGGGTCTTTCCCTGGTGAAACTTCTTGTCTCAGCATTGATCCCATGATTAGAGAGCTAGAGCCGGCCTGCATAGAGGCGAATGAAACCATTGACTCAGGCCCAAAATTGGAGGGGGGCTCATTTGGCAGACCTTTTGTTTTTTAGGGCTTGTCTGTTGCTGATTATTTGTTCCAAAAAATCAATTTTGTAACCGTTTCTTTTCAACAAATGGGACCCATTTATAAGATAGGAAGTCAAATAAAGTGTGCTATCTCCTGTTCCAATGGTCACAAAAAGCTGAATCAGAAACAGACAAGCTCTTAATTTTGTTAGGCCCATCCCATACAAGAACGAGAACTTTCACCGTGAAAAAGGGGTTTTTACTCGAACAATCGTCTCTCGCAGTCTCGCTTCTACTCCCACAATCGCACTCCTCTCTTTCGTGAGTTCGTCCACTACTTCAACTTGTAAGCTCTCTCTCTCTCTTTACATACATTTTTATGGGTACGCGTATTCAGTATTTGTACGTGTGAACTTCGTTTTTCATTCTTAACTGAATTAGGCCTAGCTCTGAAATTCTGAATCAATTGTGATAAAGACGTAATATCCGTCAACAGGTTCAGGGCATGTAGGGTACCTAGCTGCAGAAAGATCCCAGTAAACTTCAATTTCGTTATTCTGGAATTCAATTGATTTGCTGCCTTTCAACATTCTGATAAGCGAAAATTCGTCTCAAGTTTGAAGGCGCTTGATTGATCATCAGATTCATCACCAAAGGTTATATTAAGAATTTAAGACCTTGAGTCAAACTGCTCTTGCACCATGTAATTGTGATCAAAATCTGCTTCTGAGTGGAGAGTTTGATTCTATATAAACATGTGACAGCATTTTGAACTGAAGGGATCAGAATCATCAGATTAGGAGAAATACAAGAATTATTTGAATAACTTGAACATGATGTATCACTCTTAAGTGTGTTGTTGTGAAATGAGAATCCCGCCTCAAATTAAATAGTATAATTTTCTTTGATATGAAAAGGGATAAAGAAAAAATATTGGGATATGTTTACTTATTGGACTATTTGATTGTGGGTTTTGAATAATTTTGGTTGGGAATTGTGAGAATTTGACAAACGTCTCTATTTTTCTAGCGTACAATTTGACAAAGGTCCCTATTTGGGAGTTCGCCTCAGGCCCCGAAAGTCATGGAATCTGGACCTACTACAAGATCCCTTGAGCTTCCAAGAACATCAAATACAAGGGGCGGCACAAAACTTGAATCTGGAAAACGAAATAATCAAAATTTAGATACATGGATTCTATGGTAAAACTTACCGTGGCCACAATTAAGAACTAAAAAAAAACTAAAACTATATAAAATTTATACCAATAAAAATAGAAGGGGATTCCCACTATCAAATTTAACTTTATGCAAATCTAGATTGGTGAATTTCATATTATGCAGGTAGTGCCTATTTTAATGCCATGAAAAGAGGCAAATACCTGATAGAAAAGATCAAATTCCTACAATTATGAAGCCAAAGCAGTGTATTGACATCTTAGCCATACCAATCTTTTAGAGAACTAATCCATAGTTTAAATCATGAACTTCAAAGCCACATTCCAAACGTAGTATCAGATAATCAAATAAAGAGGGATGGAATTATCGAAAGATCGTGAAAAATCACCTTATCAAGTTCTCCTTACAAAACAAGTCTCCCCAGAATTGAAACCAACAACTTTCTAAAATTAAAATATAGGGGCACCTTATACTTCCACTGTGAAACATATAATATTTAAGGTTAACTGAAAATGCATTTTCTCAGATTTGGCATACAAATCAACTTGGCACTTCCAACAGAAATTTCCCTTCCAACGATGGACACTAAGATATCAAAAATCAAATGCATTTGTCAAGTGGCTCAACTCGAATATGGCAAGGTCCAAAAAGTTATAAACGATTTACTCACAAGTCATTTCAGATTTTAGTTAAAGTAAAATGCATCTAATATTCTAAAGTCACATCAAAATTACCAAAAAAAAAAATAAATTTATCATCAACTATTCGATTAATTGACACAAAGAAGCAAAAAATAAACCTACGTTAACTAAATTATTCTTCTCAATCTGACTAACCTGACGATGAAATCAAAAAGGAAAAATTTGGGGGAAAAGCATAGATCCATTGATGGTGTTGAAGAGAAATTTGAGATGAAATTTAAACTTGAAGAGTCTATAGAGGAATTAGGCGTGAAGGTTGGAGACCTAAAGTGATGGAGTTTGGCCTCTCGCGATTTGGTTTTAGCTTTTAGATTTTGCATTTTCAATTTGACGTTGTCTTCCCCTTTTTCTTTTTATTTTTAAATTTTACTGATTGGGTCGGGCCGGTTTAGATCGGGTTTAAGGGTGTTAACCCGTAACCCGACCCGACCACAGCAAAAAATCGATCCAAATCGGTCGGTTTGAGTTGGGTCAGGCGTTGGTCGGATTGGTTTGAATTTTGCCGACTCTAGCTGTATACGTATAGTTTATTTGTACAAATAACTTTATCCTATAAATTAATTAGCAAAACATAGATAAAGAAAGGGATGTTTAAATATTTAGAAATTGACACTTCATAATTATACAAAACTTATTATTTTCTTACAATCTAATATATAAATTTGCAACATAATAGACAGGAAAAAGAAAGAAAAAAAGAATATAAATTGTCGAGAATTAACAGATTATTCCACTGCTTGAGGCATTACTAGCTTCAAATTTTCTTCGAAAAAGCCTTCAATTCTTCTACTGATGGATCAAATTGTAGGACGACACTTAAAAGCTGTTTTTTGGTTACTTTTTTAGCCACTTTCAAGAAAGGCTAAAAAGTTGCTCCTAAGCACGATCCAATTGAGAATTGAAAATTTCCTTCACTCCCTGAATTTAGTTGAGAAAGATCTGTGAATCTGACAATTTATTTTCATTTTCTTCAATTTTTTCCTGCTATCAAGAAAGTTAAGAAAGGATTTCTTGATTATAAGAGAGAGAAAAAGATAAAAACAGTAATTAAGAAAGAAAATGAATGTTTTAGCGGCAGAGATGACGAAGGTGGCGGCGGAGCATGGTAGTAGTACGGGAAATAGGGCACAATTGGATTTGGAGGGGGCAGCGTTGGGCCTGAAGGGTAGCTTTTGTAGGGTGGAGGGTAATAATATCCAGTGGCGCCAACTGGAGGTGAAGGTGGTGGTGGGTAGTAGTAGCTGCCTGAGCTAGGAGGAGACGGTGGTGGAGGACACTTGACAGTGGTGGAAGGTGGTGGTGGAGATGGCGGCAGCGGCGGCGATGGAGTGTTGCATGGATTATCACAGGCAGAACACATTGTGCATTCAATTTGATACTTCGATCCCACCCATATAGAATTTGCAGCTACCAATGACTCATTTTTTGAAGCTAATAATATCATAAAAATAGTAAGAACAGAGAATTTCGTTGTCGGGATTTTCTCCATTTAATAAATCCCACAAAATGTAGGAATTCAGCGACAGAACTTTGAAAGATTTCCCCTTTTTTTTTTTGGAAATGAAGAAAATAATCCAAGAATCAAGAAATGGGAGAGAGAAGTTGTGTATCTGCTGAGAGTACAGTAGCACAGAGGTGAGTGGAGAGAGAGGAGTGACTAGCATAGCACCTTTATTTGGGATCAAATGGACACACCGACACGTTTTACTTGTAACTTTAATGTGCAAATCGTTTATTAAAAGGGAAAATTGCAGGGTACTAAACATTTCACATTTTTTTAGACAGTTCAAACTTTTGTTTTGTACTATCTACGATACTAAAAGTTTCAAAAATATGCATCGGAGGTTCGAAATGGACGGTTTCATCCAATTGACCGTTAGTTGACCAAAAAAAATCAAAATTGACCAAATTCATTGAAGACAATATGATAACTTTATATTTTACATTTAAAATAATTATAAAGAAAAGAAATAAAAAGGCTAGCCACCCCACCCAATCCAACCCAACTCAACTCAAGAAAATTCTCTTCTCCGGCCAACAACAGTGTCGGCACACCGCCAACACCTCCACCCAAGGTACTGTATTTGACTTCTGTAAATATTTTCTTTGATTGAAATATTTTGTAGACGCCGCACTTCTTTGGCGATGTGTCAGCATTGTATTTCCTCTCTTCTTTTCAAAATACAGTCGGCACCTCCACCACCTCTATGTCGTTGATGTTGTAAGAGATTCACAAATAGCCCAAAATAGATTCACAAATAGCCCTAAATCGATTAACAAATCGCCCATTTGTTGGTTCTGATTTCGATTTACAAATAGTCCAAAATCGATGCTACATCAATTATCTGCAAATAAGCCCTTAAATTATCCAACACCACCTCTGTGCCAGCTGTGTTAAGAGACGATTGGGGGTGGGGAGGTCAGAGGTGGATAGATAGAGAGGGGAGTCTTTTGCACGGATATGGAAGAGATGGTTGGCTAGAGAAGAGATGCTCCTCCACTACGCGACCGCACAACGCGCACTTAGTTATGTAACGGTCGCTGGTGCTGGTGGCGCAACGTCCATTCGCGCGTTGGAGCAATACGGGCCCATGGCTGCTGCCTTGTTTACTCTTAACTTTGAACATTTCTTCTACTCCGAATAGTAGCTTGGTGGTTGAGTTTGGTTTGATTTTGTTTGATTGTGGTGGTTGAACCATCCTGTTGGTGTTAGCTTGATATTGGTGGTTGATTTTGGTTTGATTGTGATGGTGGTGCCAGCATAGATGTGGTGAATGTGAAGGCGGTGTGTCGACACTATTGTTGGCCGAAGAAGAGAAACTGAGGTTGGGTGGGGGTGACTAGTCTTTTTATTTCTTTTCTTTTCTTTATAATTATTTTAAATATAAAATATAAAATTACCATTTTGTCCTTAATGAATTAGGTCAATTTTGATTTTTTTTGGTCAACTAACAATCAACTGGACTAGACATTTGGACCTCCAATGTATATTTTTGAAACGTTTGGTACCGTGGGTGGCACAAGACAAATGTTTGAACAAAGTCTGCAAAAAAGTTAAAGGTTTTGTACTGTGACTGCAATTTTCCATTTATAAAATGTTAATATATACATGTAGTGTTTGCCACCCATTTTAATGAGAATAGAAATTCTGAAAAAGTGATTGATGGGAAAATGTGTGATGGAAAAGTGATGAAATTTTTTAGATTTGTGTGTAATATTATTTTATTTGGAGAATGTGTAGTTGAAATGAAGGAAGATAAAAAAAATGAAAAATAGAATGGATGCCAAACAAGGACATATATTGGGAAACATCACTTATACAATCGAGGTTGACAACATCTCACAGTGATGGATCCTACCGTGTTTAATAAAAATAAAAAATTAACCACCAACCCATCCCATGTGTGAGGTTGCAACCTCGGTTGTACAGTAGCACGGTTCATATATATTGTTCACATTTAACCTCTATTTGACACCTATATTTTGAAAATATATATCTTGAAATAATAATTTTCTAAATACTGTGTAGTTAAGAAATAGAAAAAAAAAATTAAGTTTACGTGAAATTATTTTATGAAAGAATGTATAGTTGAAAATGAATTTTAAAAAAATGAGTTTTTGAAAAAAAAAAAAAAAAAAGCGGGGAACATTAATTTAATCATACATTTAGTCTTAAATATGTTTTAACCCATCATGCTCACACTATATGTTTGATTTTATGACATTGGGTGAGCATCACAACATGAATAGATATTTAGAAATTTGAATTGAAGCATTTTTTTCATTTGGGTAATGTGATAATTAATGAAAGATGTAAATGGTTTCTATCATTAAGGATTTCTTGTACAACTCTAACTAAGATTGAGGATTAACTTGCGGATAGGAAAATAAGTTGATGACCAAAGGTCCAATTTTCCCCAAACACATCTGTCGTATTTCTTGACGAATTCGGGGCGAGTGCAGAAATTCTTTTTGGACTTTTATAGCAAATATCATGGACGGTGTGTACTGCCAATATATGGAGAGTCGTGTAAAGTTACTTTTAAGTTTGGGTAATTGACGCAAAACGTCCCTACCTATGACAGGGTTTGTGGAAAACATCCCTACGTTTGATTTTTTTGGTGAAAAACGTCCCTACCTATGTATCTTCTTGCGCAAAACGTCCTTTTCACTAATTTTTAACATAAAATGACCATTATACCCTCCTAAATAAATAAATAAAAAAGAAAAGAAAAGAAAAGAAAAATAAAGAATAAATTACAATATACTCCTAATGTCAACGTGAGTGTTATTAGAATTCTTCCCAGCTTCATGAATTGTCGCCTTGTTGTTTTAACCTCTCTTGCGAACTGCAATGCTTCCCTACCAGTAGTGGGAGGTCTTGTGTCGGGCCCCTTACAAGTTGTTGGATTAACTACTAACGGCCCGTTTAACATTACCTTAATTCTGAGCCCTCCTGGTTTATCCTTCAACGTTGGGATCAGTATTATTGGTTTTCTGAAGGTATTAGAGAAGAGCTAGGGTTTTCAATTTTTGGGTGGAGACGGGGGCTTGGGTGCAATTATGATAAAGTGAGCTCTTTTCCTGCAATTATCTTGGACTGATTTGCATTTTAAAAAAAAGTTTAGGAGCATATTGCAATGTATTCTTTATTTTATTTTTTTAAAATTTATATAGGAGGGTATAATAGTCATTTTATATTAAAAATTGCTGAAAAAGACGTTTTGCACAAGAAAATACAAAGGTAAGGACGTTCTGCACCAAAAAATCAAACGTAGGGACGTTTTCCACAAACCTCATCATAGGTAGGGACGTTTTGCGCCAATTACCTTTTAAGTTTTAACATAGGTTGGTACAAGTTAAAATTTTTATTATCGTTCTTCTATTTATTTTTAACCACATATTCTACAATAAAATAATATTTTTCATCACACCAATAACTTTTCTTACTTTTTCAACCATAAATTCTCCATTAATCTACTATTTCAGAATGTATTATTCCAAAATAATGTGGCTCAAACACACACTTACACTTTTATTTATACGGCTATGTAGTTCCATCAGGATTACGATCCAATTTAGGTAGGCTAAATAAAATGTGAAAATAAATGATTTATTTAATTTCACATATCATATTAACGTCACATAAATTGATGTTGTAATTCAGTTGAGTTAAATAACATCACTCTTATTTATACTCTTGTTTTCGTATTGTTGAATTTGGCAATTTCTCATTGGCCGGTGACATTTTGTTTAAAATGTAAACGAAAGTGTGCACGTAGCAGCTCTCTTTTATGTGTCTTTTATTAGTTGTAAAAGAGTTGTTGGTGTCAAAGTGGTCCGATTGAACTTGCCCTTTGAAGGGGGCCTCACACGAGCTATGAGTATGGTTCGATTTAGCCTGCTACAAAACTGGTTAGTCCCGATCGATAGTTGGTCCTTCGACCGTCCCAGCCTTTTCACGGGACTTGAAAACACAGTAGAGTCGCAACCACCCTATTGTGCTTGACTTGGATAGTTCCATACACTGTTTATTAAGAACACTTTAACAATTTATGATGTGGCAGATGGAAATGTTGATTAGAAGGTGTCGACTTGACTCTATGACTCAGCTCCTAATTCAATCAATAAAAGTTTCTACTACTCTTTTAACTCTGTTAGGGAATAATTTACATTATAAATAGATAGAAATGAGTTTTAAATAAGTGAATAATACTTGTGGGTTAATTGAAATATATACTTGAAAATGAAGTTTAATCATTAATAAATAATTAATAAATTTTGTATAACTGAGGCTTATTAAAGCTACTCGATAGTTTTTTTTTTTTTTTTTTTCACTTTTATTATCACTTCTAGTACTAGAAGGGACAATTTCAACAATTTTAAAGCAATCAAGGTGTGTGCAAGTAGTTTAGTATTAAAAGGTGTGATCAATATATTGAATTGGACTAAACTAATATATGATTGAGAGGGAAGAGTATGCGACACACTTTGTCGATTGTCCTCCGTCGTTCAAAATAATAAACTACGTGATATCAAGAATATTTATTTTGTTTATGGAACGAGAAACAAAGATTTTAGGGAGCTTATAAGCCCTGCTAGAAAGGAAGGTTGTTTTGTTGGTATCTCGTGCAAGGTTAGAAAGCAACAAGCTAACATGTTTGGAAAATGCACTAAAGAGGTCTTCCTTACAAAATTCGTTATTATGTCCACTCTGGTATTGTGATGCCTTTCTAAGATACAGGCGAAACTTCTACATATAAAACACATGCTCCTCTTTGAATCTTTGAAGAGAAGCAAATAAAACACGCGCTAAGAAAAAGTTAGAAGCACACAAATGGACATGAACTTTATATCGAGTAAAAATTCTATGGAAAAGAGGAAGAAAATTTTCACCTAACCTGAAGATGGCTTGCAACTTTCTCTCTTTTATTTGATTTATAATTTTTGTAAGAACAACATTTTCATTCTTAATCTGAGAGTTGCCAGCATAAGGAATATGTTCGCTGAAAATATGCCACAAGCGCACGGGTCGAGACTCGAGAACAAGTAGTAAAATGGACCTTTTAAGTCCGAGTCGATCCCACGAAGAGTGTTGGCTCGATTACTAGCGTATTGATTCAAATTAATGAAAACGACACACACATTTAAAAACTTGAATTTTAAACTAAAAAAAACACGAGTTTGATTTAAAAAAAAAAAAACATAAAATGACAACTTAAAGGTAAAAATGTTTTGATTTTAAAAAGATGTTGGAATTTATGATTTCGCTTAACTTTACTTTATTAATATCAATTCAATTATGCGTTGATGCAAATTACCAAAATAAGCAGTTAGACCCGATTTTCCAAGTTTTAGCTAATACCCTCTTTCGAGGTCATATTAACCCTAATCGATTAATTCGCATTGCATATCTCTATGTCGAAAAACATAATCAATTGCATGAGTTTTTGTGAAAATATTCAACAGGTCACCTGAGGTAGGTGTATATCTCTATATCACCTAGACGCGCCTATTATACTAAACAAACCCAGGGTATTAATCATTTCGGTCTAGTACATGTAATTATTTTTCAACAATCACATAAACACCAAATTACAACATCTATTGTCGTTACAAAAATGAAGTAATTTTAATATGATCAATACACTAATATTTTGATAAAAAATGCATAACAATAATCATACAGAACATATCATGATATTAATGAAATATTAGGTTAAACTACTACATAAATTCCAATACAAGGTGTTTAGCCCATCTAAGATAAATAACAAATAAGGAGATTGTTGGTATAATACATAGCAAGTATTGGAATGTAATGAAAGGAAACCAAAGTTAAAGATACAACCCTTTTAAGAAATGCTTTGGATCCTCCTTCATTGATTTCTCCAAGTTATTTGATGATTTCTCCTAGTTGTTATCAACTATGCTTCCAAAAGGAACTAAGAACAAGATAAATGAAAGAGAATAAAAATGAAAGAGAAAAGAAAAAGAAAAAAAAAGGTCCAAGGCTTGGAGAAGGAGAGAATGATCCCTTTTTTCATGTTTTTGGTTGCTTTTAAAGGATAATTAGACTCCTAAAAATATCCAAAAATATCTCCTAATAAAAAAAAAAAAAAACAAAGATAATGAAAACTTATAACTTAACTAAGAAGTAAGCTTAGTTAAGTGGCTAAAAACACACGAAAAAAATCCAACTTCGACCAAAGAAAGATAAATTTCACTCCAAGTCCTCCAATTTTATGTCTTGTGCAATTTGGTTTCCAACTTCACCATTCTTTACGCTTTAAGTCCAATTTTCTTCCTTTTTGCTTCGTTCTCTTTCTTGTTGAAGTTTTTGCCTACAAAAGTGAAAATTACACAATTATGAATGGAAATTCACTCAATTTCAATTATAATTAGTTCTGAAAAGTGCCTAATAAGTGTGTAAAAACACTCTTATCAGAATACATGTATTTGTTGTGTACGAATATGTAAAATTAACTACATTCTTCATAGAATTTTGAAAACTAAGTGCGAAATGTGTCAATTCCATATGTAAGAAAAAAATCCCATAACTGATATTTACAATTCTGGTAAGGTGTTAAAAATGCATAACCAGTATTGATAACGTACACATTCGAAAACAAAACAATATTCTAGAAATTTTATATTGAAGATGGTAACAATAGAACTTGATGAACCATTTTTTCATTGAATCCTAAAATCGAAGAAATACTTTGTTGAAATGTTCTTACATCAATATAATGCATTTTGAGATGGTGCAAAGCTATATAAACTAGCAAATTATTGGGTAAGTTGGATGCCACAATGTTAAATAGTATTAAGAATGAAAATAAGTTAAAATCTTGTTTATCATATGATATGATCCTGTGGAATTTCTCTGTTCTATTGGTTCTGAAATGCAACTAGTTATGATATAATTGCTATAGTGCGGTATAACTCATATCACAATAAGGATCAAATCTCAATATGGGTATGACCATATTGTCACTAGATTCAGCATAAACACCAATTTTCTCATTTTTAAAATTAGAGCACAATTGTGATATATTATAATTATATATCAAATTTAGTTAGGTTTAAAAAAAAAAACATTTTAAATTACCCTCAAGATCATAATATACCCTTTTAAATAAGAATTTGTAAATGAAATATGTTATAAGATTTTACTTCTTTTTCGGCTCTTTTTATAAAGTATTGTCACTTTTTTTAAGGGATACATTGTCACTTTTTATATGTACTAGGAAATTACACTTTAGCCCATGTTTGAACTCCATTCTTTCTCCTTTTGACATTGTTGTTTATTACGACAATTTTGTAAAAAAAAAAAATTTAAAATTAAAATTGAAAGGAAATCACAGATTATAAAAGATAAAGTTTCGTTCATTGGGGAAAAAGTATTACAATTATAGCATTAGAAATATATGTACCAAGTGAAAGTAAAAATATATATATATACTAGGTGTAAGCAACGTGCAATGCACGTTTGCTTAGTTTATATTTAATAGTTTTGTTTAAGAATTAATTTGTTATTAATAAAGATGTAATTTTTTTGGTTAATTAAATAATTAATGATGTAATGTTTATATAATTGATAAATAATTAAATAAAGTGCTTCTCGCTGTCATTTCCAACCCAAAATCACAAACAAAAAACTCAAGGTATGTTAAGGGGTAAGAAGATGAGTTTACTTAAACTCCATTTGATTCTCATTAATATAGAATGAAAATGAAAAATATAACCGTAATTGGACCCCACACAAGAGATAGAAATTCAAAATTGATAGATTGATGTGATGGATAACGGTTATATTTTTCATTTTTATGAGTTTTTAATGAGAAACAACGGAGGCTTAAACTTTTTGCATGGCTTAAGTCTTTACTCTTTTTTAAGTAATAATACAATTCATTTTATCGTTAAAGTATTATATGTATTATGATAATATATGTATATCATGTGTTAGACTTAGTATTGGTAAGTGATGGGTAAATTTTCGAGGACGAAAATATTTTAAGAGGGTGAGAATGTAATAAGTTAGGGACTAAATGATACATTTATCAAATTATATTTTATTTGTGTCAAATATTTAGATATTGATGGAGTTATCGTAAATATATGAATATTGGTCTCGTTGGATAAATCGTAATTAGATATGTAAATCAGATTCGAGAAAAAGTCGATTCGGATAAGTTAGCTCCAAGATATTTTAATTTGAAAGAATTATCAAAAGCTCATTTATTATTATTATTATTTAATTATAATTTTGAAAGTAGGGGTTTGTGAAAAAAGATTTTCCGTTAAAAACAAGAAATTCCGTTAGTTTTTCCGTTAAATCAACAAATTTCGTTAAATAGACACTTTTTATATATAGAAAGATATCTCATTGGTCAAGATTAATTGTTACCTTAGTCAAGCTCTCTCCATTGATATTTGTTCCGTATTATTTGTAATTTGTGTATCATGGGCTCTTGAAATTATTATGGGGGTGGATTACAAATGAAGAGGCTGACTTAGCCCTTTTTTATAGCTCCATCTCGTTAAGTTATAAACAATGGGGATTCATCTAATCATATGACAAATAGAGACCCTCTTTAATATCCTACATATTTATAATGCTTTCGTTACAAATGTTGTTTCTGTAACGTTCTACACAGTTTTGACACGATCCATATATAAATCATTTTAGATGTTTTCTCTACAATATGTCTTTAACATTTTCATGCAATAATCTAAATTGGTAATATTCTCTAGGAAATTTCAGTCCTACAACTTTTCAAACCCTCCCACCGAAAACTTGCAAATTTTTTGAAGATACATAGAATAAATATACGTAGATGCACGCTCACAAAATACACTCATATAGCTATTTTTCAACTAAAATGGTTTGGCTTTAATTATCATCAATTCACACCCATCGTCCCAGATTGACATCTAGCAATGTGTCGGGGCAATACATGTGACGTGAAATATCACGTGGTATGACAAAACTAAACTTGTTCGTTTACCGTGAAACTATAGTCCATTTGTCAATATGATCCGATCAATTACGAGATATGGATGTGCGTCAATCTCTATCATCGATCATATCTTTTATCCCACTGTTAAGTCAATGTAAGTCGAAAACTCATTTTCGACTAATTAGTTCACCTTGGCCAATGCTTTCATTATCAGCTTAACTGGATAAAATGCAAATCATAATCTCTTACTATCTAAGAGTGACGAATCATCTATTGATCATTCACAGCCTTCGTATGATTCTTAACATATCCGAACGATGTCGTATTAGCGACCCTTGGCAGAGCAACATCCAACATCACCAAAGTATGACTGTCCTCATATAAGGCACTATGATGACCTCAAGTCAAAGGATCAATTCAAGTACCGAACGTTGGAGATTAACCACTGACGCTCAAATAGTTATCCATATGGAATCTCCCAGCGGGTCTCCAATATTTTGTTCTATAACAAAACATCCACGTGTTCATTCAAGTGTCACTACACTTTAGCTTGTGGGATCAGCTACTTACTTTACAAGTAAGAAAAGCCACACATGGGGTCTATCCGTAATAACTATATATGTATCTTGTTATTACATATGATCACGAACGATTTAAGATTCAATCATTTGTAATTTGTATATTACAATCACAACTCCTTGTGATTAACAAATCACCAAGACTTGAATATACAGATTCTATTATTTAATTAGAATATTAATTCAATTAAATAATAGATCTTGCCATAAATATGTTTCGATTATATACAATAAAAATGTTTATGTCCAAAGGTAATTGAATTTATGGCATAACACTTACAAAGAAAAGAAGGAGAACTATGACTATCAGGGGCGGACGCAGGACTTGAAACTTAGGGGGGCACAATTAAACTTGAAAAAAAGTTAGGGGAAATTATACAATCGAAAATTTACGTCCAAAAAACTCATACTCATGTAATTTTGCATCCGACCATTTACATAGAATATGACTTTTTCGAATGTAAAAAATTCAAATTTTTTTGTCATATTCCATATAAAATTTCCTAATAAAATGATGAAAATTACATTAAAAAATTTGTATCATAAAAATAATAAATATTAATGAAATAATTGAATTTTTTAAAAATTATTCGAGTTGGACGTCTTTCTTCAAAACTCACGTTTAACGTATTTTTAACTATTTTCGATATCTATTTAGACTATTCGATATGTCTATAATATAGTTCTCGAAATAAGTTTTGAGATGATATAAACAATTTGTAAAATCGATTAGCGTACGATCGTCGGAGAATTTTTAAAATTAGCTTTCAAATTTATTGTGATTTTGCCCCTGTTTGGTGGAGATTAAAGTCAACTTTTTAGTAAATTTTGATAAAAGTTATATATTTAAAGATTCCATGATATATGTTAATAAAATTAATTGTTAATTTTGATTTAGATTAAAATTTATATTTCAATCAATACCAAACATGACTTTAAAAAAAAAAAAAAAAAACTTCTCAAAAGTTAGTGGGGCACGTGCCCCACTAGGCCCTACCCTGGGTCCGCATCTATTTCTATCTAGCAGCGTGGCAAACATACCTCTGCATGCATTTGATATACCATTCAATACGACATTTGGTGCTGACAATATTCAAAAAAAAAAAATTTATTTTTTTATTTTATATAGCTGGTTTATCATTCCATATCCACCCCAAATTAAATTAGCTCATCTATTGAGGTCGATTTAAAACTGTATTATTTGATACTTGTAATTTAAGGGATTAATATTATTCAAGAAACATTGTATGAGTTTACTTATAATATTTTTTTATATTAATACTAACATTATTTTTAGCTAAAATAAATATTGTTAAATTTTAGTAATAAATTTATGTTTCTTTTCATCTTTATTTTTTTTGGGCTCGTAACAATTACAGGAATGGCAATGTGGCGGACCTCTCAGTCCCCAACCACACATATGATAATTGGGCAATAGGGTCGGGCGGGAATCAAAATATTTCTGTTTAGTTATACTTTAATTTTTTTAACATATATTTATAAGTATGATTTAATTTTAAAAGCATAAAATGAAAATAATTTGGGTGGGTTAAGTACGGGGCAATGTGAGAGAGAGAGAGAAATAAAAATTTAAGAAAAAAAATGTTAAAGATGTAGAGTTACGATGAGCTAAATTTAAGGTAAAGTTAAATTAAAATATGATACAATAAAATAAAATTATGATGAACATCTCGTACTGTATGTCTGAATTATTCCTGAAGTACATGATTTTTTTACAGGTTTTATACAGAATTTTAAATTTTATCGTACATATTGGTGACCCCACACGATTAATATATTGACAAAAATCACACCCCACCCACCTATGTTCTGAGTTGTCTGGCAAATGCAGAATTTTAAAATCATGTACGTGTAGCACTATTGGTCTCAATATGGTCAAATATCACGGACATCTTCACATGTCCAAAAGGCATCCAAGGGAAAACATTTTGCCAGGATTGAAGGCTGAGAGAGAGAGAGAGAGAGAGTTTTAGCCCCTGTTTGAGCCACCTTTTTTCTTCACTAAAATGAAAAATATGACCGTTATCCATCACATCAACATTTAAATTCAAATTCTCTATCTCTTGTGTGGGCCCCAATAACGGCTATATTTTTCATTCTCATTTTCAAAAAAGGTGGCTCAAACAGGGGCTTAGTCAATATCTTGGACAAATTTCCTTTCTAGATTTGCAAAAAAAATATTGACATTTCGTTTGAAAGTCTTTCACATTACGCAGCATTTAGTATTTTTTGTTATTGAAATTAATTCTTTTATTATTTCTGAAACTTATTTTTTCTCGTAGTGCACCAATCCAATTCCTTAAGCCAAGCAAATTGAAGAAGGTGGTCAAAATTGATGAGCAGGGTAACCATTAATTATTGAATTTGATTTGGTATAACTCATTATCAAACTATTTATTTTTATTCCATTTAGGGCCATTTGATATGTAATGAAACCTAAAAAAAACATCATATATAGCAAATCGACAATGCAGATATTAGTCACCAATCTTTTTCGATCTCAAATTTTACATTGGTACTTCTGTTCGTTGAGGAAGAAAATGAAGATAAAATTTTATCATTGTTCGGTCCGTTAATTCTTATTATTGAGTAGCAAATAATATGATAATTGTATCAGAAGTGATAGTCGCTATAATATTTGTTTAGTACTTCAAAACAAAATAAACATTAAGATTAATGTCAATTGTGTTAAATTAAAATCTCGCAATTTATTAATTTTGTACCTATACCAACATCGATTAATGTATATCCGTTGTAAATATATTTTGATATACACACATTTTCGAAACATCATCAAAATGGCGTGTAATCTATCGTGTCAAAGTTAATTAGATTAATATATATAAATAATTAAAACCAATATCTTAATTTAATCAAATGTTCCTTGTAAGTTTTTGACAAAAAAGGTAGCTCGTGCATGTTGACATTTTTCTATATTTTGTTGAAAGAGCCGCCTATAAAGTTAAGGATGTCTAACCTTTAATGATTTTGCTTTTGATTATGATAATAGAAATGGAGAACTTAAGAGGTGAATGAATGATGAAACTTTGTACGGCTTTAAGTTACTTATTTTTTTAAACGTAATTCTTAAAGCTACTTTCTAAGAAATACTTTTAAGTATAAACAAACATGCTCTTAAATGATAATTAAATTAGAAAAATTATACTTGTACACAAGGGCTACACCTCATTCACATGGGGGTGGGACCCACTGCATAATTTTTTTTTTTTTTATTTAAGCGGGTCTCACCTCCATGTGAGGGGGGTGTACATCCCGATGTATATTGTGATGTAGAAGTAGCAAAGCCGATTAAATTAATCCAACGTCTGAAAATATATAACAATATTGTTAATTGAAGCATTGAAAGAAATTACCGGCTACCTACCTACGTACATTGAAAGTAAACGCATTAACTCCGACAAATTTCTTGACTTCATATTTTACATATTTTCCTTTAGAATCGGTGTATACATGTTACAAGAATGTGTGTCATATGAAGTTTATAAGGCCCTGTTTGTCATCTTTTAAAAAATTAAATTTTTTGTTACAGTATCATTTATTGACCACACATTCACAAAATAAAATATTCTACACATAAACCAATAAACTTTCCTTACTTTTTAACCACAAAATCTCTAAAAAAAATATTATTTCATAACTTATAATTCCCAAATAAATTCTATCGAACAGGCACTAAAAATGATGTGATTTTAGTAGAAGATAGCAAAAGAATAACAATAATACATCTATTAGGGTTCGTTTGATTGCAGTGTGAAAAATTGGTGGAAAGAAAATATTTTACAGGGAAAAGATTTTTCTAGAAATTATTTTGCTGGGAATTGTAATTAATTGTGTTTGATTGGTATAATTTTTCATGGAAAATGTTGCAAGTTTGTTGTCCATTTGACTTCGTTTTTTATGAAAATTGTCAAAATAAAAAAATCGAAAAAGTAAAAAAATCGAAAAAAAAATCATACTGAATATCATTCGTTTGACTTTGTTTTTCATGAAAATTATCAATAAAAGTAAAAAAAAATTTTACCATTGTGTCTAGAATTTCTTCCAATTGCAAAAAAAAAAAAAAAAAACCTGGAAAATATTTTCTCACCAAAATATTAAGAATTTATTTTCCTAAAAAATATGGAAAGTTGGAAAATATTTTTCCGAGAAATTTTCGCCAATCAAATACTACAAAAGTTGGAAAATGAAAAATATTCATTTTTCATGAAAAATCCGACATTTCGGAGCCTTAATGAACCTATTAATTAAAAATAAGATTCTACTTTAAACTTTATAAAAAATAAATAAAAATCTCTCTCTTTTTCATGATGTGTATTAGGTGAGATTCAATGTGAAAAGGGCAGACAAGTGGAACTGGTACTATAGCCATGGCATGTAGGGCTGGGCAAAATGTCCGAACCGAACCGAACCGAACCGGAACCGAACCGAACCGAACGGGTTTTCTTAAATTAAAAACCCGAACGGGTATCCGAATCGAGAACCGACGGGTTTGGTTCGGTTCTCGGTTCTAGACCAAGAACCGAAGAACCGAATAAGAACCGAATTTTTTTTTTTTTACAATTGAGCATTTGGGCTTTAAGTATATTGAATATAACACAAACCGACCAACATAAAAAAAATTGCAAAAAAAAGTCACTAAATATAAAAGGAGAAGAGCTCTAGAATTTTCGGTCTTCTCTTATTCTTCTCTCTCCAGTCCATTCCTGCCGCACAACATGTTTCTCGTCCAGTCATGAGTCATTTTCTCTCAACTTGAAGAAGTCCTCCTCCTTCTAGTTCCCACACTAAGCTGGAGTACTCTCGTAATTATTCTTTTCATATTTAAGAGACGTGAAATTTTACCCTCTTAACGCTAACAGTGCTTTCGTTCTTTTATCGTGTTTACAATGACAAATTTTTTAAGCCTTCCAAGAGCTTTGCACAGAGATTTCCAGCTCTAGTTACTGGATTCTTTTTCTTTACATGGTACTCAAGAAATTGTTAACATTTTAATGGTACATGGCAAGTCAAACAATCGATGATTACATTACATAATTGGTAAGTATTTTTAATACTTTAAAATACTACGTTCATTTGTAAAAGCTAAGATTGAACCTGGTCAATATTCACACGCAGATTCACTCGGTGAAAATACTGAGCACGTTGGGATTGCCTCACTTCTCACAATGTTTTCAGAAAATAGGAATGATTTTGGTACCACTTCTCAAAATGGAGAACATAGTTAGATGTTTTTATATGTTACCTTTTGGTAGGCAAGCAGTGGAGTAGTAACTGTTTGAGGGAAGCAACAAAAAAAAATTGTGATCTATATTGTCTAGTACTAAAGTGTTAGCATTTTGTGAAAACTTTCTAATATATTATGGATTAATTATTCAAGACGCATGGACAAAGTTTTCTAAATATATTTATATAGTGTTATTATAAATGTTAAAAAAATTAATTATAGTAGGAACCGAACAGAACCGAATGGAACCGAACCGAACCGAACCGAACCCGAACCCGAACGGTTCCAGAATTATATCTGGAACCGACGGTTCCATTTACTAAATACCCGAAAATTTCTGGAACCGAAAAAACCGAACCGAACCGAACCGAACCGACCCGCGCCCACCCCTAATGGCATGCATGCTAAATTTCAAGCTTTCCCACTTGATAAATATTGACTCAGCATCAAAAATCAATTAATTTTTAGACATTATTTCTCATAATTTTCTTCATAAACCTTTGGCAATTCACCTATAAATAGGGACATAGTTTCTCATAATTTTGCACACACAAACTTGTTCAGTAAACAAGAACCCTTATTTGCATTTCCTCTGTATTTAATCTTTTTTTCTAAGAAATTAATCCAAATTAATCATGGGTGTGATCACATATGACAATGAAATCTCCTCTTCAATCCCACCAACCAAGATGTTCAAGGCCTTCATTCTTGATTCCGATAACCTCATCCCCAAGGTTTTGCCACAGGCCATCAAGAACGTCGAGATCCTCGAAGGCGATGGCGGAGTTGGAACCGTCAAGTTGATCACTTTTGGCGAAGGTTCGATCGATCCCAAATTTCTTATTGCTTAAATGCTTTGTTGCAAATTGTGAAATGCAATATGACGAGATTTGAATTTTAGACCTTAACGCATCTTGACTGTTAAACTTTGTACTCTCTTTTTGAGAAGCATCACACACGAAGAGAAAATGATTTTAATCTCGAATTCTTATATATGCAGGCAGCCAATACAAGAGCGTGAAGCACCGCGTCGACGGGATTGACGAAGCCAACTGCGCATACAGCTACAGCATCATAGAAGGAGATGTTCTTGAAGCTGGCGACCTTGAGAAAATCTCTTACCATGTCAAAATCGAACCCGCGGCAGATGGAGGATCCGTCTGCAAAACCAAAAGCACATACCACACCAAAGGAATTAAGGAAATAACAGAAGAGAAGATCAAGGAAGGAAAAGAAAGGGCGCACGCCATGTTCAAGGCTATTGAGGGTTACCTCCATGCCAATCCCCATGCTTACAACTGAGTCTTTTCGTGGTATGGTTGGTATGCTCGACTTGATAGTATTGTCTAATACTGCATACCAAGACACGTGGTGGATATCCATATAGCAGAATATGAAGTCTGATCAGTGTGTGTTTTCTACTGGGATGTGTGTGTGTATCTGTGTGTGTTTGGATTTAATAATTATTTAAGATTGTACAAGAAAAAATAAGCTATAATACAAGTATAGCAAAAATATTTTTTGAGTATTCGTATATGTATTATAAACTTTGAAATATGTTGAATTGAGTGTCGAAGATGTTTTGATTTTAGATTGATACAAGTCATTGTCTACGCACCACTAGAAATGAAAATTAGGTCACATGTTAGGCCAAACTGTATCAAGTCTAGACAATCAAATTAGGAATAAGCCACTTTGACAAATATTTTTGCCCACCTACTTGACAAATGCAGTGACGACAGATGATTGAATGAAAAATTTGACTGTTTTTTTTTTAAACAATCGAATGATAAAATGTCGTGGACATTCTGTCAAAAAAGATGACAATATAGCATGGTCCTTCAAATTAATCCTACTTTAATAGGCTACGTACCACCAAGTAACCAAAGACAAATTTCTCAGAAGAAATCCATTGTTGAGAAGTCGGTATAAAAAAAAAAAAAAAAAAATTGTAGATTTCTTTCAATCTACTATTCCTGATTAAACTTTGAATTCTATGTTTTTTATTTATTCCACTTTTATCTTAATATTCCATTCGAATAAAAAGTCACTTATTTTGGCATTAAGATAATAAATAGTCATACGACTCACAGTGCTACGTTAGACGCCCTGGCCGAACAAGATCAAACGTTCATTTTAAGCTTGGATTTACAGAAGTTTGATATGCTAAATACCAGTTATCGGGTGGTTCTCCAAATAAACAAAGAGAGAGCGGCTTAATATAAAATGGCCCGCCCAATTCAATTGAAAACCGTACATTTGATGTAAAATCGTAATGTATATGTAGCAAGATCTTTGTTCTTATTGGTTTAATATTTGATAGGTTGACCATTGGCCTATCGCAAAATTAAATTAACTTTTGGAAAGAAAAAAAAAATCGTAGCTATTATATTTTAAGATGATTTTTTCAAAAAAAAAAAAAAAAAAACTATGGAGGAGAGAAGTGCGCTTGGTATTTTTCAAATAATTACTTTATTTCTGAAGAATTAATTGGTTAACCTGATTTGTGAAAAGAAAAATTAAAAACATGATTTTCACTTTTAGTTATTTTAAAAGATGAAAAATCAACCAATTGTAATAAAATTATATTCACACCACATTTTTTTAATAATTTCTTAACATTTTGATTGCATGAAATATTCATAATCTTTACTCGTTATTATATTTATATCCTTAATTTTTTTTTTATTGTATTCTTATTCTCAAATTCATACAACTTGTCCCTAATGACAGTTTATGTCTAGCAATTTCTTGGATGTGTCTCTAATATGGGGTCACCACTTGTCAATTCGCTAACCAATTAAATATTATGTACTTGTAGCATGGTTGAAGACAAAATCCACTACCACGCACCACCACCACTCAAAACTAAAGGTCCAAAACTCGCAACCTTCTATTACCATCTCCCAATTTGAAGTGCCACCCCAAGGGCTCGATGATAGATGTTGAAGTCAGATATGTAGTATCCTCCCTTTTGCTTGCAGCATTGTGGTTTTTGGTGGTGGTGCAGATCGAGTGCAATTTTTGTAGTTGTTTTAGATGATTTTGTGATGATTCGGGAATTAGAATAGAAATGGTGACTATGCGGTTTTGTAGTGATGGTGGCGGTACGATTTTGCGTTAGTAGCCCAGATGGTGGCATGGTGGAGATTTGGTGGCAATGTGGTGATGTTGGCGGCACATGACATGGTAGATATAAGTGATTTTTTTATAGACCGTCGATTATTCTTGAACGTAAATAAACAAAATAAATCACGATATTCGAACAAGAGTATAATTGTCATTTTATAGGAATGAGTAACGAACAAGACGAGTTTCTATTTATTTTCTTTTATTTGTTTATCTTAATTTATGGGATATTAAATGGATTTAATTTATTCTTTAAAATCATATAAATAATCTAGTACTAAACCAAAAAAAGACACATTTTGTACCCAATAATTATTAAAATGGATGAATTGATCTCTTTCTTGTGGCAAAAGGATTCCCCAGGTCCTAATATATTCTTCACTTGTAAAGCTACTTTTTTTTTTGTCGACTATTAAGTCATTTTTCCATGCACGGACAATTTATCTTTTCTATCACTTTGGATATCCCAAAAATGCATTTACGGCCACCTGCGACTTTATATGACCATCCACAAGAAAAGTAAAGTCCCTTTGGCTCAACGTCCTAGGATCAAGCAAAACACCACCGCTCGTAAGGGTAGTCCATCGCCACCTACGTGACTCCGTTCATCTTATACTAAATCATCTCATTCAGAAGTTAAAACGGTTTAAAAAGAAATAATTTTATCTCAATATTTCTAAATTCGTAGCAGAATTTGACTCGCGTAATTGAGCCAAGGTTGAAAGTCGTGTTAAAAAACTAGGCGAATTAGTTGGTTTTGTTATCGTTTTAACATTTTTTTGTTTTTCGAGTTTGTAGATGTTCTTAAGAACTTTCGGATTTTTCCAATTGAACCAGTCGATCATGCTAGTTCTTAAAACGGTGAATTGTCCAATTATGTTCAGCGTGCATCCTCAAGCATGAATTAATTCAATTTGTAATCAAATAACTTGTGCGTGTGCAATTTCTCGTAAATTTAGCGACGATAATTGAATCCAGGATTTTTATACGCTTTCATAACACCAATATCAAATAAATTGATTTTTGACTGCGGGGAAAAATGAAAAATTCGGGATTATGTACAGTTTGGTACCATCGCAACCCACAACTCATCAGGAATAAACAATTTCTTTTTTGTAGGGTACTTGAACTATTTCGTCTAAAAATTTAAACCGTTCAAACGGTGATACAATTAGATTACTTGCTGATAGTCCCCGCACACGTATATAGCTCTGTAAAGAGATTCTTTGCATGTCCCACATTCAATGTCTTTTAATATTCCTTCTCCATGCACAATTGGATGCCATTTCTTGATTCTCCATTATCATTCCTTCGATATTCAATCATGGTTCCAGAATTAGAGGTATGTTATAAAATCCCATGTCACATATAGATACATATATTTACGTAGAACAATTTTATAGATTTTTACCATAAATTTTTTTTTTTTTTTAGAAGAACACATTCTTAATTTGATTTATTTTTAATTTTTCTGAAAAATGCAGAAACCTCAAGTCACAGAGATACAAGTCCGAATAGACTGTAATGGTTGTGTACAGAAGATAAAGAAGGCCCTTCATGGCATTAATGGTAAGTGTTGGTATATGTTGGAACCTCGACTAGTATTGCTCTCGTATGAAGGGATGAGGGTTTATCTTACCATAATGTTTGTGTGGCAGGTATATATGATCTCAACATCGATTTTGCTCAGCAAAAGATAACAATAATTGGGTGGGCAGATCCAGAAAAAATAGTTAAAGCCATTAAGAAGACAAGAAAAAATGCCATAATTTGTTCTCAGACAGAACCACCAGACGACCAACCACCACCAGACGGCGGAGCACCACCTCCAGAGTCCACTAACCCTCCACCAGAGCCTGATGAAAATACACCAGCAGAGCTGCCAACAGATTCACCACCACCAGAGTCAAAACCACCCCCTGATGAAGATGCTGATCAACCCTTTAAACCAAGGGGCGTTGAAGAGGCTCATGTAATAAACCACCCGCCACCAGAACACGGCGGCGGTTATGGCGGTGGACGGTGTAGTGTTGCTTATCCCTGTGGTGGTACAGGATTTAGAGGCGAGCCACCTCAACCCATTTATGTGGCTCACAGTTACAATACATACAGACCATCAACTTACGTGACCGAATATGCAAATTTCAGGCCACCGCCGGCCGGATACTCGTACTACGGTAGACCCTACAACCCCGGTGAGGATTTTCGGGCCGGAAACTATGGCAATGGGAATATTAATATCACTTCAATGTTCAGTGACGAAAATCCAAATGCATGCACAATTGTGTAGATAGGCCGCGGTTTGTCCACTGTGGTCTTGCCGATATCATGGGCCAATATTGCGTACCAAATATGCAGTTGACAGAGAACTCAATAAAATTCATTGGCAATAATACCTCGGTAATAGTCCACTACTATTAAAGTGCGCCATATTAATTCTGCTATGAAAAATCCAATTAATTACCAGGGTGAAAAACATTAGATATGTCAGCTTCTGTAGGAGATTCCTAGCTTGAAAGGGCAGATAGAATTTATTGTTCCTTCATTCCCCTTCTGTGAGGGATAATACATTGTACCTGGCATTCATTTCTTGTGAAAGTACTCTAATAAAGCTCTGTTACTCAATGTGAAGCAAATGAGTCTCGATCAGATAAGAGATATCTAGCGTAAACGAGTCTATATACCAAACATGTAGTAACTGGCTAATGATACACTGATGTCACATATTTGATGATAAATATTTAACCATCAAGCGGACTAATATATTGCTTCCTCAATTCATTCCTCAGTAAGCAGCAACATTTTGGTACATACCCTGTATATTACTGTGATACTAAAGGCCCGTTGGCCCGTTGGGAAAGGTTTTTGAAAAGTTAAAAACTACTTTTGAGAATAAGAAATTGCTTTTGAACCTGTACGGATAATTTGAAAGTAGTTAGAAGAGGTTTAAGAGGAAGTTGGCCTAAGGTAACTTAGGAAACTCTTCTACAGAAAGTAGAAGTAAAAGCAACAATCCTATTAAACGTGCCCTAAAGAGATGCACATTTTTCGAGCCTACTCATTGTTCTGTCTTCACTAGTCTATTCACAGCTTGTTTGATCCACAGCATCAAACAACACTATAAACCTGACAAGTTTTTAACTTATTTTGTTCTCTAATTCTATTTAGTAAGGTCGAGTCCAACGTACCAAACATGTCACAGGTTTATCTAGAAACGAGGTAAGAGCACAAGTCGGTAAGAAGAAGACTTTCCAAGCACGCTATATTGTTCATTTAGATCTGATACAAGCATATCGAGATTTACAGGGTTCCCTTTCTTCTGATCTACATTGAAAGATCGGGGAATCGCTCTTAACAGCCGTGCGAATGCATCTGTTTTGTGTCATGAAGAATTTGAAACTTTCCGGTTTCATATAATTGTTGGCTCTCTGATGAGGATAGCCCTGAAACTGATAATCAGATGGATTAAAAATTGGTGATTCGGTTTTTGCACCGAAAACAGGGAACTCGCCCTTTGATGCAGAATTGGCTTTCAAACACTTTTCAATGATTGTCGCTTCCTCTTTGAGCCTGGTTCGAAGATTTTTCATTCGCTGTATGATACCATTAAATTTTTTCCGTCCCGGATAAGAAATTCCTTCAACTTCATCATTTCTTCTGCTAGAAGGACGAGAACACTCTCTGCAGAAACTATTTTTCCTCTCTGAATCAAATGCTGCTTTTCTTGAACTGTCTGATAGGCAAAAATAGGCCTGTGATCATTAATGTGACGTTAAGAGCTTAATTTACAAAATGATGATTCAGAAGTATCATAAAACTTATTAGAAACTTCAAGAATTATGAATTTTCCATAAAGCAAATTCTGTGGATTACGCCCTAATCCCTTCACGGAAAGCAACGTAATTCATATATGGACTATCGGATAATAGGTCAATCTCTGTGTGTTCGAGGAGTTTACGGTGTATTAGACTTCACATAGTTCAACAAGAAATGAATATATTTTTTAATAATTGAACAAATACAAGCTCCTTAAATATTAAAATAACCAAGATTTCAGCAACAAAAAATCCGTTCTTCTGAGAGAATAAGGAAAAAGAAAGAGGCAAAAACAACCTTAAAAGAAGCTAACCTCAGATACAAGTTTGAATGCAGATTCAGCCTTTGGGTGCTTATTCTTATCTGGATGAAGCTGCAAAGCTGCATAAAGAGAAAGCTCCTCATTCCAATATAGAAACAAAGCAGAGAGAGTAATTAAAAGTTATAGCCTGGTCCGGTCGATAACAATGAAGTTGGTTGTTGGGGTCGAGTATGTCATTATAATTCACAACCTACCAAGTTTGTGATATTGTTTCCTAATGGAATCTACCCCAGCATTCTCAGCCACCTATCAAAGAGAAACAATGCGAAAAACATCACTTCATCGCAGAATAAATCCCGAAAAATGGCAGAAAAATAAGAGATCGAGAATTCATATACATACTCCAAGGACAAGGTACCAGTCAATAAATGGCGATCGAATCGCGCACCGATGATGCCGGTGAGCACACGCATTGGCACGGGCCAATATGCTGCAGATTTGTGTAATTAGCTGGGATTTTTCTGTTTCATTTTCTGCATTCCCCATTGATTCGATTCGAATGTAGGGATGAAGAAATGGGTTATATATATAGGAAGGAGTTATTTTTACGAGTTTTTATGAGCATTTAAATGAAACATTCAAGTGGAGCGGTTAAGGAAAAAAGTGCAGATTTTTCGGAGATAGAAAGGCATTTTTTTGAAAATGGATCAGTTGGTGGGAAGTGAAGAGCTGGCTAGGTGAATGCTGGTACCATTGCACATGAGAAACTTGAACCAAATAATTGTACGGATCTCAATAACCGATCCCGCATCGATGTGGCGGCATCTATAGTCCAGTCCATAAGATTAGGACAAATGGTTACGAACCATGGTGCAGGGGGTTTTCGAACCCCCTTGACCACAGCCGAATTATTGGTGATAAAGTTTATCGATGCTCATTATTGAATATGTTGTATAGGTTGATTTGAAAGTATTAGAACCTTGGTGTTATGAGCTCGTAACCCTCTCACGGTCAATCGTGCGTAATAAGATTTATCTCTTATCAATTATCGTAACTACATAGGTTAATTTTATTTTTGATAAATAATCATCCTAATGATTTTGGACTTGTAACCTATTGGAGAATATAATATGCAATGTATTAGACATATTTAATGAAAGTAGATGTGTAAAAAATTGTTTTAACTTTCATATTTCAATCATGTACAACCTTTCGTGTGATATTAGTTTTGTGAACCAAAAAATTGTCAACTTTCATATTTCAATAATGTCAAACCTTTCGCGTGACATTAGTTTTGTGAACCTAATTCACCATTTTTTATGCAGCTTTTATGTAAATTATTCAAAACTTTGAATCCTCAAATCAACGAATTTCAAAGTTTTCAAAATGTTAAAATTTCTAGGTTGCATCGAAATTCATGTATTTTGAGAAAAAAAATTGTTGTCGGTACAGAAAATTTCTACAGAATTTTGAATTTTACTCACATGGGGCTGGCCCCATGGGAGTAAAAAATTGATTTTTCTACCCTCCCTGACATGTTCGTAAAAAATTGATTTTTCTACCCTCCCGCCCTTCCTGACGTGTTTATCATGTATACATACATAAATTTAAATTCTTGTACCTATAGCAAAACTCTTTTGAGAAAGTGTCAATACCAACATAGAGGATTTTGTAGTTTAAGATGATCTAAATAATAATAATAATAATAATAATATTATTATTATTATTAAATACAGCCTGATTTATTTTATATATGGGGTAGGTGAGTCCTACTTCAATAGGTTGGACAAATTTTAATTCACATGTAATGTTGCACGTGATATAGTACTCTTGTTTGTTGTGCATCATTCATGAAATCCCACAAATTTTTTGTCCATATTTTTACATTATTTCAACCCAAAAATTTGAAATAATGCAGTCATGGCCAATCACAAATAAATAATAATATTTTGACCTCAGCCAGCTTGGGATTGGCCAGTACTTGAAAGACTTTAACACCAACAAATACTATAAAATAACATAAAGTTAGGTAGGTTATTGACCTATGGGATAAAACTAAGGGTCCGTTTGATTGCAATAGTGGAAAATGGGTGGAAAGAAAATATTTTATAGGGAATTGATTTTCTTAGAAAATGTTTTGCCGGGAATTGTAATTAAATGTGTTTGATTGGTATAATTTTCCATGGAAAATGTTGAAAATTTGGTGTCCATTTGACTTCATTTTTTATGAAATTTGTCCATTAAAGTGATAATTTTTTCTACTATTGAGTCTAAAATTTGTTCCCATTGTCAAAAAAAAAAATTAAAAATTTTTTTTTAAAAAAAAAATTTGTCATACCGAATATTATTCGTTTGACTTTGTTTTGCATGAAAATTGTCAATAAAAGTGATTTTTTTTTACCATTGTGTCTACACTTTGTTCCCATTGCAAAATAAAAAATAAAAAAAAAAGCAAAAAAAAATGTGGAAAATGTTTTCCCACCTATTAGGTGGAAAAACATTTTTCACCATTTGTGCATTAAAGGGTTGTACCTAGAAAATAGAGGAAAACATTTTCCGTGAAAAAATTTTACAATCAAACAACCCAAAACCTGGAAGATGGAAAATGAATTCTTACTTCCATGGAAAATATCTTGAATCAAACAGGCCCTAAATGAATTGCATTTCCTCCCATTATTTAGCTCCAATATAATTTAGTTAAAAATCAAATATTTAGTACATTTTGATAAAAAGAAAATGATGAAATGTGCGGTTGAAAAGTTGTGAATCTCATAAAATATGTAATAGAAAATAAGTTTAAGGAAAAATAAATTTTAGAAAATGAAATCCAAACAGAAACTTATTATTTGTGAGAATTTGTTGATAATTTGGTACATTGCACAAATTCGGATGAGACGTGATCAAGGTGGAGAGATATAAGATGTATATTTCTTATTTTTCGTTTTAAGAATGCATGTAGCTCGAGTAACATGAGAGACATGTGAGATGTTTTTTGTCGAATATTTTTCAATCCAATAAAACAAATTACGAAGCATGTAACTCACAAACATTAAGGAAAATATAAGCGTATTACATTTGTGCACAAACATTTTTAACTTCAAAGAATATCTCCCAAACACACATTAATTGATAATCGTCTAGAATGTTTGGCTCCTCACATTTACTTTTAAGTTACTTATTTTTCAATTTTTGCTCTCTAAAACATTAACTATTAGTATAATCGAATATGTATATTTCAGTTTGATAACGAAAAGAGTGGTAAACATTGCATTTTTTCTTAACCGAAAATCAAGATTCTTACCTTTTGGCTTTTGATATCATTTTTATAAATTATTATTTTTAAAAGATGTAAGAGTTGTCGACTTGAGACTTGAAGAACTTGTAATCAAGTTAAAATTCATTGTAATGAAACTCATCGATCTTTTTACAGGCAAAATTCATAAAAATTGTTAAAAGCGGCAAAACGTTGACGACGCAACAGTTCAAAAAAAGCCCGAATAAAGAGGCCGACTCAATTGGAAGCCCAAAGTATACAGCTTTAGAAATCTCATAGCATATTTGGAAGGTCATTATAAAATGTTTAAATTATAAATAAATAGAAATAAGTTATACGTAAATCACTAATGCTTGTAAATTTCTCAAAAGTATGTTGATAATAAATTACTTGTGTTTATAAACAACGAGCCAAACATAGGCTTAGGCTAATTCCATCCATTCCCAAAGAAAACCATCCTAGAGATGGCAATATGGGGAATGGTTCTTGGCCTGGCTTTGAGCCTTGCCCAGAAGCATAGTTCTGGCAATATACTCCGGCCTCTGTGACGTTAGGGAAGTGTGGTTGGGGATGAATAAAAAAATTGTCAACCTGCCATATTGAATCAAAATTGCAATTTAAAAATTGTTGGTTTGAGTTTACATTAAATCGTCAATTTTCATTTCAACTTCGAACCAAACCGTTTGAAAATGGATCGGTTTAAGTTTCGATATTCAAAAATCGTCGAAACCAAATCGAACCATTTACCCAATTTTTTTTAAAAAAAAATTATGTATTTTACCTAAGATATATTATTTACTGGTTCAATTTATACTTTAACAAATTTACGTAGTCGACATTCTATTGGCTCATTACAAAAATAATTATTTATGATAATATATTATCTATCTACTTCAGAAAGAATGAATTTGCAAGTTAAGATTTTATGATTGAAAATTGTATTAATTTGTTTAAGTTTGTATTGAGATAAATATAACAGTATTGTAAAGTTTATGTTTAGAATATTTTAATTTTAAGTGTTATACTAAAGTTTTGTATTAATATATTAAGGTTTCATAACAATAAATTTTTACACTATGTTTTTATAAATACACCACATTTCAATTATCTTGAAGGTCATGAACCTTTATTTATTATCACTATTATATTCTTAATTTTTTTCTCTTTGTCACCTTCTTATTTTTAACATTTTATTAATCATAAAATATTGTCCTTATTTCGTCCAACAATAGTTTTAATGTACTTTAAAATGAAGGTCAAATATTTAATCGCATTTTTGCATTATTATTATTATTATTATTATTATTATTATTGCTTATTTAAAAATATAATGGACGAACGAGTCTTAAATTTGCTTATTTTGTAGAGAATCTTAATCAAGAATAATTTATGTTAATTTGACAGTAAGAATGTTATGAAAATAGTTTGAAACATAAATGTGATAACATGTAAATGTTATAAACCTTCCATGCATTAGAAAGCAATCTAGTTATTAAAAAATATGGGGTGAATATATTTAACCTTAAAAATGAGTTTAGAAAAAAAAAAATATATATTAGAGAATGATATTCAAACTTAGACATAGTCTCTGTTTGTTTGCCATTAATTCTTCAAAAATACAGAAATTTGTATCGTTGGAACCAGTGGCCCGCCCACAATTGTTGACCAGCCATGTCTTGTGTGGGCCCCCAACTTTGACAATAACGGCACTAGTTTCAGAATATGGCTTATTATTTTATATGTTTTTGTTTACATTTTGGTTGATTAGTAACAAAAAGTTCCTAAAATTATCGACATCATTCATTGGTGGCAAAAGGGATAAGCACCACAATGACAAACAATACATCACGTTCGAATAAACTTTCTTGAACATGTGTACTTTGAATTAAAATCGAAAAGTTTTAATGATCCAATCGAAGTAACTGAACTCAAAGAAAAGAATATTCCTGGGTTGAAAGGGTTTCACTTTATAGCAGATAAGAGAGATGGAAAGATACATATGCTGAAATGAAATCAATGACGAAATGAAAGTGTGCAGATATTCCAAAAAGTCGACCATTAACACAATAATTGATCTTAACCCTACCATGTAACGGGAACATATTAATACTCCTAACTATAACATTTTCTATATCCATTATTTATAGGGTTAATTTCCCAAACGGTCACTGAAGTTATATCAAAATTACAAAACGGTCACTGAAGTTTAAAACTTGCACTAACGGTCACTGAAGTATCATCTGGTGTCAGTAATAGTCACTAAAGGACCTTTTCATATTAATTGGAACTTAATGGGCCATATTAGTTGAAGTTTGAACCTTGAGGATCTAAATCGCAAATTTGACACTAAAATAACATAACTTCTTCTAATACACAGTTTACCCCAGGTAAACATCATAAATACCGATTTCCAGATCATTCATTTCCAGATTGAGCTAAATCAAATGTGCTAAATTAAAATACAAAATAAATTCAAATTAAGTAAATGTTCATCTACAAAACCCTTTTAGAAACAAAGCCTACATTAGTCAATCTGATGATTCTAATTTATCACGGAAATGAAAAAGCCCAAGAATTTGCCATAGAGGGTAACATATGAGAATCTGGATTTATATTATTTACATGGGGAGAGATTTTTGTAGAAGATGAGTTACGAGAATTTATTAATCTTGTCCTTCAATTTCTAAAATTCTTCATTTCCAGATTGAGCACACCAAATTGACGGTAAATTTAAATTTATCATAGAAATGAAAAAAAAAAAAGACCAAGAAAACCCTATAAAATTTACTCTATTTTTCAAATCCAATCAATACATCAAACCCATCATAATCAGAGAAACAACAAAAAAGAATCTTGCATTGATTACATTACAGATTTGAATTCTGATATCAATTTCATCTCAGAAAAAAAAATAGAATTAACTTTGAAAAATCACGATTTCAACAAAATTCTGGAGATTTTCGCAGTACTGGATGCAATGGTTTGTGGTGCTGATTTCAACACCAGCGCCGGCTTTTGCTTCCAGTGGCGATCTTTCGCCGACAAAGAGAGAGAGAGAGAGAATTTGTAGAAGATGAGTTACGAGAAGGGGCCAAATTAATCTTGTCCTTCAATTTCTAAGATTTTTCAAATTTGTGATCAAGGTTCAAGTTCCAACTAATTTGGCTCATTAAGTTCCAATTAATATGAAAAGGCCCTTCAATGACCATTACTGAAACCAGATGATACTTCAGTGACCGTTAGTGTAAGTTTTAAACTTCAGTGACCGTTTTGTAATTTTGACGTAACTTCAGTGACCATTTGTGAAATTAACCCATTATTTATAACTTTGCGGCCATATTTCCATTGAAAACTTTACTCCATATCTTTAAAAATGTTTTTCGACTAAAATTTGAAATATAAAGTAACTTACGAAAAAATTACGTAAAAGTAACTTTAAGTTTAGCCAAACATTTCTTTAACCCACCTGCTCCTCTCTCTGCATTAATTATATAATATTTGTTCGGGTTATTAACAAAAAATATCCTTACGTTTGACTTTCAGTGTGTAAAGCGTTCTTACGTTTCAATTTTTTACATTTTCACTCCTATTTCCATATTTCATTGTGGAAATCGTCATTTCATCCATTTTCATTCAAGAAATTGTAAAATGACAAATATACCCTCCTATTTAAATAAAATAAAATAAAATAAAGAATAAATTGCAATCATACTCCCAAATTTCAATAAAATACATATAAATCCCAAATAAATAATTAAAAATCAAATTTAAAAAACAAAAATCACTTTCTTTCCTCTTTTCTCATAGCTGAAATTGAATGATTGGTTGTGTAATTGATACAATTGGCAGTTTACCCATGGATGTTTGTGTCAAAAATTTAATTCCCCCAGGTGAATTGGATATTTGGATGATAGTAACATGCAGAACCCATCAATTTTACCCATAAAGCTTGTTGACATCTGACCTACGACCTAATTAAGTATGTTTGTTATATGCACTTAGCTCAAGCTAACTTAAGGTTAGATATGTAAGATGAGTTCATACTTATGATTGTCGTGGTTTGAGGGGATATAATGATTATAGATTTATTGTACACTGTCAAAATATTCAATCAATTAATGACATTCAGAAGGACTTACATCAGCACCTACTAATTCCACCAATCATATAATATAGCTTCATTCTCTAATCAATTCATGAATGACTGGAGGCCCCATTTAAGGTCGGCTTCATGATAGCCTGATAGAGCCGACCTCAGCAACCAATGAGAATATGCCATGGCGTATTTTTCTAGTTTGGTACTGTATGTTGATTTAATAGCAACCAATCAAGACTTAACCTATTGGCACAGGTTCCCAGCTCGACACTTTTGTTGACACGACAGAAATATGAAAGATATAGGCCCATCATTTCCTATAAAAATGATGACAGTATCCTTAGGAAAAGGGAGAGAAAGAAAGTCCAAAAACTTCATATTTCAAATATCTCATTTAATTAAAACACTTGTAGTTTATAAGTAATTATCGATAAAATCCTTGTTTACACTTAATTTGGCTTGAATTTTGGTTATACAATTTTCGACGTCACAGAGCTCGTTGTTGGACTTCTACTTTGCTTTGCAACAGATTCGCCAGCTTTGCCTGAGCTTCACTTCTCCAAGTTATTTCTTTGTTGAAACAACGACCACTTCAACATCATCACGAGTTTGTCTCTCAGGTCTTACTGGTGCATCTCTCAAGTTTCCTTCCTTAGTTTCCTACTTTGTGATGATGGGATGGAGGTTGGCTAGGCAGCGATCTTTTTGTGGTAGCGGGGTAGAATTCGGAAGGTTGGCCGGGGTGGTGTGCTGGTGGTTTCCGGTGGCTCAAGTGGCGGTTGGGTGAGTTTTCAGCGAGTGAAAGTGAAAGTGGCAGTCGAAGAAAAAGGGGATGATTTTTGTTTTTTTTTTTAAATTATTTATTTGGAATTTATTTATATTTTATTGAAAATTTTGAGAGTAGGGTTGCAATTTATTCTTTACTCTTTATTTTATTTTTATTTTATTTAAACGTAGGGTATATTTATCATTTTATCGTTTTTTATTGAGAAATTGAAACGTGTAAACATGAGTAAAAATACAAAAAATTAAAACATGTACATATGCGTGAAATTGAAACATAAGGACATTTTGCACAAGTTTCGTGCTAATGCCCTATTTGTTCAATGTGTATGTAAAGATTATAAATACACGTACACGTGTACATAATTGTTTATGTATTACCTCTATCTTGATTCTGCGGTTTTTTTTTTCCCTCGAAACCCCTAATTTTTATCATAATTTTTCATCCCCAAATTGAATAATCAATTCATTTTATATACACAATAATTTATTTTATATATTATAGCTATCAAAATTTGTAACATTTTCAGCTGCAATTGTTGTATAAAAATTGTTTTTGATGATCAATCGCATATAGATATGTACTCGTGGAGAGCAGTATAATTATATTTTGATCTGATGGCGGTGGCGACAATGACGACGGCGGCGGGGGCGGTGATGCTTTTGTACTACGTGCTGAGCCGGCGGATGTCATCGGCAACGGCGGAGGAAGATTCTGGCGGTGGTGAGCGCGCTAAATCGAAGAGTAGATCTGCGAAGAAGAGGCTGTCTCGGCGTCCAGCTCAGGCTCCTGCCACGTGGCTAGAGACGATCTCCACGCTATCGGAGACCCTGAGGTTTACGTACTCGGAGACTCTAGGGAAATGGCCGATCGGTGACTTGGCTTTCGGAATTAATTATCTTATTAAAAGGCAGGTAGGTTTTTTTTTTAATATATATATGAAAATTTGTTAATACCTTCAGAATTTTTTATTCTGTTATTTACTGTTTTATGCATCTTTATCAAATTTAATGTTAATTTATGGTTAAGCTGTCTATGTTTTGAGATATATATGAAGTATATCATTTATGGAGCCTGATTGTTGATAAAGTCGAAGTCTTTGATTGCTTGTTCTTCGTAAATTTATGAGTTTGTTCACGAATTGATGATTCTTCAGAAATTTTGTGGCAAAATAGCTTTTCGATTCCTAGTGGAATATTAGCTCGGATTGCTCTATTATTGACTGTTCTTCAGCTTATTAACACGTTATTGTAGAGTTTGAACAGTAAATTGAGGAAGTTAGAATGTCCGTGCATTTAAAGAAAGAATAGAATCATTTTTCTATATTTGTACATAGTCTTTAAAGGACTTTGGTAGGTCTGAAAAGTGTGATTTATGGGAATGGTTATAAATCAAGGAATGAGATACTACTATCTGCGTAAGTAATCATACATGTGTAATTTCAGCAGATGAATTTTCATCCATGTATGTTATGGTTGCTCTCTCTTTTTGTGCTCCTAATGCATTCTACAAAATTTGGGTACTAAAATTCTCATATGTATATATTATTGTGACTTAGCGATGGGAGACTGGTTTTTTCATGCTCTTGTATGTGCATTCAATGTACTAAATCTCACCTTCTCCGAAATTTTTGGCTAAATTGTGTTATGTTTTCTGTCTACAACAGCTTAACTTTCATAGATTAAACTTTTTGGATCTAGAGTTGAAGTGCAATTGAGTATAATGATTTTGCAGGATTATTTACAAGTTGCAAGTGTGTATGCTGGCGAAAATTGTGGGCAACTGAAAGGCCCAGAAATCATTGAACAATTGTATCATTATTTGAAATTGTTAACCTTTTGCTATCTTTTCTCGAAGAAGCCATTTCCAATATTTTTGGAGTCTTCTAGCTACTCTGAAGCAGACGTCCTTCTTCAGAAGCCCAAAGCAGGGGTATGATTATCTATTGTCCATCACTGAGCACCAAAATATTTACTTATTTTTCTTGCTAATTTATTATACCTAAAATTTATTTTTGCAGATTCTGAAACCCGCTTTTACCATTTTACGGGATGAAAATTCGAAGTGCTTCCTTCTTCTTATTCGTGGTACTCATAGCATTAAAGATACACTGACTGCCGCAACAGGTGCAATTGTCCCCTTTCACCACTCAGTTTTAAATGATGGTGGAATTAGCAATCTGGTTTTGGGATATGCACACTGTGGAATGGTTGCAGCTGCACGCTGGATAGCGAAACTAAGTACTCCGTTCTTGCTCAAGGCCCTTGAACAAAATCCTAACTACAAAGTCAAGGTAGAAGATCATATCTGTGTATCAGTGTATGCTTTGCTAGTTATACTGTTTCTTATTTCTTCTCATATTCTCTTTCATTTTCCCCCTTTTGGGTGGAGGTGGGAGGTCAAAGAGTGTTTCTGTTTTTGTGTATGTCCTTCTCTTGGTTTCTCAACTGAACTATTATTGTAAAATAAGGGAATGCCCTTCTGGTCGGCATCATTTGAGATGAAAAGAAATCTGGTGATCAAAATTATTATTAATAATTTGTAGTTTCCATGCCTTTTTAAATATTTAAATTTGTTAAGCTTAGTTCTTTTGAAAGTTGATTTGCTATATGTTCCTGCATATATTCATATACTTTTGTTAGTAATATGACCAAGCTACCCATCTTTTATACAGATTGTTGGTCACTCACTTGGTGGTGGTACAGCTGCACTGCTGACATACATCCTTCGAGAACAGAAAGATTTGTCCTCAAGCACTTGTGTCACCTTTGCACCAGGTGTGTTGCAGTGTGCTTCATTGACTAAGCTATATTCCAAATGTCATTTCCATAACATAGTGCTCCCCCTTCCTTTTGGATTTGGTGACATGGGATATTATCAAACGGAATACGACAGGTTTCTTGTAGTGGTGGTAGTAGTAGATAATTTTCTTTAACTGTAGTCTTGCATCTTTAACTGTCATTTGGTGCATATCATTCGATGATGACATAGTTTTAGTAAATGAAACTAAGAGAATGAAAATCACAAGTTAAAAAATTAGAATGCTTTGGAATGTACAGGTACAGTGAGTAGAAATAAAGATGGTTAGTTATAGTGGGATTTAGGACAATGGTCACTCTCACGTTGTCCAAAAGAGCAATTGTTTAGGTATTTAAGTTTGATTATTAACAAGAGCTTGAAGATTGTGTAATGCATATGATTGAAACGAACTGTGAAATGGAGAAGTGCTACAAGGATGTTATGTTATGAGAAGATAGATTCTTATGACATTAAAAGGCTTATTGAACAAATTGTGCTTTATGATGCTTTGTGTTGAGTTGTTATAGAACAATTGTCCATAACTTGAGCATAACAAAATTAGGATGTTAAGATAGATGTGTGACCGTACTTTGATTGATAATATAAGAAAGAAGAATGCATGTCAGCCAGTAAATGTGGCACCATCTTGGAGCAGTTTGGAGAACAACTTGGGTGGTTTGTACACGTTGTACTTAGACATGAACAATTTCTAATCGTTCACAAGATCGATGTGATTCCAAGAGCATATGTTTGACTTTGTTGCAAAGATTGTGACTAAATTCGGATCACTCGTAGTGATGGTGAGGACGAACGCAGTGTGAACAAATCCGGTGTACACAATATGCAACAAAAGAATATTGATTTTTCCTTTTTTATAATAATAATAAACGAAAAGAAATTTTTTATCTACCGACTGATTTTGCACCTTTAAGTTGCTGCTGCTGCTTTTGGTATTATAGGTTTGTGGTTCAAGGTCTTTCCGTGGGTAAAGGTGGTGATGGTTGTAGAGGATGGCGGTTGGTTAATGGATGTGGATTTTGTTGTTATGACTGCTGCAGTACATTTTTGAATACCTATTGAAACTTCATGAAATTTTTTTGGCCAAAGCGACTTGCTTTGATACCAAATTGACAATGAACAAAATCAAACAATAATGAAATTGAGAGAGAGGAAAAAATATCAGTTAATTCAATATCAAAGTCTAAAAATTAAAATGCAATTAATTAAATATGGGTTTAAACTAATATAATTTAAGTAGAAAACAATTAATATAATACTAGAAAATCTATTAAATAAACCCCTAATTATGATTCTTAAAATAAGTATTCAATTTAGAAGGTATTCAATATAATTTGTCTACTGGGATTCCCATCAAATAGATCAAATCGAGTGAATGTAGTAGTGAAAAATGATTCACTTGATTGATTTCAAATTTATCGAGTAAGACTTAGAGCATGTTTGGGAAGAGTTTATAAATGGTTAAACCCTAAGTAGATAGAAATTAGTGGTAGATAAGTGGTTAGTAATTGTGGATCTCACGAAATGTGTGAATAAAAAATTGCTTGAGTATTTATAAATAATTTATAAACATGAGCCAAACATATTTATTAGTTTGTTATCATTGTTGTTGAAATGGTGATGTAATGTTGATTTTGAAATATCAATACCTTAGTGTGATGTATCCTTAATTGTCTACTCAATCGAAAGAGGAAAAAGAACACCTGAGCACCTATTGTTACTTCTAATCGAGAGAAAGAAGAATATTGTTCTTTTCTAAATTTTTTAATTACAATTACCTCGCCTACAGCTGCCTGTATGACCTGGGAGTTGGCGGAATCAGGAAAACACTTCATCACTACAATTATCAATGGCTCTGATCTGGTGCCTACATTCTCAGCTGCTTCTGTGGATGATCTTCGTTCAGAGGTATAGAAATTCTTATTCTTTTTAGAAACATTAAATGAGATCTCTTTTTCATCTCAATTTTACTTTAAGCTAGTTCATTTAGCAATTAGGATTTGCAAATCCTTATGAAACCCATTGTATCATCAGGTAACCGCATCATCTTGGTCGAACGATCTGCGTGATCAAGTCGAGCGCTACAGAATTTTAAAGGTCATTTATCGATCTGCCACTGCTCTTGGGTCTCGTCTACCATCTATAGCGAATGCTAAAGCAAGGGTTGTTGGTGCAGGTGCACTTCTTCGACCTGTCTCGAGCAGCACTGAGGTTAGATGTTACACAGTTACAGCCCTTGATGGGAACAATCCTGTGTGGAAGCAACTAATAGCTTTTTTCCTCCATTACTTATTGTAATCGAATTTAAGCAAAATGTTTTGGCCATGTTTTCTTCGTTCAGGATAATAGTAGTTTTAGATTTAGAGCATGCTAAACTAAAAAGGTGTACTTCAATTTTTTTACAATAAATAATTTTTTACCGATAAAACTTAGAAACGAGCAAGTTACTTAGTTTGCAGTAAGGAAAGAGTTATTTACAAAATAAGTAACTTTTTTTTATTAAAAGTAATAAAAAAGTAACTTACCCCTGTTTGGAAATTACTTGAAAGTAACTTTTATTTACCTTTAAGCTTAGCAGGCATTCTCTTATTCATTGAGAAGACATGCTATTTTCTTCCCTGCAAACTGAATACAATGATAAGTTTCTTCCATTAATTAGTCGAAGCTACTTCGTGGCTGATTTGTTGTATGATATTCATTATGTATATTATGTTATTGCTATTCAGATTTAGAAAAAAAAAATGCTGTGTTTCGTACTGTGGAAGGTGACCTCTACTTGGTGGAATACAGGTCATGATGAAGCGTGCACAAGATGTAGCTCAAGCAGTTGTTAGGACTCGCTCTTCCATTTCATCATGGACGTGTATGGGTCCCCGTCGTCGTGCTGTGGTTCCTTCAGCTGATTCCAAAGTGGACGATTTGCCTGAGGCCATCTCTCTTATTCCTGAGACATCAGAATCTCTTGCAAGTGAAAAAATAAGCAGAGATCTGGACGCAGACAAGGCAGAATATTGTTCTTTGTCTGATCAATCAGGGATAGATGAGACTGATGACGAAGATGTTCTCCGTCGTGCAGATAAAGCAGTTGCTACATCAACTCTGGAGAATATTACAGAAGGCGAGTTATGGTATGAGCTCGAGAAGGAACTCCAGAGGCAGGAGAGTGAGGCAGGTGTCCATACACAGGAAGAAGAAGAAGCTGCAGCAGAGGAAATTACCGAAGAGGAGAAGGTACTGTCCGATGCAGTTGAAAGTCAAACACCCATTTCTTCCTCAGATGTTTCAGAGAATCTCCATCTCTATCCTCCAGGTAAGATAATGCATATGGTTTCTATACCTTTATCTGAGGCAAACGATTCAAGTCACAATGGTTCGGTAGACGAGCAAGTTGGTATCTACGAGACACCACGAGAATTATACAGTAAGCTCCGGTTGTCGAGGACTATGATAAAAGATCATTACATGCCTATGTACAAGAAAGTGATGGAACAATTGATCATACAACTAGAAAACGAGGAAGATGCAGATGCTAACGAATTATTAACATAACAAGCTCAAAATGGAGCAAAACTATATTGAGTATGCAGGATTTTGCACATTTTTCTTCTTCAACTCTCGATGAGTGGGGATTACACTGTATATTTAAATTTAAAAGGGGATTGCTTGTTAGTTCTGTGAATATTTATTGAAAATTAAAGCATATATTTTACAGGTCTTGGCTAGACCAGAACAGTAAAATGTTCGCCTTTTAAAACTGTAATTGGTCATAGATGAAAACCTGAAGTTGCAACTTAAATTAGGGCTCGTTTGGTAGGAAAGTCCCAACTTGTTTCTTAGATTTAAAAGTTACTTTTAAACATATTTTGATAATTTTATGGGAGCATTTTGTCTGACTAGGAAAGGTTTTAAAGGAAGTTTTTCTTCAAGAAGCAAAGGTAGAAGTTTTGCCAAATGAGCCCTACACTAATGAAAGTTAGCAACACAAAAATGAGTTAAATACATATGTTCTCGTTATGCTCTTCCATGACCAACTTGCTTTGTTGATGAACTTATCCCTTGTTAGGTGCACATTTTGAGTTTAAGAATGTATTTTTTTGTTTGATGTGATGGGAAATATATGATTGAAAAAAGAAGAAAAAATTATTGATGTGATAGAAAATATTATTTTATTGAATAATGTATGGTTAAAAATGAATAGAAGAATGATAATGAAAAAGATAATGTGGCTCAAACTGGTGCAATCTACACAAGGACGTTTTAATGACTGTTACAATGCTTTTTTTTTTTTTTCCGAATGTAATAATAAAGCAATAATAGGTTACCAACATTCCTAACATCAAAATTCAAGAAAATTACCTTTTTTTCTTTTCTTGAAATCCAGTTACAAGTCAAGCTACCTGAAATTAATTTACACATGAAGAAGGGCATTAAAAAAAAAAAAAACAGTACATACGCAAATTATATGCATATATGTATAGGTGTAAAAGAATTCAATAAAAAAGCTTCTTCTTTTCTTGAAATTTGAGTGAGGTAAAGATATTTGATAAGGTAAATGAGCACCAAAGGTAAAATGTCAATCAATGTGTACAACAAATATGTATGCATATATGTAAAGATGGTAAAAGAATTCACCACCTCTATTGACAGATTGATGACGTGAAAATGTTATAATTCATAATGGTTGGATTAAATGTGCCAGATATGACCACCTCTATTGACCGATTGATGAAGTGAAAATGTTATAATTCATAATGGTTGGATTAAATGTGCGAGATATGAAATGTAATATGAAATTGTATCAAGTGTAAATTCGATAATCAATGGTGTAAATCAAGATATACATATAACAAGATTGTTCAATAAAAATCTTCTCCTTTTCTTGAAATGAGTTAATTATCTGAAATTGATTTACACATGGAAAATGGGCATCAAAGATAAAAACCCTTATCAATATATACACAATATATATACAATTATGCATAAATAGATCACAAATGGAGTATAGAGGTACCTTTAGGTGAAGAAGAAAGCATCTGTTTGTGGGTTTAATTGATGCACCATGGACGAGGGATTCTGAATTGTCAAATTCCGAAGCAAATCGCACCCACTGAAACGCGATTTGTAATAACGCCTTGGTATCTTGGAATATCACATCACTGGTCCTCAATCTATTGTTTTAAGTAACAAATTGATCGATAACCTTTTTTTATAGTTATAATTATAAGAATTAGCTCTTCCAATTTGTGTAAAATAGTCATGCAATCCCTGCATGTCTAATTTTATGAAATTAGATTTTACTTTACAACTTGTATCTATCATAATTGTGTCTCATTGTCATATGGGAAACGACTCCCCACGGGTTAATAAAGAAAATTGCTTATATTTTTTTATGGTAATGTCTAATAATGGGTTATTTTACAAACGGTCACTGAACTTCTCTAAAAATTACAAAACGATCACTGAAATTTAAAACTTGTAGAAACAGTCACTGAAGTTTTTTGTTTCACAAACGGTCACTAGAGGACCGTTATGATTTTTATTCAAACTTAAAGGACCAAAACACGTGGACTAAGAAGCTCGACCACCTCAAGTGCAAATTTCTTTTAAATAAAAATACACTATTTTTATGTAAACTAAAATAAATAAAAGTGTATTAAAAGTTAGGAAATCTATGCTCGATCACACAAAAACATAGAAAAATATTTATATCTCATATCTAATTTTATGGTCTTGCACATATAATATGTGCAAGACCATAAAATTAGGTAAGTTCAGTGACCGTTCGTGAATTCAACCCGTCTAATAATTAGTCTGTTTGCAAAGGTTGGAAAGAAAAAAAAAATGCAAAAATTTCGAAAAATGTTACTGTCATTCTTATTGTTGCGCCTTGTTTGGCATTTATGACAATTCATACAAATTAACATGTACAATTTTCTCCAACAACCATACTACTTATATCTGTTTACCTCGACTGAGACCTGCCCTGGAAAAATACGCTCAGCTGTTCATAATCCAAAATTCACACTCGATGAAACACTTAGGGGTGAGGCATAGTGCCCACTCTCATTAAATACAGGTCTTGAATCTTTGCATATGAAATCCAATGGGAAAGAAACAAGATGTCCTTTCACACATAGTAATCTTTCCATGGGATCCGTGCATTTAACGTCTCCATCTTCATATGATTCTAACGTATTAGGGGCTATTCCTAAATCAATGGTAGTGTGGCCGAGTTTCTCTCTCCATGACACCATACATTGTCGGAGTGAAGCCATGCATGCAATCAGGCGAAATTTAACTACTAGAAAGATAATCTGGAAAATAAGGTAAAAGGATCTTGTTGTACCTTGTATGTATGAGCTCGTTAGGCATGCAAGAGAAGATGTCTCGGTAGATCATTGTATTTGTCTGTCAATCGCATTCGAAAAGGGAAGTTAGTCGTAAAGATATTGAAACCACAAGTTCAAAGGTGCATTCGGACATTCCTAATGAAGCTATTGTAGGACTAGCTTACAGATAAGTAACTTGGATATTTTCAACTTCGATAAAAAAAAAATAGATTTTTTATTCTAAAACTTGCTTATTTTCTTTAAGTAAATTACTGAATAAATAAATTTTATAGACCTAGCAAAAAATGCTCTAAAACTTGCTTATTTTCTTTTTAAGTAAATTACAACAAATATTTATTGTTTTATCTTTTATGTATAGATTGAAAACCATTGTGTGCGTGAGAAAGAGAAGGGAAGAAACTGAACTCCGTTCGATTTACTTTTTCCTTAAAAAATAAAAAATAAAAAATATAATAATTTATACTTTTTAAAAATAAAAAAATACTTTTTTACAAGTAAACCAACAATAATATAGCAATGCTTGCAATTAATCTTGATCAAAGTGCTCAATCTGGTGTCGTCTTGTGATGGCCACCTCACAAGCAAGTAAAATTCACCAGTAAAAAAGTGTACAATGTGCTTATAAACTCATTTTTGAAATAATCGGTAAGAACCAAATCCTACAAAATCAACGTTCATGATAGCCCATTTTTAACAGTTATGCGACTCCACCCCGAAAATGGGTGCTTCGCACTAATACCATCGTTACACACACATTACATTAAAATTCAACCTACAAACAGACTTGTGAGAGACGAGTGCCCAATGTGCTTATAAACACACAATGTAACTTCCATATGTAAGATTCGAGAGTAATAAAATCCATACAAGAAATGGCCAAGGGAAGAGATATAACAGTTGCTTTAGACCGCGTTTTCCTAAAGGAAAAGTACACAAAGGATAGTCCTCTTGAATAACGAAGGAAAACAAGAGGAATCAAAATTTGCAGACCAATACAGCTAGACCTAGACAACCGGTACGCCGAAAGTTCTAAATTGTAAGGAAAATGGTCTCGTGTAAGAAAGCAATAACAATATTGACATCTATAAACCTCATAAAAGTAGGGATAGCATGCATTTTTCCAGACAAAACATGCTCTGAACTCCAAATGAAGATTGAGGGCTGATCTTTGTGCAATAATATGCAAAACCAGAGATCGATTCCATTTCACATTCCGAAAGTAAATATCTATTTATGCATTGTTGCCCTGAAATCCTCCATGATTCGGAGGATAGCCTCCCCCGACACCTTGTGAAGCATTCTGCTCGCCTGTGGAGGTAGGTTTATGCTGATTCACTGCCTGTGATGGCTCTCTCCTTTCTACTTGCATTGTTTCTCGGCGCCTATCGTATCGAGGCCGAGGCCTGTTCCTCGTATTTTGTCGTTCATTGAACCTGTACTGTGGCCTAGGGATGACTTTTCCATCAACGAACAGATCACCTATTGATTCAAAAAATACTGTATAAGATACAAAATTGACTAGTGATTACCAGAGGATGGAAAGAACTTTGGAGTCTGATTCAAAAAAATTAGTACACAAACCTCCATAGTCTTTATTAGGAACATCAAGGTATGAATCAGGCAAAACCCACAGAACTCCAGGTAGGCCTATCAATGTCAAAAAACCATAACCAGTTGAGCCAAACTTAAACAATCAAGTGTAACTGTGTAAGATACAATTATTTGAACCCTGAACCCTCATTTACTTCTTTGGAAAACCGCCACATCGAACTCTCTTACATACAGATTATTATGTCCTAATTCATAGTGGATTAAGACATTAAGTAGAGAGGAAATTGTATGTGCAAAAGCCAGTAATAAAATATGAAAAAATCAATGCATAATCTAAATCCCAATCCACATAAATTCCAGAACAATCAAAACTGAAGCTTATGATCTCATGCAGATGAGAGTTGAAACCGCCCACAGGTTAAAAAATGTTAAAATTTGAACACCAAAGCCAATCCCAGAGTTAATTGGCATCCATGAAAATTCATCAATGTTGGTATCTACACCAAAACTTAAACCACAAAGCACAACCAACATTAGGCTAAAGAAGCCCAAAAGACTCAGTAAAACACATGAAAAACAATTTATACCTTTGACTTTGTATGACAGCTCCTCAGAGATTAGAGCACCAAAACCAGTATATGTTGATGTGCAAACAGAATAAATCTTCTCCTTTGCCTCCTCTTCACTGCACAAAGCAACCAATTGCAAAAAATCCCTCAAGTTGTATGTATGTATAAACAAAGTGTGCATAGATAGACATACAGTCAACAGACTAAAAAAGAAATTTTAAAAAGATGATGAAGCTTTTCTCTCGTACTTGGTAATGAAGTCTTGGGGAGGAAAAAAAAAAAAGCATTTGGTTCCAAGGGAAAGGGGAGAAAAAAATTGTATGTTCAGAGGAAGGAAAAACCAAAAGGCCCTTAGATTTTTCAAATAAATCGCAATATCTACGACAAAAAGAGGAAAAGATTAATAGCCTCTCAAATAGATCAACATTAAAAGGCATAAAATTTGAGCATCCCATAAATAATTCAAAAAAATGGGTTCCCCAATGCCAGTATTCTTCATCTCTTTCACACTCACAAGCCACTATAAAGAAAAAGTAGTCAGGAAAACAAGAATGTGAAAAATAAATCATCCCATTTCATATTTTGGATCCCATTGTACATGTTGGTGCAATCTCAAATTCTCAACCAATAATTTGTAACTTCTACTGCACAATTGTGTACAAGATTGTTGCAAAAACATGCAATTGCTCATGTAAAAATATTCACTAAAATTTAACACAAACACGTGTTTATCTTAATATAAGACATATATCAAGGTATAAACAGAACTAGGAAACGAATACATCCGTTGTTTAATACACGAACACTCTTGCAATCATATCATGACGTAACATGCATGTTTGGGAAGTTATTATAATTGATTTAAATTATAAAAGGGTAGAAATGAGTAGTGAATAAGTGGATAGTAACTGTGAGTCCACGGAATGTGTGGATAAAAAATAAATTTGACCAAAATTGTTTATAATTTAAACACCCCCCAACAAGCATTAACGGGGGTCTAATACATGCGGGATGTATAAAAATTATTGCACATGAAACAATACTGAAGCTGCTCAGCAAAATTTCCCTTACATTGCCAGCACATATAATACAAGTCCTTAAGAAATGGAGTTCAGCTATACCCATGTACGAATACATATTTTTACACGCACAAAAGAAATTCAGCATGGAGTTGTATAATGTACAGTGCCATGGCATAATCTACACTAAATTCTCATCCTAACACTGACAATGAATTAGTTGCAATTAAACCATCATTATTTAGCACAATGCATGACCACTTGTGTGGAATACTTATAGCATGGTTTACTAAGCTTAAAAAGTTAATTTGTATGTAACTCTTACCCCTTACTTATTTTCAATTTATACAAATCTAAAATAATTATTTATTAAACTAACTCAAATACTCAGTTACTTAAAGTGAACTTTCTAAGCCCAGCCAAACATTCTTTCTTTTCTTACAGTCCAGTGGGTAGAATATAAACAAAACAATAATTGGGTTCCACGCATACTTGGTTGTCGTTGTAAATTTAGACAAATGTGTATACTTTTCTATTAATTAATCACTCAAATGGGGTTCGTAAATCATTCAACTTCTTTTACAGAAGTTTATTTGTGGTTTTACCTTCCAACAACGGAGGCTAGGGTTTTGACATAAGCATTAATCATCTCTTCTTCAGTGGGCTTGGGGTCCGAATTGAACTCCATCACTATAAGCCAGTGCTCGTAATCGCAGCCATCGAGGAGTATTGTTTCCTTCGGCGGGCGGTTGCTCCAGTTAGGAGACGGGTCGTTCAAAGGGGAGTAACCCGACCCGGATGTCTTGAACCGAGTAGGAATAATGATCGAGTTGGGTTGGTGGGTAGTGGCGGAGGCAGTGTTGATGAGGGGGAGGGCGAGACGGTAGCGCCGGGAAGATATGGCGCGGTAGAGGAGGGAGGCTAACGGGCGGCGCGTGGTGCAAAGCGCTGCTGCCATGGGCGGCGAGAAAATTTGCAGGGGGTGTCTGTGTATGTGAGTGAAATGGTCTATATAGTGACGATTTGGAAGGCTCAAAGAGTGCAGTCTATTTTTATTTGGTCCTTGATCTTTCCGATTAAATCGATTTAAGGCACAAATATGATATTGTTCCCAATATTCCTTTTTCTCGACGGACAAAAAAAAAAAAAAAAAAAAAAACCCAAGATTCCCCAGTTGAAGTATACTCTTCTTATCACAGATATTGTAGAAATATTGTTGACATCAACAGAAGGGAAGAGTATATTCTTAAGTGGGGTAAATGGCTTTGACTAGCCAAATTCTTACGATATTCCAGATATTAACGTCTGATTCATGCCTTCTAATCAAGTTTTGACTTCAAATTATAATCAGGTAGCACATATTCAAATTATGCAGCCATTGCTTACTGTATATTATAAGAAAATGTAAGACATGTTGGATTAATGTTAAATTTGTACATTTATATAAGATAGAGATGTCAAATTCAGTAACAATTAGCACATAGTGACTAACCTTAAAATAAATTGAAGTTAGAGACCGAAAATGAATTTAGCCCAATTAGAAAGTAAAAGTTTAGTCATTAAGATATTCTAGAAAGAGTTGCTTATCGTAAGTATAGGTGACGGTGAGACCAATATCAAAATTTCCAATGAAATTGTGATTTAGCAATAATTCAGTTGCCTCGTAGAATGTCAATAAGCACCTCTAGTGCAGATGTTAGAAAGCATTATTCTTCTAGAATCGTTGAGCTAATCATGCTATCTACAATAATAGTCTTTAACGCTAGTTTACGTGCAATGCATATCTAATTATAACTATAAATCCAATTAAGCTCTTGTACGATTTAACTAGAAATTAGATTTTTAATAGATTTCAATAAAATTTGATGAAATGTGTAATTCAATAATTGATAAAAATTTTGTGAATCCCATAAAAAATATATATATTAAAAATGAGTTTTAAAAAATAATGATAATATCTAGTAACACCACTGATGTTATAAACGTATATATTGAAAATGAGTTTTAAAAGAGAATAATAGTATACTTCTCGTTAAATGCACATATGTCACTTAAATTGATATTTTAGTGTCAGTAATTCTAAATAGCATTACTTTTTAAATAACAAAGGTCGAACATGAATTAAGGAGTAAATGTTGTTTGTCACGTAACACCACACAAATTGACATTTTAATACTACTAATGCAATATATCATTATTTTGAATTAAATGTAAGATTATAGCCTATGTTTACACCCCCCCCCCCCCCCCTTTTTTTTATTTTAAAAAAAAAACTCATTTTTTCAAAATAGTCTTCAACAAAATATATTGTGCATACATTCAAAAAAAATTGTTATTTTTAATCATATATTTTTTTTAAAAAATATTATTCTAAAATATATTTTGACCCAAAAATGAGACTCATCCAACGACATGGTATCAATGATGCTACATAAAGTCACCGCAAAAGATAGGGATCAACTCCATTGTCAGCATATTGATTTACTGGAGATCTAAATGCATCCAATTTGAAGTTTCGGGATCACATCGCGTGTTCGAGCCACATTATTTTGGAATAATATATTCTGAAATAATAGATTGATGGAAAATGTGTGTTTGAAAAAGAAGGAAAAATTACTGATGTGATGAAAAATATTATTTTATTGAAAAATGTGTGGTTAAAAGTGAGTAGAAGAATAAGAATGAAAATTTTAATGTTTACCAAACAAGAGCCAAGTGTCAAAATAATTATTTATATTACTCTATCACATATTTTTGCTCGTGTTCATAAATATTCAAATAATTTTCCATCCACATATTTCAAAGGATCGTGAGTGTCGTTCACTTACCCATTATTCATTTCTATCTATTTATAAGCCCTTGTTTGATGTCCATTAAAAAAAAAAAAAATTAGAATTGTGATTTTCTTGGAGAATATGTAGGGAGTTTTTTTTTTTTTTTTTTGCCCTAATAGGATAAAAAGGGTAAATAAAATGTAATGAACTTGTGAAATGAAATTTGTTGGTGGGGTAGGTGGGTAGTGGCGGAGGCAGTGTTGATGAGGGGGAGGGCGAGACGGTAGCGCCTGGAAGAGATGGCGCGGGAGAGGAGGGAGGCTAACGGGCGGCGCGTGGTGCAGAGCGCTGCTGCCATGGGCGGCGAGAAAATTTGCACGGGGTGTCTGTGTATGCGAGTGAAATGGTCTATATAGTGACGATTTGGTAGGCTCAAAGAGTGCAGTCTATTTTTATTTGGTCCTTGATCTTTCCGATTAAATCAATTTAAGGCACAAATATGATATTGTTCCCAATATTCCTTTCTGCAAAAAAAAAAAAAAAACCCACATATGCTCGTGTTAAGTACAACTGAAGCAGGTTACATTACTTGATCCGACCAAATACATGGACTATTGGATTGTTGCATCATCAATTCATTGGTGAAATATAAATATAGAGGAATAAGAGAAATTATATAAGCAAGTGAAAACACGAGGATATTAATTTCTTTTCTTTTCTTTTTATCCATCTTGCACTTCTTTTATAATCTATTTATAAGGTTATAAAACCTTTCAACATTAATAAAAGATCGATTGTGTGTATGCAATAAAGACTGGTGAATTATATAAATTAACACATTGTAAGCATATAAGAAATGGACTCTAAGACATAAGCTAGTCGTCATTTATATGAGCATGAGCATGAGCCCGAGCCCAAGTTGGGAGCTAGAGCGGATTGGATGGGGAAAGGGCGTTTCCCTTCCATCTAGATGCTATGAGCTAAAGCGAAGGAATCGATGGGATGTGAGTGATAATGTTGCAAAGAGCTATACTTCTTAGTTGTGTGTAACTTTTATGAAATCTAACTTTTAGTTTGTTGCGTGTACGATAATGGGACTAAACGAAGAAAGGGCACATAGCCCACTATTCCTAACGAAGAAGGAATAGAGTAACAAGCCAACATACAATTAAGGGTTTAATTCCATATATACAGTTAAAGACACCAATATAAGGAACATCCATATATATGCTCGTGCGTTAGCACGAAAGAGGAGCCTACTCAACTAATTAACATATTCAACTCTACTACACATATTACAAGATTGTAAATAGAGTCTAGGACTAAAAGTATTGATCAATATTCAATCCAAATTCCATCATGATGAAACTATGGTGGCCTCAAGAGTAACACTTTTCATCTCTTCTTCAGTTTCAGAAGGTGGTTTGAACTGACAAACACAATCTTGTTGTTGTGGCTGATACTGGTAAACACAATCTACGTATTTCTGTGCAAGTACATAAGATGATGACCTTCCCAGAACATTCTTAAGTATTTGTCGAGTACGAGGTAATCTCTTCTTATTTCCATGGCATTCGTTCAATAATGAAAAATCGTCTCTCCCGTCTTCACAACAATATCTCCCTTGGATGCCATTTTCTCTGCATGTGAAAGGGGTGGAGAAGTCAAGGAAAATTTAAGGACATTATTGATTGAAAATCCTTTGATACAAATAGTTTAATGTCAAGTGGAGAAGAGGCAGAAAGTATTAAAGTAGAAGGGAATAAGGAAAAAAAATCTCATTTTCAAGTTTGATTTCCAAAACTTGTTGGATTCTTTTCAGATATGTTCCAATGGCTTTTCTAAGAAGAAAAGACGGTGTACTACTATATATTTCAAGAATTATTCTTTAAGGCGATATGAGCATGAATAATCCAGTCGTGTTTAGATGAATAATATTATTTTGTTGGGTTGATTTCGGAGTCTAATCATAGTTTACACTTTTTTATTTATTTATTCACATTTACCCCCACTCAATTTCTTGGGCCAACAAGTAGTGCACACCTATCCATTACTCATTTTTATTTACTTGTAATTTAAATCGATTACAAACAATTCCAAACAAGCTTTAAAAGGTTGTGTGTTTCAATTAACGTGCGCGTTATCTTTTCGTACACACTCTACCTCGGAAGTCCAAGGATATATCTTTTCAAATAATTGAGATTTGAAGTGCAATTTATCTTTCTTTTCTCCCCTATGATACTCATCAAATGAAATAGATTCCTCAGTCGAAGTATACTCTTCTTATCACGGATATTGTAGAAATATTGTTGACATCAACAGAAGGTAAGAGTTTATTCTTAAACCACTATCGTAAGTATAGGTGACGGCGAGATCACTATCAAAATTTCTAATGAAATTGCGATTTAGCAATGAGTAATGCTATTCATCTCCAGTGTGTTTATAAACACAATTTAGGTGACTCATTTAATTTCTTCTTTCATTTAACCTATCATTTAGAGTCACCTAAATTGTATTTGTAAACATATTGGAGATGAATAACATTGCTCTTTAGCAATAGTCCAGTTGCCTCGTAGAATGGCAATAAGCACCTCTAGTGCACCATTATTCTTCTAGAATCGTAGAGCTAATCATGTTATCTACAATAATAGTCTTTAACGTTAGTTTACTTGCAATGCATGTATAATTATAACTATAAATCCAATTAAGCCCTTGATCAATTTAACTAGAAATTTGATTTTTAGTAGATTTCAATAAAATTTGATGAAATGTGTAATCCAATAATCAATAAAAAATTTGTGAATCCCATAAAAAATATATATATTAAAAATGAGTTTTAAAAAAGAATGATAATATCTAGCACCACTAATGTTATAAACGTATATATTGACAATGAGTTTTAAAAGAGGATAATAATACACTTCTCATTAAATGCACGTAGTGTCTCCTAAATTGATGTTTTAATACCAGTAATTCTAAATAGCATTACTTTTTAAATAACAGAGGTCAAACGTGAATTAAGGAGTAAATGTTGTTTATCACGTAACACCACACAAATTGACATTTTAATACTACTAATGCAATATATCATTATTTTGAATTAAATGTAAGATTATAGCCTATGTTTACACCCCACCCCCACCCCCCCCTCCTTTTTTTTTATAAAAAAAACTCATTTTTTTTCAAAACAGTCTTCCACAAAATATATTATGCATACATTCAAAAAAAATTGTTATTTTTTAATCATATATTTTTTAAAAAAAAGTATTATTCTAAAATATATATTTGACCCAAAAATGAGAATCAACCAAGGACATGGTATCAATGATGCCACGTAAAGCCACCGCAAAAGATAGGGATCAACTCCCATTGTCAATATATTGATTAACTGGAGATCTAAATGCATCCAATTTGAAGTTTCGAGATCACATGCTACATTATTTTGGAAGAATATATTTTGAAATAGTAAATTGATGGAGAATGTGTGGTTGAAAAAGAAGAAAAATTTATTGATGTGATGAAAAATATTATTTTATTGAAAAATGTGTGGTTAAAAATGAGTAGAAGAATAAGAATAAAAATTTTAATATTTACCAAACAGGGGTCAAGTGTCAAAATAATTATTTATATTACTCATCACATATTTTTGCTCGTGTTCATAAATATTCAAATAATTTTTCATCCACATATTTCAAAGGATCATAAGTGTTGTTCACTTACCCATTATTCATTTCTATCTATTTATAAGCCTTTGTTTGATGTCCATTAAAAAAAGAGTTAGAATTGTGATTTTCTTGGAGAATATGTAGGGAGTTTTTTTTTTTTTTTTTGCCCTAGTAGGAAAAAAAGGGTAAATAAAATGTAATGAGCTTGTGAAATGAAATTTCTAGTGCTACTATTTAATGACAACATTATAAATTGGAGGGAATGAGGATATAGTTACAATATTAGGGCTTATCTTCTGATTTAGAGTCTGTTTGGTAGTGCTACAATTAGATTAAAATTGGAAATATAGCCGTTGTTGGGTCTCACTCGTCTAATAAAAGTCAACAATAACGATTAATTTTTCAATTTTAATCCGATTTTAATTTCTACCAAACACCCTATTAACAAAAACAAAAAAGGTAAACATGTAAAACAAAAAAGGTGAACATGTAAGTGGATTGGATCGATTCGTTTAACCAGCGATTTGAGGTATCAAACCATGGTTGAACTGACCTACCATGATATTTTTTTTTAAAAATAAACCAAACCGCTTAGTTGTGTCAAACCGATCCGAATTGGCTCGGACTGGCTTAGTTTGATTGGTTTGGTCGATTTTTCGATTTTTTTTGCCTAGTACCTTATTTTTCGTTTTTAATATGTATTTAATTATTTCAATAATATCTTACTTTTCGTTTTTCAATATATATTTAATTTATTAATCATTTGAGCTATTTGAATAATATTATTATTAATTATTTTGTCAGTTATTTAGTTATAATTAATATATATTTGACACGTTCATTATCTTACTTTTCGTTTTTCAATATGTATTTAATTTATTTAAATACATTTGACATATTCATTGAATTTTTATTTTTCAATATGTATTTGATTTATCTAATCATTTGAACAAGATTACCATGAATTATTTTGTCAATTATTTATTTATGATCAAGGTACATTTGACAAATTCAATCCACTTAATTGGATAATATATTAATTTATTATTTTTTTATAACAGAAGATGAATATTTTTAGAGTTTTCTTCTAATTGATTTATTCAATAAATATTAAGATACGGAAAAGGTAAACGGGTAGACATAATGCGTATCTATAATAAATAATTTTAATAAATATATTCAACGCGTATTAAGCGATTATGAAGATATGATGGTTTGTTGGATGTTTCGTTGAGATCAAAAGGGTAAATAAACGGACTATTCTGATTAACTTTCTCAACTATTTAAATTATTTTTTAAAACTGATTTTTATTTTATTTGAATCAAAAGTTCAATCTGTATAAACAATTTATATTATTCACTCCGTCCCATTTATATAGAATGATTTTTCTTATTTCTTGTCCCAATTATACAGCACTGTTTTATTTATTGAGAATGTTTTGCTCTATTCATTTACTAACATTCCATCATTTTTTTACTATTTCCAACAATAATTAAATAAGGGTAAGGTAAGAATGTTTTTGACAAAAATTGTTTTTTCAATAATATTAAATAAGTTTTTTTTTCAAAAACAAAAAAAAATCGAGTAGAAAACAAAACTAGCTTATATAAATGAAACGGATGAAGTAATTATTTTTTATAAATATCAAATCAGGTGATAATCATTTTTGGACGATTCTATTCTTACCATAATTCAATTATTTCATAAGTACCTTATTTTTGTTTTTGAGTATGTATTCAATTATTTTAATAATATCATACTTTTTCTTTTTTCGATATATATTTAATTTATTAATTACTTGTACCATTTGAATAATATCATGATTAATTATTTTGTTAATTATTTAGTTATGACTAATGTGCATTTGACATATTCTTCACCTTACTTTTCGTTTTCCATATGTATTAAATTTATCTAACCATATTCGATAGATTTATTATATTTTCGTTTTTCAATATGTATTTGATTTATTTAATTATTTGAATAATGTTATGATGTGTTATTTTATTAATTATTTATTTATGATCAATGTATATTTGATAATTTCATTCCACTTGATTATTTTATTAATTATTTATTTATGATCAATTATTTTTCTTTTAATTGATTTATTCAATATATGTTAAGATACGGAGAAGGTAAATAGAATCGTGACGAGCAATCGAGGAAAAGTAATATTTTGAATAATGATTTATTGGAAAACGTGTGATTGAAAAGTAGGAAAAATTTTAATTTACATGTAAATTATTTTATTTCCTATTTGATGGCCATAATAATGTTTTAAATAGTGATTTTTGAGATAATGTGTAATTAAAAAATAATGAAAAATTTTAAATTTACGTGTAGAATATTTTATTACGTGAATGTGTGATTGAAGATGAATACACAGAAAACAGAGTTTTTAAATAACGGTTGTCAAGCATAGAATTATTGTGTGAATGTGTGGTTGAAAATGAATATGAAAAATAACTAGTTTTAAAATAGAGGTGATGATTAAAATTAAGTTATTAGTACATTTTAATAAAAATTGATAAATATATATGGTTAAAAAAAATTTCGAGTCTTTTAGATTAAAATTGATTATTGTCTTTAACTTAAATTAATATCAAAATTTTAATTCTCGCCCAACGTGAGCTTAATATTTTAGTTAGAACTTATAAAATAGTCACGTAATTATCGTCGCGAAATAGAAATGTCCGTAATCCGAAGAAAAAACGTCGCATAAAAAATATCATAATTTTCTTGTCTTCCGTCAGCATATACCCAGCATGGCAGTATCCTATTAAATTTCCTTTAAATCCATACTGCGGAATTTCCAAAGTTCCAGAAAAAAGAAAGAAAAAGGGGCATCGCATCAATGTAAGTGCAGTGATTCCTTCGAGCAGTTTTTGTAAAATTTGATTCAGTTTGTGGGTCTTGATTGAATCGATTTTCAATGGCGAGTCGGACCTCTGAACTCGTGGGTCGGGTCGACCCGGCTCAGAGTTTTGATACTGATGCTCTGCTCCGATATGCTTCGGCTAATGTTGAGGCGTTCCCTCAAGCTCCTACTCAATTCAATGTTTCTCAGGTTTTCTATTATTTTTTTTTTGTGGGTTTTTGCCTCTTTCTGTTCTATGGAATTGCTTAAGGATGTTTTTTTAATTTTGTGCTGGCTTTGCTTGTATTGATGTAAGAGGAAAGGATAGGAATGTTAACGAAAAAAGTATGTCTAATCACGTTTGGCCTTGCTTAAAAGATGATAAATATGGCGTCAAATCAGTTGTAAGAAAAGCAAACGGACAGTCTTTGGACGGGTTCATTTCTGACACAAATTTATTGGGAAAAAATTTTCAGTTTCGAATTTTTGTTTTAAAGATTTGTTTTCCCCTAAGAAAAGCAGAGGGAGAGAGCTAGAAATTGGGTTCCAAGTCCAGTTAATGATCTGAAAATGTCTGTATCTGTAATGTACGGCTGCTGAAAGTAGAGTTACTCTGTGACGAGGTTATCACAGACCCTGTTTTAGTGCAATCTCAATTCACCCAAAGAATAAAAAAATGAGTGTCCCAACCCCGCCCCCTCCCCCCAAAAAAAAAAAAAAAAAAAAAAAACCCGATTTTGGCCACGCACGGTAGGGTACTTGAAATGGAATTCTGAAAGGAATCAATTCGAATTCGAATTAAACTTTTTATAATTCTGAGCCAAATCCACTTGCCTAACACAGTCTAAGCAAAGTTGCAAACTACAGGGAATTGCTCTACGTGATCAAGTTAATGGCTAATCTGTTGACTTTAGGAGATGTTACCAAGCTAAAGAGTAAAATGATTGAAATGGAATTATGAGTTCAAATATGGGGGACCGATTGAAGTTATATGTATAGTTTTTCGACGTAATCTTATTTGGGTATGTTTTGATGTCATGTATTGTAAATTCAGTTTGGGCACGGTCAGTCAAATCCGACATTTCTCATGGAAGTCCATTCAGGATCTTCTGTGAAGCGGTATGTGATGAGAAAGAAACCTACTGGAAAATTGCTTGAATCTGCTCATGCCGTTGAGAGAGAATTTCAGGTTCCATTCCCTCAGTTTCTCTCCCCACGTATGAAATGCACGGGCACATAAATTTGCATATATATTATTGTACAGTTGTACTGATAAGTTAGCATGATTTTGTTTTCACTTTTCTGATTACATTTACTTGACATTTGAAAAATTATTTTCAACATGGCAGGTTCTACATGCATTAGGTACTCATACGTTGGTTCCGGTTCCGAAAGTTTTCTGTTTATGTACAGATTCAAGTGTGATTGGAACTCCATTTTACATTATGGAATATCTGGAAGGACGGATATATATAGACCCAAAGCTCCCAGTATGAACATTACTCTTTACGATGCTATACCTTTGAATTATAATATATAAGGATAACATTACGCCAATTAGACTAGTTCATTGTTTCTTATAGACACTCTAACTTCTTATTGATTAGGGCGTAGAACCAAAGCAAAGGAGAGCAATATATCATGCAACTGCCAAGGCTTTAGCATCTCTTCATTCTGCTGATGTTGATGCCATTTCTCTTGGCAATTTTGGGAGACGAAACAACTACTGTAAGCGGCAGGTGGGTAATTGCTTTCTTTTTCTTGAAGGAAAAAGATTCTAATTATTATCCTCATTTCCTACTAGATAGGACTTCTAATAATTGACCATTTATTAAAGTTTATGTTATCCCAAGACTCTCTACAATGTACATTTATATCCTAGATTTGGCACATCAGATGCATATGTATGCAGCTTGTAGTTAATGGAATATTATCATACCTATCTTAGGTGGAGAGATGGGCCAAACAGTACCTTGTTTCTACTGGTGAGGGTAAGTCTAACAGAAATCCTAGAATGTTAGAACTGGTTGACTGGTTGCGTCAACACATTCCTCTTGAAGATTCTTCTGGAGCGACAGCAGGTCTAGTCCATGGTGACTTTCGGATTGATAATGTTGTATTTCATCCCATTGAGGTGCAGTACTTTTGATAGTTTTTGCTACATTGTTTGTTCATGTGGAGTACTTATAGGATCAGGTGTTTCTGTCGGCGTGTTTGGTTAAGCTTAAAAGGAAGTAAGAGTTACTTATAAGCTTCTTCTTTTTCTTTTTTTGTCAAAAATAATTTTATAATTTACTCCTTTTAATAACAAAACTTACTTTTCCAGAAAGTAAGTCTTATCTTACTTTCTAGAAAAGTAACTTTTAAGCTTAGCCAGACATGCTCTATAACACCTATTGCTCCCTACATCTCCGTCCTCCTTTAAATACGCATATTCATAGAAACACGCACACATACATGTAGAGAGAGACACTACTCCATAGGAGCTGTTTTAAATTTAGTCCACCTTACCTAAAATACAACTGATTTCTTATTTTGATGCTGCAGGATAGAGTAATTGGCATTCTTGACTGGGAATTATCAACTCTTGGAAATCAGATGTGTGATGTTGCGTACAGCTGCCTGGTACTTAAAGTCTATTGCAACTCTCAACTCATTTTCACTATGATCTATACTGTCAATAAGTTTAAGACTGCCTACAACATGGCGATTAGAGATAATTGAAACTTGTAGATTAATGAATTATAAAGTATTTATGAACATGATTCGCTAAGTCTATTGGCATAAGTGTATTCTGCTGCTGTACATTCTATGGAGATGTTAAATTTTTTATACTTATTGATGATCGAGACTGGGATTCTGGAGTCGCTTATCAGTTTGGTTTCACGACAGTATTACATTGTGGACATTGGTTTGAATGAAGTACAAGAAAATGGAGGTCTTGAATTGACTGGAATTCCTGAAGGAGTTCCTTCACTAGCTGAGCATCTGGCATATTACTGTTCTGCAGCTGTAAGATCTAATTTTAAAATTACTGGGTGTCTATTTTTAAATTTCTGCTTGAACATAAATTTTTATTACATCTTTTTTCTCGTAAGTGCATAACTTACAGTTTCGCTCTGGGCATTTCCCATGATAGCGATAACTGATTGGTGAAGAATGCGTTTAGAGAATAGTGAATGGGGTTTTCCGCACAAGGGTGGGGGAAGTCCAATGCTAACGTGTTATATCTTCCTGAATGTCACCCCTTGTTCGCTTTGACTGCCTCTCAAAATTTGTGTTATTTAATTCATCATGATTGTACCTTGGTGTATTCTATATGGGCGTAATTATGTTTTAATATTAGATGTCTTTAGTTACCATTATCTTTAAGATTTGAGAGATCTTACTTTTGATTGAATACTGAGATGTAGGGAAAACCATGGCCTGTTGCTCAGTGGAAGTATTATATTGCCTTTTCGCTATTTCGTGGAGCATCAATCTATGCTGGAGTACACTGCAGATGGATCATGGTATCATGACCTCTCAAATTTGTTAAATTAGAGTATACGAGTTTTCGTTTTTTTTTTAATTGTTATGGGGATCCCAATAACAAGGTATGAAGTTTTCACCATCTCTTCCCACTTCCCAGGGTAATGCTTCAGGAGGACACCGTGCTCGCCTTGCTGGAAAGAAGGCTGATGCATTGATTGAAATTGCATGGGCATTTATTCAAAGAAAGTCTGTTCTTCCTAAGCATCCACCATCAGGTATCCACTTTTTCTATTATACTCGGTTGTCGGTTAAGTTAGCTGTGAAGGAACTATTGTAAGTGTGTTCTTAATCCTGGCACACGTGACAAAAGGGCTAAGATGTTAACTGAATAATTTATCTGATTTTCTTGGGCTGTGGTTATTTTCCCCATGGTAGTCTAACTTGAGAGAAGATGCAATTAACTGTTGGAAGGATAATCCAGCCTTTATCTTAATCTTTTTGTCCTTTTCAAATTCAGGTAATATTTGAGTGGGTAATAATGTATCACATTGGGAGAATCCAGCAACTTTTGAGACATATGCCGTGTCAAACCAAGAACAGACTTCTCAACTTCTGAGTGTAGAATCTAAGATATGCAAAGTTAATATATATATATATATACACACACAAGTGCGCACACACGAAAAAAAAAAACCATTGGTATCCTTGACACATTCCGGACCAACATCGCCTTTTTCTCCTAAATAAAGCAAATTAGACATAAAAGGATTTCTTGCATTCTCTCCAATAAGATCTTTATATCTTTCTCAAAGTTGAAATGATTGTAACTATCCTGACAACGTGTGTGGTTCTTGCTGAAATTCTGGGAGTTAGGCTTAACCTTCTTCAATGTGAATCAGGCATGAAGAGAACATTATGATGGTTCATAATTTTTTATAAAATCTCATTTCTTTACTTCAATGTACTGGTTCATTTTTCCATTAATGTATTAAATCTCACGAGACCCATTTGATATTCAAATTATTTGTTTTACAATCTCTAGAAGATCCATGACAACTTATTTCTAGTGTCATAACATGTTTAAAACTTATCTGGGATCAAGAAATTACATATATTTTAAGAATATGATATAGAGAAGCCAATTCCTGTAATTGCTATTTGTGGGGAAGTGAGCTAATGCCAAAATCTTTGCGAAATGTTGTTGCTTTCTATTAAGCTGACTCAATTGCTCAAGAACATATGCAACAACTTGGAAAGGAAATAAGAGATCACAGCACTTCAACGGGAGGAAAATTAGTTCCAAGCCAGAAGGTTCAAGATTTAATGAACAAATTGGTTAAGTTTATGAAGGATCACATATACCCAGTGGAAAACGAGTTTTACAAACTTGCCCAATCTACCAGTCGTTGGACAGTTCATCCTAAAGAAGAGAAGTTAAAGGAACTAGCAAAAAGAGAAGGCCTGTGGAACTTGTGGATACCCGTATGTAACATTTACTAAGCATTTTCTTCCTTGCATTTACTTGGAAAGTTGAGAGCTCTTTCTACGTATCAAGGCAGTTGTACCTTAGGAAATATTCTATTTGTACCTGCCAAATATTTTTGACTGAAGTTTCCAAGTTTGTATGCAGTTTGATAGTGCTGCTAGGGTTAATAAACTCATTTCTGGGGAGACTGTTAACAAGGCATTTGATGGTTTACTGGGTGCTGGTCTCTCAAACCTTGAGTATGGATACCTTTGTGAGATCATGGGCCGTTCTGTATGGGCCCCACAGGTGTTCAACTGTGGAGCACCGGATACTGGAAATATGGAGGTATTGAAAAAGTTCTATACATTACAATTAAGCAACGAATATGTTGCTGACTAAAGTGCTAACTTTTGCTTCATAATCTGTGTGAGCATGCCTTGCACCAAAAGGAATAAGTTAAATGAGATTACCCTGGAAACAATATATTTGGAAGGAGAAGATAATGTTCTAGTTTAGTTTTTTTTTCCCCCTAATTAGATGGGCCTGGTATTGGACTGCAAGACAGTGATATGCGTCCTGCCAAGGAGTTATAAAATGCGCAAATCACATTGAGATGTCAAAGTCTTTTCGAGGCTTACGGACTAGTCCTTGCATGCTTTATCAAGGCAGAGCACCTATTATTAGAAAACCTGCTTGTTTCTTGTGTCATGAACAAAAAAAATGCAAAAATCGCATCGAAGTGGTAAACTCTAGCAAATCTTAGATAATATAACCACTAGCTTCGACAAAACAGCACTAAAGTAACTTTTGTTTTAAATTTTTCAATGCATTTGAAGTATTAGAATAATTGGTGTAGCCAGCACTCTTAGAAGACGCCAATAGAAATAGTGCAACTAATTTAATAAACTTCAGCTTAAATGCAATCCTCTCTTGCAAAAACCTTGATTTGCATGGGATTTGATTCCATTCTCTAGAGTGGATTGCACAGTTTGAATTAGACCTGGTGTTCAAGATTAGTAACTTATTATTCCCCTTTGGGTCTTTATGCTTCAAAGGTTCTTGGTTATTTGATATTTCTGCTCTTGTACATAATTTCATGTTATGAAATACAGCCTTGATTATCTTTCTTATGCCCATTCATTTCTCTAGGTATTGATGCGCTACGGAAATGAAGAACAACTACATCAATGGCTAGTGCCCTTACTTAAAGGAAATATCCGTTCTGGATTTGCAATGACAGAACCTCAAGTTGCATCTTCTGATGCTACCAATATAGAGTGTTCTATCAAAAGGTAGAATGGTTGCAACTTATTCTAAATTTCTGATCAAACCACCTCTAGGATGGTGTATTGGTGTATAATGTATCTATTAATATGAGATAATAACAGAAAATAAAATCTTAGGAGGAGTACGTGCAAGGAAACACTAGATGGCCCTATAGAACATCACTTCTGAAGTAGAAATGATAGATAATGGGACCTTGTTGGATATTAAAATTTACACGAGCGCTTGTTGATCAAAGAATTGTTTCTTGAAACTGAACATTCTGTCTTGTTCTTTTGAAACAGGGAAGTTTTAGGCTCTTAAGAACGTAGTCACAGATGTATATGATGTATTTAAGTTCTAGGTTTATGAATTTCTACTTGCACTCTAAATGATCATTCTTTCATTACCAGATTATAGTTTTTTGCTTGGCTGTTGCGAAGCCTTCTTTACTTGTTTTCTCATTCACAGTGATTCTCAAATGCTTTAAATAATTAAAGCTTTATTACTCCACATAAGGAAATTTAGTTAGATTCTGGAACATATCATTTACTACGTGGATGCCTTGAACAGGCTGGGAGATTCATATATCATCAATGGAAGGAAGTGGTGGACCAGTGGAGCCATGGATCCCAGGTGCAAGATCCTCATTGTCATGGTTAGTTACTGTTTGTTGCATCAGAAAGAATATCTCTGAGTTTAATATTTGAATTAAAAGCAGTTAATTTGAAAAAAAATATTCAGGGGAAAACAGACTTCAATGCCCCCAAGCACAAGCAGCAATCCATGATCTTGGTAGATATTAATACTCCTGGTGTGAATATAAAGCGACCTTTGACGGTGTTTGGTTTTGATGATGCTCCTCACGGACATGCTGAAATATCATTTGAGAATGTACGTGTCCCTGCCAAGAATATTTTGCTCGGAGAGGGGCGTGGATTCGAGATTGCACAGGTAATATTATTTGAAGCTCTTCATGCTTGGTACGTAGTACAGGAATGTACTAGCAGAGCAATGCACAAGATTTTTAGCTTCTTTTTCTTATTTAGCCCATGCTTGGTACATTTTTCTCTAAAACTTATGTTACCCCAAAGTCATTTTTGACGACACATTCTTCCAATAAAATAATTTTGCACGTAAACTCAATAACTTTTCCCTAATTTATAAGCACATATTCTCAAAACATATCACTTTCTCGAAAACTATCTAAAAAAATCGATATCAAACATGCCCTTAGTATTTAATATGTACCAAATATGCACTTAAACAATTCACAATTTTATGAATGTTTTGATGAATTGATCTTCAATATCAACTACCGTTGTAAAAGAATCTGTCAAGTCACTTCCATCTAAAAGACGTGTTAATCCTAACTGCTCTTTCATTAGTTTGAATGGCTTTAAATGCTCACACTTAAATATTTACTTTCTGATTCAAACTTGATGAGCCCTATCTTTTTTCTCATGAGGTACACTCTAGTGTGGTAAGGGTTAATTCTGCATTTACTATCTTCTTCCCCTCTCCTTGGTGTCATTAGCCAGGAGATAATAGCCATTATAAACAATACAGAAAGTTGCAGATAACACTAGAAATTTTTTTATGTTCTTTCCTGAAGATTTCTGGTTGCATGTGATAAAATTACAAACTATAACACTAGTAAGCCTTGGTCCAAATAAATATGGGGTCGCCATTAATTGTAAGCAACAGTTTTCCTCAAAAGCAGATTCATTTTTTTTCTACTCTTTTGCAGGGTAGGCTTGGCCCTGGAAGGTTGCACCATTGCATGAGACTGATAGGTGCTGCCGAACGTGGCATGCAGATGATGGTTCATAGGGCGCTAAGCAGAAAAGCTTTTGATAAGTTTATTGCCGAGCATGGATCATTCCTTTCAGATGTTGCTAAGGTCGGTTTGTACACTTTCTTATTGAAATATATGCCCTTTGATTATAAACTCGCAATGTATGTGATGTAGCTGGTGACAAGTTTATTGGTTTTTTCCATGCTGTAGTGTCGGATAGAGCTGGAGAAAACCCGATTGTTAGTATTGGAAGCTGCGGACCAGCTCGATCAACTTGGAAACAAAAAGGCCCGTGGGACAATTGCAATGGCCAAGGTATTTTTTACATTTGGTTTTTATTGAAGACTAAATTTTTCTCTAACATCCTAAGCTTTTAAATTGGTGGTTCAACATGGCATCACGGTAGGCAAAAAATGTGGATTCATATCTTAGTATCAACCATTTACGAAAATCGTGCATGTGCAAGCAAAAGGCTAGGATTCAAGTATCGCTTCTACTTGTTTACTAAAATTTTGCACCTGTTGGCCCTTGATAAAAAATGAACATGGCCCGCATGTGAAGGAGTGTATTGAAGATTATGTCCCGTCTGACCTCCATTTTCTAAAACTCAATTTTTAAATTCATTTTCAACCACATATTTTGTGGGATCCACAACTTTTATTAACTTTTTAATCAAACATTTCATCAACTTTTATTTGAAAACCAAGTAGGGGATATATTTAAATAAATAAATGCATCCGTTTCTGATTCTTAAGCTTTTATACGCAGTGGTTTAACATGTTTTGAGATTGATACTGCATTTTTCTTTAACTCTCTCTCTCTTTCGTTCTGGTGGGGTGAGCAGTTTGCAGCTCCAAATATGGCTTTGAAGGTGCTCGACATGGCAATGCAAGTGCACGGTGCAGCCGGCTTATCCGGCGACACTGTTCTCGCTCATCTTTGGGCTACTGCTAGAACATTGAGGATTGCCGATGGTCCTGATGAAGTCCACTTGGGGACAATTGCAAAATTAGAGCTACGGCGAGCTAAACTTTAAGAACATATTTGGTACACCGCAATAGACACTGCAATAAATCAAATCTTGTTTACAACTAATTTCTTATTCGTTAATACTATCTGTTATATATTTATACAATAAATATAATATGTGAAAGAAATAATTAATTAAGATAAAGTATCAAACTGGTAAAAAATGTGGAATTTGTGTGGGAGGTAAGGGGTTCGAGCCACGCCTCACGCACTATATTAAAAAGTCTTTGATTGGGCTTTATTGATTCTAATAAAATAATTATTATTTTTAATTATTTTCGGAATTGTTTAGTGGGTCAACTAGCCAGTAAAACATAATTATTTTAACTGTCCAGTATTTACAACCCATTACCATTGGCCATTAAAACTGTAATTAAATACTGGATCATGGGGTATGCAGTTATCTCTATTTTTTGGTTATATAAACTCACTTCTGGACTTTAGAAAACTACTACAAAAAAAACGAAATTGTCTCTTCATATATACAGTAAAATATTATACTCAAATTGTCTTTTCATATTTTCTGGAGTACACTAGAGAGTTCTGAAAATCTTTTGTGATTGCTGCACAATTGGTTTATTTGATCGTTGTATCCTGGAGGTAATTGTCCACGGAGGTCGCAGCAGTTATCGACATGCAATTTCGCTTTAGGATATCGTGCCGTCACGAGACTCGATCTATTGATAAGTTTTTTCTGCACTTTACTATTATTTTTTCCAACAATCTAAAGCGAAATTGTACGTTTTTAATGGCTGCAATAGATATATATGTTCCTAAGTATTCTGAAAAGCCTGAATTATTTGATGGAAAGAATTTTAAGAGATGGCAAATGAAATTACGTTTTTATTTGACAACTCTTAAAGTTGTAGATGCTATTGAATCTGATAAACCTGTTTTTGCAATTGCTGATGAGCCTACGGACAATGAAACATCAGATTTAGCTATTTGGGAACGTAATGATTATATGTGCAGAAATTATATTCTGAATTGCTTGACATTGGATTTATATGATGTTTACTGGTCGTGTAAATCTGCTAAAGAATTATGGAAGTCATTAGAAAAGAAATATGCTACTGAAGATGCTGGAACTAAGAAATTTGTTGTGGGAAAATTTCTAGAGTTTAAAATGGATGATATTACAACGGTGGTAAGTTAAGTTGAAGAATTACAGATTATAATTCATGAAATTATTGCTGGGGGTTATAAAATATGTGAAAGTTTTCAAGTGTCTGCTATAATTGAAAAACTACCACCTTCTTGGAAAGAGTATAAAAACAGTTTGAAGTATAAAAGAAAAGAAATGTCATTAGAGGATTTGATTATCAGAATTAGGATTGAGGAGGACAATAGAATGGCAGAACGTAGGGAGAGATCAGACTTGGGTATAAAGGCCAATCTTATTGAAGGAGATTCTGATAGTAAGAAAGCTGTCGGAAATTTTACCAAAAGTCAGAATTTTAAAGGTAAATTCAAGGGGAAACCATTCATAGGAAAGAACAATCGGTCTAAGCCTCAATTTAAAAATAAAACTGTTGGTGATTGTTTTGTTTGTGGTAAACCAGGTCACTTTGCAAAGGATTGCCGAAATAGGAAAGGAAAAACTGTGAAGCATCAGGCACATATAGTGGAAGATGAGAATTTTTCTGCTATGGTGACATAAGTTAATCTAGTGAGCAACATGACAGACTGGTGGGTAGATTCTGGAGCTACCAAACACATTTGCTGCACGAGAGGTGCATTTTCTTTATTCACTCCTAATAGTGATGGAGAATGTCTGTTCATGGGGAATGCTTCCTCCTCCAAAATCGAGGGGAAAGGAACTGTGACGCTTAGATTTACTTCTGGAAATATCCTTAGTTTGAAGGATGTCCTTTATGTACCTGATATAAGGAAAAATCTAGTGTCTGGATCTATTTTGGTCAAAAAGGGATTTAAAATTGTATTTGAGAGTGGTCAAGTTGTAATGTCTAAGAGTGGTTCTTTTGTTGGGAAAGGGTATGCAGATGAGGGTCTATTTAAATTAAATGTTTCTATGATCAATAATAAAGCTTCTACTTCTTCTGTTTACTTACTGGATTCTTATGATTTATGGCATGCTAGACTTGGACACGTTAACATGAATTCTATTAAAAAATTAATGAGATTGGGAAACATTCCTAAAACTGATAAGTTTCCAAATTCAAAATGTGAAACGTGTATTGAATCTAAGTATGCTAGAAAACCATTTCCACATGTTGATAGAACTACTTCAGTTTTAAGTTTAATACATTCTGATTTATGTGATTTAAAAGGATATGTTACTCGTGGTGGAAATAAATATTTTGTAACTTTCATTGACGATTACTCCCGTTATTGTTACATTTATTTTCTTAAGAGTAAGGATGAAAGTTATTCAAAATTTACTTCATCTAAAACTGAAGTAGAAAATCAGTTAGATAAAACTATTAAGATTTTAAGATCTGATAGGGGAGGAGAATATTCAGGTGAGCTTGATAAATTTTGTGTTGATAATGGTATTATTCTGGAATACTCACCTATTCTCCCAATCTAATGTGTGCTGGAAAGGAAAAATAGAATTTTAAAGGATATGGTCATTTTAATGCTAAACTCTTCTGGATTACCTTTTAACATGTGGGGGGAATCACTTCTTACTGCATGTTATGTTCTTAACAGAATTCCTAGTAAAAAAATGATAATCCGCCGTATGAATTGTTGAAAGGTAGAATACCTTCATATAAATATCTTAATGTGTGGGGGTGTTTAGCTAAGGCTTCTATTTCAGCACCTAAGAGAACTAAACTTGGTCCAAAAAACTGTTGATTGTGTGTTCATGAGTGTTAGTGCGTTTTTCATATATGTTACTGTCTGTTTTGTGTATTGCCATTTTACTGCATTTTGGTTTGTTAGTATATGAGAGGTTTTGTAACTGTGTTGTGGGTGCTATATTTGTGATTAAAAGAACAAATTTTTGAAACTAGATATGCAGAATATTTTGAAAATAGATCCCTTTTAAAGAAAAATTGGCAGGACCACGTGAGCTCTCGTAGTGTCCCCCTAGTTTAGAGAGATCCTATGAATTAGAAGAAGATGAAGTTAGGAGAAGCAAAAGACCTAGGACTACTACTTCTTTTGGTCCTGAATTTCTAACATACTTAGTAGAAGATAATCCTATTACATTTTTGAAGCATATCTTCAAGATTTCTTATATTTGTAGGAGCTAAAAATAAAAAAGATAAAATAAAAATAAAATAAAATATATATAATAATATATAAATTAAAAAAAAATCAAAAATAATTAAATAATTGGTTAAAAAAATACCACAAAAATAATAACTAAAACATCTAATAAACAAACAATAACAAATAAATAACAAACAACAAAATAAAAAATCAATAATATAAAAAAAAGTATCATTCGGTCTATAACTACTATAATAATGAAAATGTATACTTAATCCACTACACAACAACCAATTCACCACCACTAAATATAAAAACAAATATAAAACTATATAAATATAACCCTATATATAAAATACACAAATAAAAATAATCATAAAATAAATACTATATAAAATAACAATACAATAATCATAAATAAAAAACAATAATTTACCCACTATCTTCAAAAAAACACCATTATAAAAGCATCTACCATCTGCCAACATCCAAACCCTCACACCCACTCAACAAAATGGCTCATTCTATACTAAACACTATCTATACTAACTACAAATAAACAATATATAAACACTTCACGAGCTCTGTACTACACTCACTCATAAAATGTTATTCTCCACTTTCCATACAAAAAAAATTAATATATAATATATAATTATAAAATAAATAAACAAAATAAAAATAAAAATAATATAAAAAAAACTAATAATACTATAACTATAATAAAAAAAAATATATACATAATAAAATATAAAAATAATAATAAAAAATATATAATAATTTTAAAATAATCATAAAAATAAAAAATAAAATTACATAAATACACTTTAAAAAATAACATAAAAAATTTTTTTTTTTTTTTTTTTTTTTTTAAATAGAAAAACAAAAATATAAATATAAAATCTACATTAAATAACTAAAAACATGTAAAACAACTACATCATTAAAAACTTCAACAAATAAAATTTTATAAAAAAAAAAAAAAAAAAAAAAAAAAAAAAAAAAAAAAAAAAATCATACAAAATAAACACAGTAATCACTAAACAATCACATAACACACATAACCAAAAAAAAATTTTTTTTAATTTTAAGAACTTTTATTTGAGTATTGATCTTCTCTAATAAAAAGTTGGTTTTGAAAAGCATATTTTACAAACAATAATATTAAAAAAACTTTATATCAATGCAAATCTAAAATAATACACTAAAGAACCAAAACCATTCATATCAAACGTAATATATGTATATCACTTTGGCAAATATCAGCCAGATAACAGCTGTAATTCTCTATTTAATAATACAGTCATAAAATAATAAATATAAATCTAAAAAAAATACATATAATAATAAAAGAGTACAAAAAAAAATAAAAATATCCATACTAAAAATAACTATTAGCAAAATACAATAGTAAACACAAAAAAATAATTCTAAAACCATCTAAAAAAGAAAACAAACTCCGTAACACCTCAACAAGACAATAATCAAAATAATTAAACAATGCATAAGCAAACTATTAAAAAAAATTACATACACTCTATACATATTAAATACAACATAAGCAATCAACTAACTATAATAATCTCAATTATCATACACAAAAATCCTACATAACCAACATTTATATGAACATAAACATAATTTATAAAAAAAAAAAAAAAAAAAAATACTTATTATAAAAGCCATAGCAAGATTATATCAAATCGCATTGATGAATAAATCTTTACATATAAGTGAAATCAACGTATCTCATAATAAAACAACAAATAATAATAAATAAATAATACACTTTAGGATAAAAATAAAATAAGAATTAAAAAACATTATAATAAATATAAGAACATACTGAAAAAAAAAAAAATAATATAAAAAAATATGATATTTCTTAACATTACTATATAAAACATATAGATTACAAAAAAAATAAAAATAAAATACAACAGTCTAAAAATTAAATAAAATAAAATTAAATAATCATAAATAATCGATGATATGAAACGCTTCAATGTGCTGAACATCACTAGTAATATTACATTAAATAAATATAAAAAATGAGATAAAAAAAAACAAATAAAATAAATAATAAATAAAAAAAAAATAACAAAAATAAAACTACCACAATTCAAAAGCTTGGTCACAAATATAAATATAAAAAAAAAATATATAATAGAAAAATAAATCAAAATATAAATTAGAAAAATTTTTTTTTTTTTTTTTCCATAAAATATAAAAAAATAAATAACTAATTTATAAATTCCAATCAGTAGAAATCGATCAATTAAACTCATTACAAAATACTAAAACTAACAGTATCTATAAAAAGCATAACAACGAGATTAAACAAATCACAACATATCAAAACATACAACAATTTCACCTCAATACATAACTCAAATAAATAACTTAATTAAATAACATAACAATATCACAATATCATAAAATCCTGTGATAAAAATAATAATGCATTTTTTTTTTGAATTAAAATCTAGAATTATCAATATAAAAATCAAAATAAAAAATAAATCAACTAAATTCATAAAAACAATTAAATACAAAAATCCCAAGAAATATAATGAATCCAACTCTAATATAAACAAATTACCAGAATGCATAACACCATACAATACCTTTCTAAAAAACTATACAAAATAATCATTAACACAAAGTTATAATATATAAAAATAAAAATTAAATAAATAAAGCATAAGAATTGGCCTTTTTATAAGAATAAGAAATATGTAAAACAAAAAAAATAATTAAACTAAATAAATTATAATATAAACTAAATCCGTAAAAAAATAAAACTATACAATAAAAATACATAAGATCCACATAACAATAAGATAAACCTAATCAAAACAATAAATCAAATAAAAAAAAAAAAAAAAAAAAAAAAAAAAAAAAAAAAAAAAAAAAAAAAAAAAAAAACCCAACAAAAAAAATATAAAATAATAAAAAATAAACATTTTTTTTTAATCAAAATAAAATAAAATAAAATCTACTTTTTTTTTTTTTTTTTGCAAATAATTTAATAACATAACATCTTAAACAGAAAGATACATAAGATAAAAAAAACAAAAACACATACACCTCACAACTAAAATTACAAATACAGAAACACAATAAAAGAAAGAAATTCATTATCAATACATAGTAAATAAAAAACAAAAATATACATTAATTTTAACAATATTTTCTGTATCATCTCTCTCTTACAACACTTACGATATCCATAAACATTATAAGCATACGGAAAATACACTATAAAAACAATCAACAACCTTAAATAACCAATAAAACACAATACTCAACCCCATACCCTCTACAAACCAACTAATAATACAATTCTTACACTTTGAAAACAACAAACATATACAAAGATATCCATAAATCAATCTACATCTACTATTGAATCTAAACCAATTAAAATTAAGTATTCAACAATACCAAAATATCATATACAATATAACAAAAAAAAAAATAATAACCACAGCAAAATATACAACAACACAAAAATTAATTATATCAAAAATAATATCTATAAATAAATAATAAATAAACATTTTTTTTTTTTTTTTTTTTTTTTTTTTTTTATTTCAAAATTTACCAATAATTAACATAATAATACAATAAAAAAAACTTAATAAACCAAATTACAAATTCATAAATAATCACACCACATATAAAATAAAAAAATATATCTATATAACAATGAGTTTAAAATTAATAAATATATTTAAAAATATAATACTATAAAGAATATAATAAAAATAAAACATAAAATATAAAAATAAAAATATAAATATAAAAAAACTCAAACAATAACAAGTTTAAACCCGCACCAAATTAGAAATATAGAATTAAAAATTAAAATAAAGGAGATAAAATCAATAATGTAAAAAATATTAAATAAATAAAAATAAAATAAAAAAATATGAAATAATAAATAAATAAAAATAAAGATATTATAATAAAAATACTAAAAAAAATAGTAATTAAAAAATAAAAAATAAAATAAAAAAAATCTAAAAATTAAATAATTAAATAATAAAAAAAAATTAAAAAAAAAATACAATATAAGTAAAAATAAATATAAAATTTAATAATATAAGTTATTTACTAAAAAAAAGAAACTGAATAAAAATGATTATCAAATCTACAATCCACAAATAATATAAAAAATAAGATATATATAACATATTACACATAAAATATACAAAATATTAAACAATATACAAATAATCATTGCACAAATATAAGAATATTATAATGAATAAAAATTTATTTTATGAAAAAGTATTTGAAATGATTCTCATTATAAATATACAACCAAAATATCTACTACCATAAAAACCACCAAGCCATTTCAAAACAACTAAAAAATAACTACATCATCAACAATACTATACATATAACATACATAAGATCTCAAAAATATACCAACACATAGTACGATTCATTCATTTATATATATTTTTTTTTTTTTTTCAAGAAAATAAAAATATATACACAAAATACAATACTATATAAAAAAAAACATAACCTTTTTTTTTTTTAATGTTTAATTAATGATGAAAATTACATTCAATAACCACAAAAAATACACTAATAAACACAGTAATAACGAACACATTAGTACATACTCATCACAATACCAACATACATAATTACAACAATCCATAATAAATACCAATAACCTACATACATCCATCAATATAATAATATAAAAAATTTTTTTTTTGTTTAATTTAAAATCACATAATAAAAAAAAAGAATAAAATAACACATCACAAAAATAAACTATCAACATACTACAAAAATAACAAATAATATATGAAAATAAATTAAATTAAATAACAAAAAGATTAATAAAATTTAGCACACATAATAACAAAACATTAAAAAATATTTTTTTTGTAATATTTTTATAATGGGTAAAATACAACACAAAATTATAATAACCACTCATTATAACAATCTATAATTAACACCTCATATTCCACATAGTCACTTACTAAGATATACACCAACCACAATACTAAAACACAATTACACAATTATGAATAAAAAAAAAAAAAAAAAAAAAAAAAAAAAAAAAAAAAAAAAAAAAAAAAAAAAAAATTAACTAAAATACTACAACTACATATCTACACAATCCATACTAATTCACCTACCATATAAAGCACCCATAACACTAACATTACAACAAAGTAAATAAAGTTTCAATAACTGCAAACTATCAAGTATTCAATTAAAAAGTAAAAAAAAAAAAAAATAATAATCACAACTAATAATAAACTAACAAAAAACTCACAAATAATGAATATACACAACAATCAAGCGATATAATACATAAACAACATACCACTGCTACCTATATACAAAATAAATACTCTACAATAAAAAAACATAAATCATAACCACAATAAAAATATATAAAATCTACACGTCAAATAAAAAAATAAACTCTCTATAAATATAACTAAAGACATTTCATTCGTAAATCTTACAAATTAACGTAGCACAATTAAAAAATATAAATATATTATAATTTAACTATATACACACTATATATAACCAAAAATCGATAACATAACCATGACGCCGATAAAAACACCACATAACAAGTTTTAAACTACAGAGAATCATCCACAATTAACTAAAAACAAACAGCCCAACATACTATAAAAAAGTTTAAATAATACATACAACATAACAAATATTTTAAAAAAAAAAAAAAAAAAAAAAAATTTCTTAAAAAATTTAATATTAAAATACAAAAATTTTTTTTTTTTTTTAAAATAGAAAAACTACAACAAACATACCACATAATTTATAGATTCCACAGTTCAACCTAATATACATAATAATCATAACAAAAAAATAACATATTACAAAAAAAAGAAATAAGCACAATATATACATCACAACAAAGAAAAACCCCTACATCAACTACAAATACATATTCTCAAACGTTCACTATACGCTAACTAACATGAAATCTGTATATACATCACATACCAAACCATCTACAATTATACAATCACATTAAAATATTCTTGCTCACAATCCCTATATACAAAAAATTAATTCACATACTCATTATCAACAACACATTAAAAATTGCAAATATACTCTCAAACTTTTAAAAAAAAAAAAACCAAACAACAATAATCAAAAAAAAAAAAAAAAAAAAAAAAAAAAAAAAAAAAAAAATAAATCACACAAAAAAAAACACCACCAACTAAAAGAAACATTAAACTCTTAATAAAAACTATCATATCCAACATTAAAAAAATATAATTATAATTATTACTTTTTTTTTTTTTTTTTTTTTTTTTAAATATAACATAATTTAAAAAAATAAATAAATAAACTTATATATGAAAAGATAATTAAATAAAGTAAAAAACATAAAAATTATAATAAATTAAATATATATAATATAAAATATAAGAAATAAATAAAATTAAAAAATAATAATAATAGAATACAAATATAAAAAAGATTCTAAATTATATAAAAATAATCAAAAAAGAATATACTATATAATTATATATATACTGAAAAATAAATAATAACAAATAAAAAAAATCATTATAAAAATATAACTATGTATATAGTAATAAAATAAAAAATATAGATAAGAAAGATGAATTTTTAAGAATAATAAGAATAAATAAACAATAATATATAATCTGATATATAAGATATAAAAAAAAAAAAAAAAAAAAAAAAAAAAAAAAAAAATACTATATAAAATAATAAAACAAAAAAATAAAATTCATATAAATTGAATAGTATCGATAAAGATTATAAAAATAAATACTATAATATAAAACCAAAACAAAATAAATATAAAAACTAATAAAATTATTATATATATCAAATAAATAATAAATAATAATATAATAAAAAAAGAAAAAATATAATAAAGAATTTTATAATAAGAATAAAGTTAAATAATAATATAAAATAAATATAATATATTAATAGTAAAAAGTAATATATAAAAAATAAAAAATGATAAATTTTTTTTTTTTTTTTTTTTTATAAAATATAACATAAATATAATTCATCAAATTACCCATCATAAATAAAAATTAATTATCATAATAACTAATAAAAATAAATAAAAAATAATAAATATTATTAAATATTTTTTTTTTTTAATTTAACATAAAACATTAAATATATACAAAACAAAGATAAATAATAATAAATAAAATTAAAAAAAAAAATTATAAAAAAAATATAATTAAATAATAAAAATTATTATAAATTATATTAAAAAAAAAATTTCTAAAAATAAATCAATATATTAATTAATAAATATATAATATAAAATATATAGATACTAAATATAATAAACAAATAACAATAAAATCATATAAATATAAAAAAAATATAAAATAATACAATAAATAAACTTCAAATAAATTTAAATTAATCAATAAATTATGAATTTAAATATTTTTAAATAATAGATAATATATGATATAATAAAAATTTAAATCCACAATAAATTAACATAATCTCACTAGCCTACTAAAACACTAAAGATAATATATCGAGCCACTACTAACAAAAATTAAAAAAAAATATCAAAAAATAATAATATAATAATTAACTTATTAAATAGAAAAGAAAACTAATAAAAAAACTTAAAAATATAATAATAATAATAAATCCTAATATACAATCTATAATAATATAAAAGAAAATATAATATAACGAAAAAATAATTATAAAATTATAAATATGACTATATATAAATTAAACAAAAATATTTTTTTTTTTTTTTTTTTTTTTTTTTTTTTTTTTTTTTTAAAAATATTAGAAATATTTAATAACATAACTTATAAACAAAGATCATAATAATATTAATAAAAAAAAAAAAGCCCAAAACTAGAGGCCCAAAAAAAAAAAAAAAAAAAAAAAAAAAAAAAAAAAAAAAAAAACAAATATACAAAATAAAACATATAAAAATATCTACTATCGACTACAAAATATATATTCCATTGTCACTCACATAAAATATATACTAACCTCTACTCATACAAAATCATATAAATAATCCCTAAATAACTTACAAAACATAATAACATAAGCTAATTAAAATAAATAATACATTAACTAATAGGACGGATAACTGAATATATATAAAAATAATATAACATAAATATAACAAAAATAAATATAAATTTAAAAAAAATAAAAAAAAAAAATAATAAAAAAAATAAATAAATATAATTATTAAATAAAAAATAAAATTAATAAAAATAAAAAAATAAATATGAAATTAATAAATATAATTAAATAAAATAATTTAACTATATAAATAAAAAAAAGAAAAATAGTAAAAAACAAATAAAAAGAAAGAAAAAAAAATAAAAAAAAATATGTATAAAAATATAAAAAATACTAATAATAAAAATAATAAAAATATAATATAATAAATAAAATAAAATACAATAAAAATATAAATCAATCAGATAAAAAAATTATATAAATAATAAATAAAAAGATAACACTAAAATATCCTGACAACGTGTGTGGTTCTTGCTGAAATTCTGGGAGTTAGGCTTAACCTTCTTCAATGTGAATCAGGCATGAAGAGAACATTATGATGGTTCATAATTTTTTATAAAATCTCATTTCTTTACTTCAATGTACTGGTTCATTTTTCCATTAATGTATTAAATCTCACGAGACCCTTTTGATATTCAAATTATTTGTTTTACAATCTCTAGAAGATCCATGACAACTTATTTCTAGTGTCATAACATGTTTAAAACTTATCTGGGATCAAGAAATTACATATATTTTAAGAATGTGATATAGAGAAGCCAATTCCTGTAATTGCTATTTTTGGGGAAGTGAGCTAATGCCAAAATCTTTGCGAAATGTTGTTGCTTTCTATTAAGCTGACTCAATTGCTCAAGAACATATGCAACAACTTGGAAAGGAAATAAGAGATCACAGCACTTCAACGGGAGGAAAATTAGTTCCAAGCCAGAAGGTTCAAGATTTAATGAACAAATTGGTTAAGTTTATGAAGGATCACATATACCCAGTGGAAAACGAGTTTTACGAACTTGCCCAATCTACCAGTCGTTGGACAGTTCATCCTAAAGAAGAGAAGTTAAAGGAACTAGCAAAAAGAGAAGGCCTGTGGAACTTGTGGATACCCGTATGTAACATTTACTAAGCATTTTCTTCCTTGCATTTACTTGGAAAGTTGAGAGCTCTTTCTACGTATCGAGGCAGTTGTACCTTAGGAAATATTCTATTTGTACCTGCCAAATATTTTTGACTGAAGTTTCCAAGTTTGTATGCAGTTTGATAGTGCTGCTAGGGTTAATAAACTCATTTCTGGGGAGACTGTTAACAAGGCATTTGATGGTTTACTGGGTGCTGGTCTCTCAAACCTTGAGTATGGATACCTTTGTGAGATCATGGGCCGTTCTGTATGGGCCCCACAGGTGTTCAACTGTGGAGCACCGGATACTGGAAATATGGAGGTATTGAAAAAGTTCTATACATTACAATTAAGCAACGAATATGTTGCTGACTAAAGTGCTACCTTTTGCTTCATAATCTGTGTGAGCATGCCTTGGACCAAAAGGAATAAGTTAAATGAGATTACCCTGGAAACAATATATTTGGAAGGAGAAGATAATGTTCTAGTTTAGTTTTTTTTTCCCCCTAATTAGATGGGCCTGGTATTGGACTGCAAGACAGTGATATGCGTCCTGCCAAGGAGTTATAAAATGCGCAAATCACATTGAGATGTCAAAGTCTTTTCGAGGCTTACGGACTAGTCCTTGCATGCTTTATCAAGGCAGAGCACCTATTATTAGAAAACCTGCTTGTTTCTTGTGTCATGAACAAAAAAAATGCAAAAATCGCATCGAAGTGGTAAACTCTAGCAAATCTTAGATAATATAACCACTAGCTTCCACAAAACAGCACTAAAGTAACTTTTGTTTTAAATTTTTCAATGCATTTGAAGTATTAGAATAATTGGTGTAGCCAGCACTCTTAGAAGACGCCAATAGAAATAGTGCAACTAATTTAATAAACTTCAGCTTAAATGCAATCCTCTCTTGCAAAAACCTTGATTTGCATGGGATTTGATTCCATTCTCTAGAGTGGATTGCACAGTTTGAATTAGACCTGGTGTTCAAGATTAGTAACTTATTATTCCCCTTTGGGTCTTTATGCTTCAAAGGTTCTTGGTTATTTGATATTTCTGCTCTTGTACATAATTTCATGTTATGAAATACAGCCTTGATTATCTTTCTTATGCCCATTCATTTCTCTAGGTATTGATGCGCTACGGAAATGAAGAACAACTACATCAATGGCTAGTGCCCTTACTTAAAGGAAATATCCGTTCTGGATTTGCAATGACAGAACCTCAAGTTGCATCTTCTGATGCTACCAATATAGAGTGTTCTATCAAAAGGTAGAATGGTTGCAACTTATTCTAAATTTCTGATCAAACCTCCTCTAGGATGGTGTATTGGTGTATAATGTATCTATTAATATGAGATAATAACAGAAAATAAAATCTTAGGAGGAGTACGTGCAAGGAAACACTAGATGGCCCTATAGAACATCACTTCTGAAGTAGAAATGATAGATAATGGGACCTTGTTGGATATTAAAATTTACACGAGCGCTTGTTGATCAAAGAATTGTTTCTTGAAACTGAACATTCTGTCTTGTTCTTTTGAAACAGGGAAGTTTTAGGCTCTTAAGAACGTAGTCACAGATGTATATGATGTATTTAAGTTCTAGGTTTATGAATTTCTACTTGCACTCTAAATGATCATTCTTTCATTACCAGATTATAGTTTTTTGCTTGGCTGTTGCGAAGCCTTCTTTACTTGTTTTCTCATTCACAGTGATTCTCAAATGCTTTAAATAATTAAAGCTTTATTACTCCACATAAGGAAATTTAGTTAGATTCTGGAACATATCATTTACTACGTGGATGCCTTGAACAGGCTGGGAGATTCATATATCATCAATGGAAGGAAGTGGTGGACCAGTGGAGCCATGGATCCCAGGTGCAAGATCCTCATTGTCATGGTTAGTTACTGTTTGTTGCATCAGAAAGAATATCTCTGAGTTTAATATTTGAATTAAAAGCAGTTAATTTGAAAAAAAATATTCAGGGGAAAACAGACTTCAATGCCCCCAAGCACAAGCAGCAATCCATGATCTTGGTAGATATTAATACTCCTGGTGTGAATATAAAGCGACCTTTGACGGTGTTTGGTTTTGATGATGCTCCTCACGGACATGCTGAAATATCATTTGAGAATGTACGTGTCCCTGCCAAGAATATTTTGCTCGGAGAGGGGCGTGGATTCGAGATTGCACAGGTAATATTATTTGAAGCTCTTCATGCTTGGTAAGTAGTACAGGAATGTACTAGCAGAGCAATGCACAAGATTTTTAGCTTCTTTTTCTTATTTAGCCCATGCTTGGTACATTTTTCTCTAAAACTTATGTTACCCCAAAGTCATTTTTGACGACACATTCTTCCAATAAAATAATTTTGCACGTAAACTCAATAACTTTTCCCTAATTTATAAGCACATATTCTCAAAACATATCACTTTCTCGAAAACTATCTAAAAAAATCGATATCAAACATGCCCTTAGTATTTAGAGCCTGTTTGGTAAGGCTTAAAATCCAATTAAAATTGAAAATATGACCGTTATTGGGTCCCACCCATCTCATAAAAGTCAACAATAACGGCTATATTTTCAATTTTAATCTGATTTTAATCTCTACCACACACCCTCTTAATATGTACCAAATATGCACTTAAACAATTCACAATTTTATGAATGTTTTGATGAATTGATCTTCAATATCAACTACCGTTGTAAAAGAATCTGTCAAGTCACTTCCATCTAAAAGACGTGTTAATCCTAACTGCTCTTTCATTAGTTTGAATGGCTTTAAATGCTCACACTTAAATATTTACTTTCTGATTCAAACTTGATGAGCCCTATCTTTTTTCTCATGAGGTACACTCTAGTGTGGTAAGGGTTAATTCTGCATTTACTATCTTCTTCCCCTCTCCTTGGTGTCATTAGCCAGGAGATAATAGCCATTATAAACAGTACAGAAAGTTGCAGATAACACTAGAATTTTTTTTATGTTCTTTCCTGAAGATTTCTGGTTGCATGTGATAAAATTACAAACTATAACACTAGTAAGCCTTGCTCCAAATAAATATGGGGTCGCCATTAATTGTAAGCAACAGTTTTCCTCAAAAGCAGATTCATTTTTTTTCTACTCTTTTGCAGGGTAGGCTTGGCCCTGGAAGGTTGCACCATTGCATGAGACTGATAGGTGCTGCCGAACGTGGCATGCAGATGATGGTTCATAGGGCGCTAAGCAGAAAAGCTTTTGATAAGTTTATTGCCGAGCATGGATCATTCCTTTCAGATGTTGCTAAGGTCGGTTTGTACACTTTCTTATTGAAATATATGCCCTTTGATTATAAACTCGCAATGTATGTGATGTAGCTGGTGACAAGTTTATTGGTTTTTTCCATGCTGTAGTGTCGGATAGAGCTGGAGAAAACCCGATTGTTAGTATTGGAAGCTGCGGACCAGCTCGATCAACTTGGAAACAAAAAGGCCCGTGGGACAATTGCAATGGCCAAGGTATTTTTTACATTTGGTTTTTATTGAAGACTAAATTTTTCTCTAACATCCTAAGCTTTTAAATTGGTGGTTCAACATGGCATCACGGTAGGCAAAAAATGTGGATTCATATCTTAGTATCAACCATTTACGAAAATCGTGCATGTGCAAGCAAAAGGCTAGGATTCAAGTATCGCTTCTACTTGTTTACTAAAATTTTGCACCTGTCGGCCCTTGATAAAAAATGAACATGGCCCGCATGTGAAGGAGTGTATTGAAGATTATGTCCCGTCTGACCTCCATTTTCTAAAACTCAATTTTTAAATTCATTTTCAACCACATATTTTGTGGGATCCACAACTTTTATTAACTTTTTAATCAAACATTTCATCAACTTTTATTTGAAAACCAAGTAGGGGATATATTTAAATAAATAAATGCATCCGTTTCTGATTCTTAAGCTTTTATACGCAGTGGTTTAACATGTTTTGAGATTGATACTGCATTTTTCTTTAACTCTCTCTCTTTCGTTCTGGTGGGGTGAGCAGTTTGCAGCTCCAAATATGGCTTTGAAGGTGCTCGACATGGCAATGCAAGTGCACGGTGCAGCCGGCTTATCCGGCGACACTATTCTCGCTCATCTTTGGGCTACTGCTAGAACATTGAGGATTGCCGATGGTCCTGATGAAGTCCACTTGGGGACAATTGCAAAATTAGAGCTACGACGAGCTAAACTTTAAGAACATATTTGGTACACCGCAATAGACACTGCAATAAATCAAATCTTACCAATAGAGACTGCAATAAATCAAATCTTGTTTACAACTAATTTCTTATTCGTTAATACTATCTGTTATATATTTATACAATAAATATAATATGTGAAAGAAATAATTAATTAAGATAAAGTGCCCAACTGGTAAAAAATGTGGAATTTGTGTGGGAGGTCAGGGGTTCGAGCCACGCCTCACGCACTATATTAAAAAGTCTTTGATTGGGTTTTATTGATTCTAATAAAATAATTATTATTTTTAATTATTTTCGGAATTGTTTAGTGGGTCAACTAGCCAGTAAAACATAATTATTTTAACTGTCCAGTATTTACAATCCATTACCATTGGCCATTAAAACTGTAATTAAATACTGGATCATGGGGTATGCAGTTACCTCTATTTTCTGGCTATATAAACTCACTTCTGGACTTTAGAAAACTACTACAAAAAAAACGAAATTGTCTCTTCATATATACAGTAAAATATTATACTCAAATTGTCTTTTCATATTTTCTGGAGTACATTTGAGAGTTCTGAAAACCTTTTGTGATTGCTGCACAATTGGTTTATTTGATTGTTGTAACCTGGAGGTGATTGTCCACGGAGGTCGCAGCAGTTATCAACGGACAATTTCGCTTTAGGACATCGTGCTGTCACGAGACTCGATCTATTGATAAGTTTTTTCTGTACTTTACTATTATTTTTTCCAACACTATCTAGTATTATATAATCTTCCCTATCAAACATGCTATGAATGTGGATGAAGTTCAAATCTTTACAATCAAGAACTTCCATGGAGAAGGCATTGAGGAACATTTGATATAAAGAAAGTTCAAATGCCATGCTTAAAAATAGTGTGTGATAATGACTTCTTGTTATACTTGTTTGTTTCCATCATTGGGAAAGGCAGTAAATGATTCTTGTTATCGAGAGGAGAAAAGGGTATGGCCATCGATGTTTCCTTTATTTTTTCAGTTGGAGTGGGAAAGAGAATGTGGCGTTGTAAATAAAATTACAAAGAGCTGAGTTGTTTAGACGTGGACAACGGACACGACAAAAGTTCAACTTTGTCGTCACGCGACCTGTGAAGGGCTGACTTGTTTTTGAAGTCGAGGTTACGTTCAATTACAAACCCATTCAGAATATTTAACAAAAAATAATGGGAATAATACATAAATAAGGGCCATGTTTGAGCCATATTTTTTCCTCACTAAAATGAAAAATATGACCGTTATCCATCACATCAACATTTAAATTCAAATTCTCTATCTCTTGTGTGGGCCCCAATAACGGCTATATTTTTCATTCTCATTTTCAAAAAAGGTGGCTCAAACAGGGGCAAGGTTTTTAAGTATCACTATTTCAAGATTGGAGAGAGAGGTTTGAAATTTCAAAATTCAGGTTTTCATTAAAATTTATTTATGAATTAATTAATTAATTATATATTTTCTTAATAAATATAAAATAGGTCATAGAGCTGTACAATTTGGTCACAATTCAAAAATTTTAAAGTTGCAATTCGAAAATTTTATAGGTCATAGTTCGTTCATCGATCACAAATTTAAAAATCACAATTTGTTTATCGGTCAAAAATCACAAAATTTATAAATTACATAACTTATTTAATGGTCACAAAATAGTAAATTATAGGTCACAGATTACTTTTATGAGTCACAAATTAATAAATTTGTAGGTTATACAGATTTATTGGTCATACACCAACAAATTTATTGGTCATAATCAACAAATCATTTGTGACCACTACCAACACACCACCACCGTTGTCTCCTCCACCAATACCAACGCCACAGAAACACACCACAATGGTTTGATGTCACAGGTTAATAATGAGTCACAATGAACCAAAATGTCGATTACATCCACCAAACACCCCACACCCATCCCGATCGTCCACCAATATTTGTGGTCACAAATCAACCCTCAAAACCCCTACCACCACCATCACCGCCGCAGCCATACCTACCGCCGCTGCAACCAGACAATCCAAAACCCTCCAACAACACCAAAACCACCACTACCACCAACATAAACACCACCATCTCTACCACAAATCCACCATATCCACCACATTCAAAACCAAAACACAAAACACATCTCAGATCTAAAACTCAAACCACACCGCATCGCCGCTACAGCAGCGACCGCCACCCAAACACCACCAGCACTAGCACCGCCACCACAGTAGCGACTGCCCATGAACAATAGATCTCTGCAATGATGGAGACTTCGCTGCGGATCTTATGGTGTTGACACGGCGGCATCTCTCTGGTAAATCCTAAAATGGTTCCGTTTCAAACACTTACTGCCTCAAGTGAGCCAGAAAGTGAAGCCCCGATTTTGAAACCAAGGACCGTCGGGTCAACCAAGAAGATTACCAAACGGAAATCTCGTGGGAAAGGTGCAACGACGAAGATAGAAAGAGAGAATGGGAATAAAAGTCCGTGATAAAGTGATGAAAAAGAGAGAATGGGAATAAAAATGAATTAGGGTTTAATTTATAATATTTAAATATAAATTATTAATTATTAATTAAAACCTGATTTTTGTATTATTAAACTTGATTCTTGATTTATGAAAAAGGAAATTTAAAACCCATTCTAGCTGTAATTTCCTCAAAAATAATTCCTCGTATGCCCAAGAACCGAACTCAGCCTAGATAAAGGACCAACTCGACTGGTCGAGTTGTCTCAAAACCGGGTCGTGCCGAATCTATTTAGTGGAAATTACAGAATTCCAGGTGTTTGAAGATTAAAGTTCAAAAATCAGGGACCAAATTTTATTATTCAAAAATCAGGTAGTATATAAAACAATAACCCTAATTTTATCACTCCATCATCCCTCTCTCTCACACTCTCTCGCGTTCCTCCACCCTCTCTCTGTATCTCTGCCGCCGTCGCCGCTGCCCGCCATCAACTCTTCCTCCCTTCTTCCTTTCCCTCCCCACTGCAGCTTCTCCTTCCCCTTCCCACAGCAGCAGCGTCGCGACGCTGCTGCAGTCGCGACACCGCTGCAATTGCGACACAGTCGAGTCGGATCGAACTTTCGTCAGGTCAATTCGGGTGGTGGTGATTCTGTAGGTTTAGATGGTGTTTTATGTGGTGGTCGTCGCGATGGTGTTTATGTGGTGGATCTTGCGATTTGGGGAGGGTTTGGATGGGTTTTTGTGTGTGGTGGTGGTGTGTGGTGTTGCATCGGGTGTCTGTTGTGGTGCATTTGTGTGGTGGTGGTGGTGGCGGCGACGTGGTGGCAGTGTTGTCATCGACGAGTGGAGATGGTGGCGGGTTTGTTGGTACTATTGTGGCGGCGACGTGATGGTGTTTATGTGGTGGATCTGGCGGTTTAGGGAGGGTTTGGATGGGTTTTTGTGTATGGTGGTGGTGGTGGTGGTGTGTTTGTAAGGTGGTGTGTGGTGTTGCATCGGGTGTCTGTTGTGGTGCATTTGTGTGGTGGTGGTGGTGGAGGGGACGGCAACAGTGGTGACAGTATTGTCATCGACGGGTGGAGATGGGGGTGGGTTTGTTGGTACTGTTGTGGCGGCGACGGCAGCGTGGTGAGGGTGGTCGAAAGTGGTCATAGTGGTAGCGGCAGTAGTCTGTGACCAAATATGTGCTAATCTGTGACCAATTATTCAACTGTGACCTAAAAAATTAATAATATGTGACTCAAAAATAATCTGTGACCAATTAATTTAGAAATATGTGACCTCGAAATAACTAACAAATTTTTTGATCTGTGACCTCAAAATAATTTGTGACCAAAAAGTTTGGCGATATGTGACCAAAAAATAAATCTGTAACTTATAATTATGAATCTGTGACCAATAATGACTTTATTATCTTTATTTAATAAATATTCTTAATTAATTAAATTCATACATGATTTTTGAATTTTCAAACTATTTACCTTACTTTTGAATTGAGGTAAAGAATACACCTTATTTATGATTTTTTCCCATCTATTTACACTTCCACGCAAGACTCATTGGCCCATACTTTCATGACTTTCAACCCAAGTCCATTAACCTTGGGCTGCTACTTTAAAAGGCCCATAACTATTTTTTTTTCTAAGCGGGAAAAACGGGAGGAAATGGTGACCAAAATTTTCAAATCTGTCCCTCTCTCTCTCTCTCTCTCTCTCAATCACCTACACACTCTCTATCCGTATCTGTATCTATCGATACAGACATTTATCTCTATACCTTCACCAGTTTCATGAATCAAATCCCGTTTCTTTGATTTCAAAACAGTTAGGTATTACTAGTAATGGACTGTAAAATTCGATTTTTAAAAAATGAGTAACGATTTGGAGCAACCCGAATTTTCCTCCGGCAAATTCATCCACACAGTGCAACCTCTGCGGGACCTCGAGTCCAATTGGGCCGTCGATTTAGCCAAGAATTTAGAGGAATATTTAATCAAGATTTGCTCCGGTGAAATCTCCGGCCACGACGACTCCCACCTGTCCGTAAATTTCGCTGAAGGTAAATTATTAAATTTTCAATTTTTATTGTGAATTTAATGTGGGTTTGATTATGTTTATTTATTTATTATCATTTTGTTTTTGGTTGGTTTTGGGGCAATATGTAGCTGCATTGCTTCTTCAGGGATCGATACAGGTGTACAGTAGGAAGGTGGAATATTTGTATTCTTTGGTTTTGCATGCTTTGGAGTTCATTTCCCAGAAAAGGTGTGATTTTTGGCTTATTCACTCTATTTTGTTTAGTTTCATTCTTGGGTTCTGAACTTATAGCTCGCTTATTTGCATTTAATATGATACTTAGCCCTTCTATAGGAGTTGAATCTTACCTTTTTTGTGTTGGTTGTATAACAACGGAAGAAACTTCAAGGTTAATGTGAGCTATTATCAAGAAACTCAATACAGGTTAAGTTTGAATTATCAAAGCTTGCTTTTAAACTAGTTGGCGTAGGAAGTGAGACGAAGAAGAAAGATTTACCTCGTAAATGGGGTTTTAAGGTAATGGTGGTAGGAATATGATTTGTGTAGAATCTGAACTTAAATAAGTATAAGTGAGTTTAGCAGATGCTATGATTGGGCCTGGTATAAAAAGTTTGTAAGTTAAATGACTCTGGTGGATGATGCTTATCCGTGTCGTAAACTTGAAAAAGATAATGGATAGCACTTTAAGCTATGAAACTTGCCTTGTCCGGATCACATATTGTAATATTGGAAATCTTTGAAAGCAAGGATAGAGGGAACATTTTTCGTTCAAGAACTCGTTTGTTTCGTCCATTTCCCATTAAAGGGTTTATGGAAGGAGCCTAGAAGTTGAGTTACGTGGCAAAGTTATAAACTTTATCCGAGGGCTGATATTTGTGTTTTGGGTGAATATTCATTTCATTGATGTTACGGTATAAATAGGGATCTCTAGTTGAAATTCTATCAATAACTCAATATTGATTCTCGTTGACTTTCAAGACTTTAAGTTTCTTCTTGGTGAGTGACTTATGAGATAAATTTGATTGCTTATTGTGGTGGTTGTTGATCTGGTGCTAACGTTCAATATGATTATAGGAGCTCTTAGTTACAGCAGACATTCTTTTGGTCCAAATAGCAATTTAAATTCACCCGCTGAGTAGATTTACTTAAGTTCAAATTCTATATTGTGCAGTAGATTATAACTCAATTAAAGTTTTTCTCTCGTGATCTAGGAATAACTTCAATTGGCAATTTGGATATCTTATACATTGGGTAATTTAGGAATTTCTGGGGTTCCTTTAGACCTTAGGTGGAAAATGACAGGGAAAGGTAGGAGGGACAGGAGGTCTTTAGAGCAACACCCAATTTCTTCAAGTTTTCCTTTAAGCTGGGAAAACATGTAGTTGATTCTATTATTAACATGTTGCTTCGACAGTAGACCAGCAGGTCTCCTTTCATTAAGTATTTTTTTCCTCTCCAGAGTGAACCCCATTTTTCTCATCCTATAGTTTATTTTCATAGATATCTTGTTCTCCTTCTCCTGGAATTACTTTGTAGAGTCGTATCATTGATATATTTTTGATGAACACAAAGAATATTTTTGAACAATCCCTGTAAAATAAATAGTTTGACAATCATTTGAACTTCTCTATGTTGCATACTTTGCTAGCTGATAGTTATATATTTGGACATTGTTACTGTCTATGAAGACCGAGGTTTAATATATCTATAATCAAAACTTAAGCAGCTAAACAGGCTCATTTGTTATTCGTGAAGATTGTAAATATTAAATAAAAACATAAAATTATTTCATTGAATTAGAGAGATCGTTTGAAGCTTTTGGTGCAATTAGAATCAAGACTACAGCAGAAAAAATTGAATCACTGGCACACTGCAAATATTAAAGTTTTGACCCATAAGGCTATTTGGAAAACTTGTTTTGTCAATCTGAGCCTTTTATATACATCTTCAGTAACTTTGGTCCTTGTGGGGAAGGAATGGGGTAAAGGTAAAAGAACCCAGCCATTTGGTTTTCTCATGTCCTTTATAATTTGGATTTGGAGAGAACTGTAAAAAGAATATGAAGCAGAAAGGTACATAAAATGGATGCGACATGAAGTATTGTATAAGATACCCCTGCCTAACTTTGATACTTCCATCGAAAATGTGAAATTGGAAAGGTATACCTCAGAACATTTCCTACGAAAATGTTAATAACATTTCCTTTTCTTAATTGTCAAAAATTTGATTGGCTGCTTGCAGAAATTAATGTCATTTGACAAAGGATGTTCGCCACGACTGAAAATCTTCAAATGTTAATGTTGTAATGGAAAGATACCTAGCCCTATCATGAATGATAGAATCCCTCCCAACGGGCCTTAGTACATAGATCTCTCTCTTGTATGTAAACTTCTGTAATAATTGCCTTATTTTTGTGCTAATCATGAACATTAAGCAATTGGAGATCATATTCCCAATATTGTAATTGTTTTTATGCACTTCTGTCGTATTTCTACTTTGGTTAACCATGGTGCTAATTAGCTCCTTCTAAAATGTTTTTTTTCTTTTCCTTTCCTCAAACTTAAATTAACTATAAGTAGAATAACCTCAAGGCATTTTTTCAGAACAGAAGTCGGTGGATATGGGATGGATCTTTCAAATACAATTGATAGATGATCAGCTTGGGTTTAACTCTTTTTACAGTTAGTGCAGCAACATACTGAATGTTCGATGTATTATCGTACACTCTTGAAAATATGACTCATTTTTACTTTTGCAGTGAAGTCATATTGTACATATTGATCAATGCATATATGTGTGTGTGTGTGTGTATAGCTAAATCATCATTTGGTTTCCTGTAGAATTATTAAAAAATGAATGCCATTACAATGCCTAATGATTATTTTGTTTATGTTATGTTATTTGACCAGTCAACAAGATCAGGCAGATAGTACTTCTGCCCGACCAGAAGAAACTGGATCGCATACTGCAAAGGATGAAGAGGATGATTCATTTTGGGTTTCAGATGACATCCCAGGTAGGTTGCTTCTACGTTTGTGATTATGGTACCGTCAACAAGAATCGTGGTTTAGATTACATTATATTGCAGTGGAAGCAAAGATTTCACTGGATGGTGCAACCTGTGGAGATTCTCCCCTAAGTCACTTTGTGAGGGCCCCTGCAAATCTAGTTGTCCTTGAAGGGGATTGCTTTGATGCTGGTGGTGATGATGGGGAACTAGAGTCCTATCTGGTATAACATTTTGCCTATCGAGAATTTTTGACGATTGTATGCGTATTTCTATCTTAAATTGTTGCACTTGTTATGCTTGCAGTTAGCCACCAATGATCTCTACCGGGATTTTATTTTGCTAGACTCTTGCGATGCTGTTGCAGTTAATGATTTTCTAAATGGTGATTGTAAAGTTAATAAAGGGCAGACTAATTTCTACAGAGGCAGCTCTCTGACCTCTAAGGGCCGTAAGAGCTTTCAGTCACCAATAAGACAATCTGGGGGAACTGGCATTAAGTTGTCAGCTGGAAAGAATCTGGATAATAATTTTACTCGGTCACCTTTTTTTAATCTTGTCAATGAGTCTAATGACTACAATGTGGGTCCCTCCTCTCCTGGCCATGATTTTCCTGACGATAACAATTATGAATCTGGAATGGGAGATGGGTATCCAGAAACCGGAGACTTGGATGAATCTGATGAAGATGATCCATGGAAACCTTTGAATCCTCATGAACCAGGGAATTTGAAAGTTAAACCTTATAAAAAAGGTTTTTCTAGTGTATATTTCCTTTTCCGTATTTGTTTACAAAGAGTATCATTTGTTTACCATCTAATGCTTTCTGATTTTGTCCTTGCTCGCAAGCAGTGAAAGCTAATAAAAGGCAAGGGTTTGGTTCCAAGAATCATGTTTCCATAGCTGAAGAATTTCCTCTTGCAAAACTGCACGGTCCCATTAGTTCAGAACTCACAGAAATATGGGAAGCAAAACATGGTACCTCAGAAAGACAAGGAAAATCACAATCTCCTCCACTTTACGAAAAGGTTGGTCTTTTGGTGGTTCTTTAGCTGCATAGCTGTATAAGTTTGTTTCAGACATAATATCTATCTGCTAATTGCAGCTACGGGAATCACTCGTTCTTGGAGGGGGTAAAATGAATGACGCCTTTCATGATTTCAAGGATAACCTTGAAGATAATGGATATGATAGTGGAGATCCAGATGGCGGACCACCTGATTTTGACATGCCAGAGAGTAAATACAGTCAAGAAGATGTACCTTCTCACCCAGAAAATGTGAGGCTGGTAACCACGCACATAGAAGTGAATTAGCACAATATCTTGTCTAGCTACTCACAGTTTCGCTTTATGCAGCACGATGGTGCTGGCAATCACTTTGACTTCAATGAAGCTTATGATGATCCCGGTGCCAATGCAAGCCTTGAAGATCTTTGCCGGTCTCACTTGGTAATATTAGATGTATCAGCTTACCTTCATAGACCAACTTAATATATATTGCTGATAAAGACAATGTTCAATGATGAAAATGTGACAATGTATAGTAAATAATAACAGCAACATTGAATTGGTGCAATGCATAACCTATTTCATGTTGTAGGATTCTCTTCTTGCTGGTCTAGCCGAGACTGAGAAGCAGACTGAATTGGCTACTCGGGTTTCAACATGGAAACAAAGAATTGAGCAGAACTTGGAAGAACAAGTCTGTATATTCACTATTTCCTCTCATTGATTAAGTTTTCTTCTCTCTTAGAATTTCAGTTAGATAATGATAACATTTCCTGGCAGGACACTCGACCACCATTTGATATTCATGAATATGGTGACAGAGTTCTGGATAAGCTATCTATGGAAGGAGATGAGGGAAAGATCATGTCTTTCGGAGATGTTGTCACGGGACAAGATAAGCATGATGTTGCTCGAACATTTTCTGCTCTACTTCAATTGGTAATTCCCGCATTTTTTTTTTTGTTAATTTAGCCTTGGATACATTTTGCAGGAGAGGAGAAAACTCGAAACAATTACCAAATGTGTGCAGTAGCAACCTGTTGTTGTTGATTGAGGCATGTTTTGGGAAAATTGTTCCTAGTTATAACTCTAGTATTGACTTTCGAACCTTTATGAAACTCTGTATGACTTTTTTCCTCCAAATTTCACCCCCTACCCTCAAATGAGCCTCAAATCCCAAGACTTTGCTGTTATCACTTGAGCTGTGCTTGACTATTAAGAGTAGTTTTGTAAATTTACTTTTCATGTGCTAGTGCAGGTGAATAATGGAGATGTGGATCTGGCGCGGGACAACAAGAATGATAATTTCACTTGCCACACAGCTGCTAATCCTTTCTATGTTCGACTCCTTAGGCACGAGAGAAGGAAAGGAGTGCAGCTTCGGTCATCTAGAAAGAGAGCCAAGTCTCCTTTGACGAAAGGAAATGCCAGTAGTAAAAGAAACAAGCCGGTAAAGGAGAATCGCCCAGTTGTTAATAATTCGTCACCTTCACGTTCTACCTCTCCAAGTCCAAGAAAGGCAAGCAGCGCCCGGGCTACTCAAGGCAAGAAGAAACGGAAATCACGATTAATAGCCCCTTTAGACATACATGCTGCAGGGTAACACGGCCTTGTTGGCGAGGTATATGTCATGATTCCCTTGTATTACTAAGGTAGTGACTAATGGGTCGAGTCGACTCTAGGAAATTGGTATCAAAGGTAGTAACCAAATGATAATTGATGCATGTAACATTTGTTTGTCCTGAACTTTTAGTTGGATTTAGTACCATAGAACAAGGTTGTTTTCTTTATCGATAATAAATATGTAAAATGAAATATAATTGTGCCGGGGGAGGGGGGGTAGAATTAAAATAAAATAAATAACTTGTACAAACTTAAAGTAAACAAACGACAGCGTTGCGATGGGAATAATATACACCGCCCATTGCAGAATGCTTCGAGTGTGTAATTTTAATATTAATCAGAATTAAGAAATTAATTCCTGCATGCCACGTCCACAAAACGACGCTGCATAACACCTTCCTAGAAACCCGAAAACTGACTGTCGTTCTCTCAACAACGTTTCTACATTGTCACTATTTTTCTAAGTTGCGCCGACTCGTTTACCTTGGCGTATGTACTCCAGTTGACTCCTGAGTCAACTCATTCCTCCCACTCTCCAAGTCCAACTCGGTGACTCCCACCGGCACGCAACTCGTCCCGGCTCCACACGGCGTCCCCATAGGAGATTTCTTGTTCATGCTGAGGAGCCTTTTAAAGGACAACAGCCGAGTTCCCGGCGATCTAAATCCGGGTGAACTCAGTGATAACTCACCACCGAACTCTGTCCTGGGTATATCTGTTCTTACTCCCACCACGTCCAAACTCTTCGTCCGATCACCCAGCGACGTCGTATTATTGCCGGAGCTCGAACCCGGCTCGACCATGCTTACGACTGTTTCGGCCCAGTTCTTCTCCGGTTGGGTAACCGGTTCAACGGGGGACCGGCAGAGGGGGCAAGTAGAATGTGACCGAAACCACATATCAATACACTCTACGTGAAAAGAGTGACTGCATTTGGGTAAAAACCGGCCGGTCTCATTCTCTTCAAACTCCGATAAGCACACGGCGCATTCTAGCACCTCCGGATGAGTCTTGGAGGAGTAAGCAAACAACGGCAGAGAATTCAAAACCTCCGCCTCCAGCCCGTGATCTGTGGTGGAGTTGGGCTGGTTGTTGTCAACGTAGAAAACAATATGAGTGCGGCTGCGGCGGCGGCGGCTATGGCGGTGGCGACGCTGGAGTTCAAGGCGGCGCAAACGAAGCAGGTACCATCTGGCATAAAGATGAAGAAGCGCCAATAAAATCACCACCCCAAACAGTATAATTATCGCACTCAGCATGATTTTACCGCGCAAAGCATAATCTTTTACCGGCGCAGATTCCATCTGCATATTAGCGTCAATATTATTACTCATTTCAACCCAAAACTCACAAAACCCAGAATACAGAACTGCAAGATTTTCGGCAAATTAAAAAGGGTTATCAATAATGATCAAGAAAATAGATATAATTTGTCTGTATATATCCGTGAAGAAAATTGGAACCAAGGAAGTTTCTTGGAGGTTTCGTTTTCGGTGAGTGATTATGAAATAATATAAAGTAATAGACGTTTGACGCGGGATTTTGGCGAAAATGGGGCTGGAGAAAGTGTTAAGTGGGCTCCACAGGCATGCATATTAAGAGCTTGTTTGGGATTTTTTGCTGAAAATAAATTTCTTCAAAATTAATTTTAACCATATGATTCATTTTTTTTTTTTTCTCATTTTTTAGTTTTTAACGACATGTTTTTCCTTAAAAACCCATTTTTTTCTTTCAAAAAGTTTCTCCAAACAAGCTCTAATTATGTTTGTCTTTGTGTGGGTAAAAAGTGCTTTCGTTTTGGATTTGGAGAAAGTGATAATATTTAATTTTGGATTCTAAGTTCTCATTTCAATAATTAGTTACACAGATTTATCTTTAAAAAATCAAGCATACTCATCCCACCCCCATCCCATGCTGGCCCCACCCACACCCACGTCCACACAAACAAAATTTGTGACTCTCTACCAACTCTGTTCAAAATCCTTCTCAATCTCTCAATCAGCTTCAATCGCCACCCACCAACTTCAGCCACTGTCCTGAAAAATCAACCATTGCCTCAACCGGCGGTGCAATGTTAAGATCAATGTGGTGGTGGTGAAATATCTACAACTTTGAATGCCATCAAATCGTCTGCGGGTACATAAACTGCTTGAATAAAAGTTATGGACCTCTCTTGTAGAGCAACGATCTGTGTTAAAATTAGAATTTAAATTCAGGGTTGTGCGATTTGTGAGGTACTATCTATGTGTCTTGGTGGTGTGATCTGCAATTCATGTGCATCTATGTGTTGGGTTGTTGGTGACGCCAAATCTATGGTTTGTACAATTGTACGTTTGCGTGATTGGTTGGAGGTGGAGGTACGGATGCGAGTGCAGGTGGATTTGAGGATGTGGTAGTTGTTGTGGTTCGTTGGAGGTAGTGAACTGTGGATTTGAGGTGATGACGGTATTTTGGGTGGTGTTAGTAGTAAGTGAGATAAAGGTATTTGTGAGTTAATTGGGTAATTGTAACCAGCTAATTTGATAATTTGTGATCAATAAATAAGTTTTGACAAATTAATTGGATAATTTATAATCAATAAATAAATTGTGATTAATTATTTTGATAAATTATGATCGATAAATAAGTTATGATAAATTAATTTGATAATTTGCAATTGATAAATAAGTCGTGACTTATAAAAATGTGTAATTTGTGACTAAATTTACAATTTTGATCCACAATTTGTATCTTTGTGATCGTGACGTTCTATGTTTTGTGACTTGTACGTAATTGTAATGATAATAAATTATATAAGACCTTAATAGGGTAATTAGCATATAAAGTCCTTATCTTTCACTATTATTGTGAAAAAAAGTCTTTACGTTTTATTTTTTTGTTATTTTCCTCTATCATTGTACAAAAAGTCATGTTCATTCGTTTTCTCAATTAAAAATTGTGAAATGACGAATATATTCTTCTGTTGAAATAAAACAAAAAGAATAGGAAAAAACTAATTACAACTATAGTCCCAATTTTCTTTTTAAAAGTGCAAACGAGTTCTAAATAAATTATTAAAAGGGTAATTAGCACATAATATCCCTACATTTCACTATTATTGTGAAAACGTTCATACATTTTATTTTTTGAGTATTTTCATACTTAATTACACATCTAATTGCGCAAACCATCCTTGTTATCAATTTTCTCAATAAAAAGTTGTAAAATGACGAATATACCCTTCTATTTAAATAAAAAAATAAAGAGCTTATTGAAACCATAGTCCTTTTTGTTTTTTTAAAAAAGTGCATTCGAGTCCAAAATAAATTATTAGAAAATTAGAAAATAAAAATAAAAAGTGGAAAAGAGTTTCAAATAAATTATTAAGAAATTTGAAATTAAAAAAGTATTTTTCTTTTTTATTTATTTAAATAGGATGATATATTCATTATTTCATAGCTTTTGTTGAGAAAATTGATAAAAATGACATCGTGCGCAATGACATGTGGAAACAATGGTGAAAATGCCAAAAATTGAAAGTTATGGACGTTTTTTATAATAACGGTGAAACGTAAGGACGTTATGTGGTATTTACCCGACATTAGCCTATAATATCACCATGTTTTTGAAAAAATTCCATAAGTTTATTATAGTTGAAAGTATATCTTGAAGGTAAGATTTCATAAATAAGGGATTGAGTTTTACCAATTTCAAATTTAAGAACTAAGTTTAAAATTTCAAATCTCAAGTTTTTTAAAATTTTATTTATAATTTAATTAATTAAATATATCAAGGTTACAATTTCATATATTTCGGTCACAAGTTCCATATAATTGGTCACAAATCACAATTTTTATGTCAAATTATTTTACAATCACAATTCAAAAAATTTATAGGTCACAATTTGCTCATCGATCATAAATCACAAAATTTATATGTCACACAACTTATTTTATGATCATAAAACATCAAATTAATTGATCACAATTTATATTTATGTCACAATTTATCAAATTATTGGTCACAAATTAATAATTTTTAGGTCACACAGTATGTATTGGTCACATTTTATTTGTTTCATTGATCACATATTGTTGGTCACATACCAACCAATTTATTGATCACAATCAACCAAATTATTTGTGACCACCACCACACAGTTGCAAAGCCTAAACCACGGTCGTCAGAACCAGTAACACCACCTCCCAACAACAAACCATCATCTTGAAAACCGTAGCCAACATTACCACCACCACCACCACATACCACCACACAGTGCACAGATCCACCACCACCACCTTCTCTATCTCTATTTACACCACACCTAACCACCACCTCAACATCGCCACGCCCACAGCGCACCATCACCTCGCCACTGCCTCCACCAACAGTACTACCACCATCGCCGCCCAATAGCAACATCAACATCTCAAACAAACCAACACCACAACCTCTCAGCACCACTGTCACCGCCTCTAACAAACTATCACTTTCAACTTCAAAACCACCACCGCCAACACGCACGCACAGCAAATCACGACTACAACACAAAAATAACGACGACCACCACCGCCGCACGCACATGCACACACACCCAACCACCACACCACCATCGCACCCACAACACCACAACGGTACCCACAGCAACAAGCCGCACACACCACCACAGTCGTCCACTACTGTCGCACCCATAAAGCTCTCTGTTCCCACCTTCGCACCCAACACCGCACCGTACACCTCCACCGCACCACTCAAAAAAAAGAAAAAGAAAAGAACAATGGATCTGCACAACGCCGTCGGACGAGGCTGCGCCGTCTTGTGGAGGCTAGGCTACCGATGGAGAGGGAGAAGAGTGGAGGAGGGAGAAGGTAGAAGGTAGAGAGACGGAGAGATAAGAGAAGGTAGAGAGAGTGAGAAGAGAAAGCGACGGAGAGAAGAGAAAAGGTGGAGGAAAATTGGGAATGAAAATTGTATAATTAATATTTAATATTTAAAATGAAATACCCAATTTTTGAAAAGTGAAACTTAATATCTCAAATTGGAAATTGAATCTCGAAAACTCTTATTTTTGTGTAATTTTCCCTATCTTGAAACTACGCGGTTAAAAGGGCATTAAAGCTTGGGCCTGGCCCAATTAAGTCCGGGTATGTGTTCTGGACTAATTAAAGTTATGGTTTGTGAGTGGCCCAATTGAAGTTTTTGAGTGACATGATGTCATGCATCAAAGTCTAAGTTCTAAATTACCATCCGTATTCTTTGAATGAAAAATTTATCCAGCCCGAGCGTAAATATTTAACAGTAATTGCATGCTTCCACTTGTATGTTGTTATTTTCCTGTGAGATGTGATGAGTTGTGAGACATATTACCTATGAGATGATATTAAATGGCAATAAGTGACCAGTGGTAGGGTGCTATTCGTGGGTTGATAATCATATAATTCATCACTGTAAATACAAAAAAAATAACAAATTAAAATCTTGTTACTAAAAAGTATCTTTTTTTCTCTATTCCTTTGAGAACTCTAAGTGATAGTTACAAAAGATATTTACAACAATGAGTAATTTTACAAATGATGTGTTCTCTTGTACCTGTTTTTGAAACAAAGGTGCCTGAAAAACGAAAAGAGAAGAGGGAGAATTCAAAGATCAAGGAAGATTAAACGATGGTGGAAGAATGCCTCGATCATTTTCAAGTGGTTTCCACGAGCCAATAAGTACAACTCAAACCACCTCGGAGTACAATAGTTTCAATGATCTTGATCACCAAGTCCATCATGTGCACCATCGCACTTGATCCATTACACATTATTGATCCACTAGTTGACCGTTGTTTGGTTCACTTGCCGGAACCTCGACTCTAGGTGAGGTGGGGAATCCCCTACATTAGCATCAGAGAGCTTAACATGGAATAACATCATAAGGTTTCAACCATTGCCATGCATATATATATATATATATATATATATATAGTGACATAATGTGATAGACTGACTTTTTAAGTGAGAGATTTTACTCATTTTTTATATTCTCGTGGAATTAACGAACTTTTGATTAATATCAACAAGTCTTTTGCTTGACATTTCATATCTTTGTGATCATATCACATCATGAGTTAATAGAAACTTACGTAGGTTATTCATCACATTCTAGTGCTAAATTTGTCAATTTCCCCATAACTTATGGATCAAAAGATGGGTCACAACCTTGAGGTTATTTTTCTAAAATTGATTGCATAAAATGTAATGACATTGATTTTTTAAAAAAGAAAAAATATACTTTGAATATTTTCAAGGAATTCAAAAGATGAATATACCAATTTAAAAGTTGATAGCATACTAAATCAAAACAAGCAAAACTATTAAACACAGATTGTACAACTCCACCTCGATTGTAACAAAATAGTCCAGTTGGTCCATGTACTACCGCTGAAACGTGGCGAACAACTCAAAAGAACCATCCAAATTAATTACGCTTCAATATCTTGTCATTTCCCTTTTAGCTTTCCCCATTAGGACCCATTACTGGGGCCCATCAGTTTTCCCCAGAGCCAGAGGAGGCCCCATGTTTCTCTTTCAACTGTATTTGTGGTCTTAACATGTTTGTATGTATACGTGAATGCAAACGCGTTTATGTCGAACTTGTTAGTCGATCTTAATATAATTCAAAATTTGATACGACATTACTAGCAATGTGATTTCTGTAGCAATGAGCGAAACAAAAGCTGCCTAGCTATGTCAACGAGCCGAACCGAATCCGAGCAAAAACAAAAAAAAAAAAAAAATTTGGGCTCGGCTCGAGCTTTTTTTGGCCCAAGCCGAGCCGAGCAAAGCCCGGTTAAAAAAATGTGGCTCGGCCCGGGTCTTAGCGGGCCAAGCTGGCTCGAGTTTTTTGTTTGTTTGTTTGTTTGTTTGTTTTTTTTTTTTTTTTTGCATTTGCAAAGGTAGGCAGTGCACATTTGCGCTGCCTTTTGCAAGGTAGCTTTCTAGCTGCTTGCTCTTTCAAAAGAATATTATATATATATATGGACATGCTCGCTTGGGCCATGGGCAGACCAGGGCTTGAGCCAACTCCCCAAATCGAGGCTCAGTATAATCGAGCTCTAGCCGTCGAATTTTTTTGTCATCCCTAGCCTAAACCTTGAAAGTGGAATAGGAGAAAAGTAATACAAACGTCGTGCTACTAGTATAAATGAAATAAAAAACGAACTATCCTACATTTTGTCTCATTGGATCAAGGAGAAAAGGGGTTTGACGTGGATTCCACAGCCTTGTGACCATTTACAATTAGTCAATTAAAAATTATCAGATGTACTAATGAAATCACAAAGATGGGTAATTAGACAATACCTATGAACACGAGATAACGGTAACCAACAATGTGCATTTATCATATGCATTTCCATTGTCCTATTAGAAATTTTCACTCGTCGCGTTCTCTATTGTGAATTGGGACCTTTGCTAGTTAGTTCAAATTGGACTAAGAATGATTGACAACATATTATCAAACTAAGGGAGAAGGAATCAATCTACTTCTAAATCTACTTCTTGTCTAGCTCATGTACTAATAATACCAAATTGCATAATCCTATAGGTTGCACGATTGGAATTAAATCAAGATTATTGATTTCTTGACATAAAGTTGGTGGTGTTATGACCATAAATGAGTATTGAATGAATAGATTTGTACGAGCTAAGACTTGATCCAATCAAGATCACGCATTAACTACTTTCTCTTGTGGGGAATCATTATGATTGTCACGTAAATTCAAAACCCAAGTAAATAGAACATAATAATTACTCTTTCTTGAATCGTTTTAACAAATATTTCAAGCATCATACCTTATAGAGGGTTCAATTATCACTAAGCTCGTGTTTGATCTACATTTGAAAAAAAAAAAAAAATCTCTCTTCTTTTCAACCACATATTTTTTAGTGCTCGTTTGGTACCGATTAAAATCCAATTAAAATTGAAAATATAGCCGTTATTGGGTCTCACTCATCTAATAAAAATCAACAATAACGGTTAATTTTTTTAATTTTAATCCGATTTTAATCTCTACCAAACGAGCTCTTAATAAAATAATATTACATGCAAACTCAAAACGTTTCCCTATATTTTAACCATATACTTTTCATCAATATGTTATTTCAAAATGTATTCTAAATCGAAAATGGGACTCAAACATGTCCTAAATTCAAATCCCAAGGCAAGTTAATCTTTAATGTAAATTAATTAGGTGCTTATTAACTAAGATTATTATTAAAAAGTAAGCTGAAGAGATAAATTAATTAATTAAAAGCATTGATTCGTATTATAGAGGACAGGTGGCCGTGGTGGCCAACTAATAATTCATAGGAAAATAAGAATCTTTTAGAATTGTACGATCCAACGTTGATTTAAATGTAGGGACTTGGGATCCCTATCCTCTGACTTACATTAACTTCTGCCCAGGTGTCCATAGGATCATTGGTAGCCCAATTCCCAAATAAAGCTACCAACCCATCGACCCGTAAAATATTAAAGATTTAAGGTTAAAATCCGTGGTTGAACTGTTCGCAGGTTCACGGGCTTGATCCATTATGGTTCGTCCCATGAGTAATTTGGACTCGTTTTGTCACTAGTCGTAGTTTGTTATTTGATGTATTAGTGTGCTAATTTTTTTATTGCCTGACGCATTAAATAATAAATTGTCGTGTATGTCACGTGCGACGACTGTTGATAATATTTACGATGAATAACATTATTTTGTCATTTATATATTTATGTTAAATAATTTTATTAAGTGGGTTACAAGTATTGTACCTTGTAGCTTAATCGTAGGTGCATAATAATGGTAATTATTGACTTTTTGAATCATTTGAGTGGGGTTATGTATATGATTTATAGTTCATGATCAACATTCAAATGAAGTTTTTACACGTAAATTATTTTCGAATTAGAATGGGATAAGACGATGTTAAGACAGATATAAAATATAACAAGTTGAATAAAATAAGAATTTAGATTAGATTAAGAAAGAACTCAAATTGCCCGCCGTTGGATCACCGTGTAAATAATTTGATTTTTTTTATTGTCGCTTCTTGAAATTATTCTCTTATACCATGGTTAGTAGAGAGATTGTATAATTTCATTTTCATATTATACAGTCTAGTTCAATATTTTGTATTAAACAAGAGGAGTTGTACTACTGTCTTTTGGGGCAAATATCGCAAATCAAAATCAGACAGATCTTTACCCACTCTTCTTGATCGTGATCGGGGTCGGGGTCGGGGTCGGGATGGGGATGGGGATGGGCAACTCCTTCCGATGAAATTGAATTCTTCGTTGATTATCCTTTAGGGATAAAAAAAAGGTATCTAAGAGTTAGCCATGTTTGAGCCACATTATTATTTTCATTCTCATTCTTTTACTAATTTTTAACCACAAATTCTTCAATAAAATACTATTTTTCATCGCATCAATAACTTTTTTTTTTCGACCACATATTTCTAATCACATCAACAGTAAAAATACATTCTTTAAACTCTCAAAATGTGCACCAATGAGGGGTTTAGTCTAAAAAAGTACTGTTGAAGGTCATTAATTAACAACTTAATCACATAATGAACATCATTAGAGACTACTGTAGATACACATGGTCCTAAAAGGATCCATCCAATGAAAATGGGACACGTGTATATCACAAAAATGATGAAATTCCTTACTATTTTGTCAACGTGTATTTAGAGGGAGGGAATTAACAGCCTAACTATATCCTATTCATCAATTGATTTTAAATTTATTTGATCAGTGATATATATGTGTCGAAGAGGTGACAATATCCACATATCACCACCTTTGTTTCAAGTATTTAGAAACGATGTTCGAGAGTTTGCAAATTTATTTTACAATTTACGTCCTGCATTACTAGGTATAATATTTGACAATAACAATTAAGATATTAAAAATTGATTTACTAAACTTTTAAAATATTTCAACCATTATTTTCCGCTTAGCTTGTCTCCCACGATCAAATTTCTAGATAGGGGTGTCAACAAGTCAAGTCGAGTAGAGCTGAAATTTTTTGTTCGAGTTGGCATGAGTAAACATAGTTCAAGTTTTGTTTTTTTTACCCGAATCGAGCCGAACAAAAGTTCAGCCAAAAAATTTAGGCTCGACCCGAACTTTTGACTCGGACCTTAGCGAGCCGAGCAGACTCGATTTTTTTTTTTTTTTTAAATTCGTGACAAATCAAATTTTTTTTTAAAGGATTTGAAATTTGTGCAATATATACGTGTAAGTGACATACAAGTTTTTATTTATTTATTTATTTTTAACGCTCACGAGCCGGTCCGAGCCCGAGCTGCCTAAGCTGACGAGCCATTTTGCCATTTCTATTTCTAGGTTTTCAATTGAAATACTGGTTCTTTAGCTGTCTTTCATCTATATTTCATACTTAAATACTCCTTTTATTAACCTAGTCATGAACCATCTCGCTAGAGTAAATTCTCAAATTCATCATGCATCCATCGAGGTCTGTAACTTGATTTTCGCATCTATAAAGGTGTGCTCGAATATTTATCGAATACCTTTTAAGTTAATTTCAAATCCTACGTAATTCACACTAGTTACCTAATTTCGTGAATATGACCGAAGAAGTAAAGTCACTTGATTATCAAACCGACTATGATATTTTATCATCACTTATTTGATTTTCAATAAGTACCTAATGCCAAACAAGGTTAATAGTTTTTTTTTTCCTTTCCTATGTATAGGAATTTAACCAGCGACTAATATCTATCTACATACAATGTGATGTGGTGCTAGAAACAAAATCTTACTATATTAAAAAAAATGCATTTTGTAGTTACTATAGATGCAATACTAACAAATGAGATTTGTTCATTTTTCCAGTTTTTACTCCTTCAGTCCTCCAATCTACTATAAAAACGATGTCGTATCAGACTTTAAATTGCATTATTTTTTCTCCTCGTTTATAAACTCATATATTTAGAATTTTCTAAGAACCATAAAATTTCAAAAGGAATATCAGGGTTGTTCGTTTCTATTTTGAAGAATTTGATTTTATCTTCTCTGTAATGGAAGACAAATTGAAAATTGATTACAAAACAGAAGAGCAAGATGTAAAACTAAACAATTGGAGAAAGATTATGAAGCTGTTAAGAGACATTTTGAATAAGCAAAAAAATGATGTTCTACAAACTGAAAAATAGAAACTTGTCTATTGTGTCGATTGTATTTAAACTCAAATGAAATGTCAATTAACGAAAATACTAAGGGGATGTCTGGCCACAATTAAAATTGAGGTAAAATTCATTTTCTGACCATTGAGGGCTCCCAACGGTAATAATTTCAAGATTGCGGCTGGCTCTTACGTGAGAAACGGTCAAAAAGCAACGACACAAAAATCAATTTTCACAATCTGAAAAGCCCTCCCAGACAGGCACTAAATGTGTGCAGCACAGAGACATGGAGTCTGTGTCTTCGCGAAGTACGGAGAAGTGTCTCCTGCTTCGCGGAGAAACGAACTCCGTGCCTCCGCTCAGAGCGGAGCCTGGGTTTCCACGTGCGTAGAGATTGTACTCCGCACATCGCGGAGGTGCACTCCGCGTGCACTTCGCGGAGGGTAACCCCATGCTGCGTTTTGCTGCAAAAAAAAATAATTTTATATTTTTGAAACTACCGAATTATTTCTTACTTTTTTTTTTACCAAAAAATGAATATTTCATTAAAAACACTTCATTCCACACGTACACGAAGTCAGAATTCTTTTTGAAGACGTTACGCCCGAGCCCCATGAAGGGCGCTGCCCCTTTGAGCCTTGCGACTTGACCGGTCAGATCGATTCCCGTCGAGGGCGTTGCTCCCAAACCCCCACGAGGGGTGCGCCCCTCAAACCCGCAACCTGATTGGGCAGGTCGATCCCCACCTTTCGAGGTGTTGCCCCCGACCCCCACTACCACTCGACCTAGACATGTCGATCCCCATTTCGAAGTGGCATATCATTTGCATAACAATAATAAACAAATAAATAAATTATGAAAAATTTGTTAATTTTTGGTACTTCTTCTGCACTTGATCCATCTCCCTCTCTCTCTCACACGCATATACAAACACAATTAGTGTTTTTGTTGATTGACATTTCATTGGGTTTAAATGCTTGACAAATATGGAGTTTTTGACACACTTTAGACATTTATTTATTTACTTACTTTAATTGAAGAAAGAGAAAAAGAAAAAAATTAAATTCAGGACTCGTTCAAATATAAAACAGTGTCTGCATAACTTCAATTAATGAATATATACAAGTATTACATCTTGCATTTTCTGTTTTGGAACAAATTTTCAATTTGTCTTCCATTACAGAGAAGATAAAATCAAATTCTTCAAAATAAAAATCGAGGTTGCGAATCTCATTTTACAACTTCTTTGCTATACATTTTCATTTTTCAATACATGCTTTATTGTTTAATGAAGTAAATATTTCTTACCTGCAATCTTTATATATGTCAAACGTTTGATGTTTTCAATTTTATTTTTGATTAGTTTCTTTGTATAGCAATATAAGCTTTTGAAATAATCACTTTGTGAATAATATGCTCACAAGATTTGAATAATCCAATCAATCTTAAACAACTATTTTTTTTCCTTTTTGAACATCTATAATTTCTACACTAATAAAAACACAACAACTACAAAATTCGTGCAATGCACGTGTGAACGACTAGTAAATAACATAAAATTCACTTAGTCTAGCGAAGATGAGTATGAACTCCTACCAGTTTATCAACAAAAGTTGAAAAACTAAAGTCATAGGGACCGAAAACTCGACTTTGACAACTACTGTTTATCTAGCGTTCTGATTGCTTAATGCCGTGTTAACTTTGATAGTTAATCTTCGCAATTAGCTAAATTCAATCAATGTTTATCCAAATTTTTTGTTGAACTGTCAATTTAAGTTCTTGTAATATTGAATAATCTCTCTATGGTCAATTTTACCTTGCAAAAGCAAACAAAATAAGAAAACAGACAGACGATTATTTAGGCAACCTTAATTTTCAACACTTTACTTCACTCGATGAAGATCAGATTAATCATTTACATCAAATATGTGACCCGTACAAGATTTTTAAAAGTTGATGATGACGAAATTTAGTCTGACCTATTTTTTTCCATTACATTATATTAATTTTTTTTTCTCTATTCATTTTAACCACACATTCATAAAATAAAATAATATTACACACAAATCTAAAACTTTTCATTACTTTTCTGCCACACATTTTCTCATCAATCACTATTCCAAAAATTTTCAACACCCCAAACGTGGCCAAACTGGGGGGCTAAACTCAAGACATTTGTATGCTCTAATACCACGTTAAAAATCATCTAAAAATCTATTTATTTACATATATTTTTCAACTTTACCAAAACATATCCATAGTTATAGAATGGTACCATCCCACCCTACTCAAAAGATAAATACTAAACCTTGAAAATATATCAAAACGAAACTTCGTGGTGAAGCCACCAATTTTGTTTGCCAATTGACTAGTTTCGTTTTCGATTAAATCGACTCATCGTATACCAAAATATAATCCTAATTAAATGGCTCATTCGACCAGTCCCGTTCCGATTCCACTACACCCACCAAGCCCAAAAGAACTATGATTAAACTATCTGTATACACAGAATATACATCTTGAATGTCATTCTTCTATATGTCAAAAATCGACAGTTCATCGAAATATAAAGTGTCAATATCAATGTACAAAATTTGTCCCTCACATATGCATAAATCAATATATCAACTTTTATGTACATCTATCAAGAACTAAATAACTCATGGATCTTGTCCATAGGGTACAAGGCATGCCACTCTAATTTCAACCGCTGTCATTTAGATTTAATTTCACTGTTCCACTATGTAAATACATCAAATCAATTGCATTAAAGTGCCATTAATGACTGTAAAAATAACCAAGTAAAAACTGTAAATTGCGCTAAACGACAAAACAAGATGCACAAAAAAAATTTAAAAATTTTATTTATTTATTTATTTTTGCAGCAATTGATAGCTATACAAGGGTACGTGGCTTTTAAGAAGCACAACATGTTATATAGATGTGGCCATTCCCACCCCGACTTCACTGTTGAATGGGTCCCACAAGAGGAAATTTCGTTAGCGTCATTCAATTTGTATGTTTATTTTATATATTGACCACTCAACTTCATTTTGTTTAGACTTATTTGTATGTTTATTTATTTTTAAGTTAGTATTTCGTCCATAAAATTGTAAGGGTGCGTTTGATTATAAGCGAGCATGGAAAGTAATTAAATATTGCCTATAACTTATTTGTATGAAAATTATTAATTAAATGTGTTTGATTGATTTAGTTTTCAATTTAGAAAATATTATACCTGTACATTTTTTATTGGTGGGTAGATAAGAAAAAACGAGTTACTTGAAAAATAAAAACTATCTCTTCTTGAAGAAAATATCTTTCGAAAAAAATTGTCAATCAAATAGTACAAAAGTAAAAAGATTACGTGAGAAAACACATTTTTTTATGAAAAATATTGGCAATTAAACACACCTTATTGTCAAAACTCATGGAATTAGTACCCGACCAACAAAATTCATAAGCCAACTTGTACTTTTGTTGTAATTGTACTCTTCTGCCTATAATCATATTAAAAAATGTCAGAATCATAATATGATCAATAGAGTTTGTGAGTTCATTTATACTTTTAGCAACACGATTTCTTGAGTGATAACAAATACAATATCACTTTTTTTATAAAGGTGACGTATTAAATACTGAACCTATTTTGTTAGTTAGGTCTTCGACTGATCGAGTCACAAGTTCTATTGATAAGATTATGAATGTCTTTAGTTTTGATAACCGTTATCAATTTTAATAGTCATTTCAAAATAAAAATACAAGTCCGGTGATCAGATTGAAATAAATTAAAGTTTGATGACCAATATGAAACAAACATATAAGTTGGATAACCTTTAGCAAAATTCCCCCCTCCCCCCACCACCTCACTCAACAAACCCCATGTACCACATTCACAGCTATCCCTTCTTCTATATTTATCTTTCTCCTCTTTTCTTCACCCAAATCCCCTCCTCCTTCCTCCACCGCCTCCGCCATCTGCCGCCTTAGAGCCACTGCCAGTGAGATGGTGGGACTGAGTGTAATACTAGAAACCCAAGAAAATGTTTCCAAAAAACCTTCAGAAGTTATTAGCAAAGGAAAAATGATTAAACCACTCAATTCTTCGCCAATTACTCCTCCATCTCCTTGTGGTTTTTCAAGAAGAAAAACTGTGTCAAATTCTGATTTTCTTGACCATTGTTTTCTCTGCGAACAGAAACTCTTGCCTGACAAAGACATCTACATGTATAAGTAAGTAAATTTTTAATTTATAAGTTATTAATCTCAAAAACCTACTTATAAGTCACATGCTAAAGAAAACGCATGTTTGATTATATAGTACAACGAACAAAATTTGAACTTTTTTCCTTCACTGTTTGATGCAGAGGGGACATAGCTTTTTGTAGTGTGGAGTGCAGGTGGAGGCAAATATTCATGGATGAAGAAGAAACTTTAAAGAAGAATAGAAGAGACAACTGCTCATTAGATGCTATAAAACTCCGCCTGCCTTCGTCATCCTCCTCGTCATCATCTTCTTCTTCCGCTACGAATGGAAGCGGCAAAGGGCATAGAAATGGAGCAGATGCCATTGCATATTGAAGTTATTTTTCCATTTTTGCCCTTGCTACATTTTAGTTATGACTATGATATCATACTTTTTGGGTTTGGATTTTTGCTCCCTATAATGAAGCCGAAGACGTTTTGTTGTGTATTTGAGGATTTGGTTTCCCAGTATCAAGAATCCATTGTTTTTGGACCCTAAAATACTGGCGGACAAAATGGGGAATCTAGGATTTTCACTAGGGTTTTTTTGGGTAACTTATAATGTTATTTGATAAGTCTGATTTTGAAAGTTTGAAACAATGACAGTTTGTTGGGTTATTTGTATGATTAAAAATATGGTTAGTATTCTAATATCGTTTGCATTTTAATGATAATTTATTGGAGTTTATGTTGGGAAATTATATAATTTGGCGATTCTAAATTAGTCATTGAAGAGTCGAAGACTTGGGCGGGCGGATTTTGCAAGGATTTTGAAAAGTTAAAAATGGTTTATGAGGTTAAGAAGTTGCTTGTAGGAAAAATTAACTTCTAAAAGCAAGAGAAGTGAAAAAATTGAAGTTCCGTCGAATGAATCTTATAATGTATAAATATCTACGATTCATTAAATTAGAACGTTTAGGAACTATACTTGGTTTGCAACGTGCCTACGACAAAAAGATAGGATGCTTTGGTCGAAGTCAATACAATAATAGTGAAGTAGAAAATGGCCAACATGGTTTGGTTAGTTTTTGAATTATGCAAACCCTTCAAATCGCACCTAGCCTTGTATTCATGGTAGAAACAACTATGTCTACATCAGTCGAGGCCGTGACTTATCATCTCCTTTAATTTTCAAAACCACCATGTTGCAATTGCAATTTACTTTGATAGGAGTTCAGCTCCACGGCTGCCAAACCTCGGTAGCCAAGATCTTATACAATGAATACTGGGGTAGTGTAGGTGTACAGAAAATAAGGCACACTCACTATTCGGTGAAATACATTGTGATAAATCAGTTCACGAATGTAGCAGTTTAAATAGTAACTTCGTAAGGTTGATGCCGATGCCGCTGGGACTCCTCAGGTGACAACAAGTTGGATTGCACCGGAGATGGACTCACTCATCAGTGATGCTTCAATCCCCTAGGGAGAATGGTTACATTAGCCTAGGTTTTGTCATGGGGAGGTTGTGCCTGCTCGAGCAAATCAGAAGATGCTGATGTCATTGCATCTTGGGAACGACTTACATTAGATAACACCAGTATTACTATAGTACGCGTGTTAATCATTGTGGATTGTTCAAAACTTACAAAATGATTTTCAATTTGTTTCAAAATAGTTCTATCTGTATGATATTGTGGCTCACTAAGGGCATCTTCAATAATGAAAACCCTCTTACACCAAAATGCACCAAATTTTGATACAAATGTGTCTTCAATGGAGCACCATCTTTTGCACCATTTTGGAAAAATGATGCAAAACCCAATATACCCCTTCTTTTAATTTGACAAACTATTTTTCGAGGGTATTTATATCATTTTTATTATATAATTTTTAATACAATTATTATTATTATTATTTGCATTTAAATTAAATCTGAAGTGTTAAAAATAATAATTACCTAATTAATTAAAATAAGAATAATAAAATTTAAAATATAACTAATGCGATTATTTATAGTTAACATGAAATATTTTACAATAATCACATACCTACATTAAACGAGTTCTATTTAAAGAAAACAATATATAAAAACAAATGCAAAATTTAGTAATCTGGAAGATCACTTGTGGAAAGAACATACGAATTTCGAGAATTAAATTGCAATGATATTTTCTACTTCATATTTAGTAATTTAATATGATTTAATTGTACCATGTTTTAATAATATATTTATTTAATGAATTTAATATTTTCCTTAATTTCACATAATTATTTATTTAAGACCCGTTCGGTAGTGATTAAAATTCAATTAAAATTGAAAATATAGTCGTTATTGGGTCCACATGTCTAATAAAAGTCAACAATAACAACTAGTTTTTCAATTTTAATCCGATTTTAATATCTATCGAACGGGGCCCTTGGTAATTTATATATTTCTAAAATGAATAAATAATTAATATTCCGAATAAATAAATTACTAAGAAGAAAAAAAGAGAAGAAAATGATTAAACACTGTTCATTTGGTGTAAAATTTGGTGTAATGGTTAGAGATAAATTTTAGTTTGGCACAAAATTTGGTGCAAAATGGTGCAAAGTTTGATGCAACACTAGAGATGGCCTAAGGGATGTACACAATACATTGAGTTTTGGGTCACTTTGTTCCTAGATATGGGTATCGAGTGACCTACGAAGTTGTTCTTACGCTACTAATTATCTAATTGTGCTCGGCTAGAGATATTTTATTTCGTCACCCATTCATGACGATTTGAATTAATGTAATGTTTGCCAGACAAAAAAAAAAAAAAATTAAAAGTTATTTGTAAGTAACTTAATTTTCTTTTAAGCTTAGCCAAACACAACGGATACAACCTTTGACAGCCTAACAACCGTATTCAGACAACTTTCAAAACCGTCCAAAGTAAATCAGACAGTAATTCCAAATCAGTACACTCAGAAAAGAATTAGATTCTCATCAGAATTTAAAATAAAATTATAAAACCTTTACAAATTCGAAAAACCACACACATACATCGCTGTCTTTTTTCTCTTCACCAGAAGTTTCCAATAAACCCAAAATTCAAAACTTTGGAACCTGAAATCAAGTAAATTAAAGCAAATGAGCGAAGAGTCGAAGGTAAGCAGCGGCGGAGCACTGGTGGCTCCGTCGCAGGCATCCTCAGATGACCGGAAGTCCTCAATTGGGTCAACCGCCACCGGCAAGAAAGTCATCATAAAGAGCGCCGACATGAAAGAAGACATTCAGAAAGAAGCTGTCGACATTGCCATAGCTGTAAATTGTTTTCATTTCACTCAAAACAAGAAAAAAAATAAGCAAAACCAACTACTTTTTCCCATTGTTTTTGGGGTTTTTATACAAATTTCCATTTCTTGAAAATCATTGTTTTTTGCATACGGATTCACATAGATGATTATGTGTATTTTTGTGTAGGCATTTGAGAAGTATAATGTAGAGAAGGATGTAGCAGAGCACATAAAGAAGATGTTTGACAAGAAGTATGGACCTACTTGGCATTGTATTGTGGGCAAAAACTTTGGTAAATCTCCCTTTACCATTGATTTTTCGTAGTCATTTTCCTATTATTTGGATTTCTTGTTATGCTACGATTTAACAGTAATTTATGTTTTGTTATCTTTTATCTCTTATATATATTAATTGTTGTTCAATTACTTGTTTGGTTATAGCACGAATCTAATAAATAACAAGTTAGAAGGTTGAAAAAGTTAATTTTCTTGCCATTCCGGGTATTGGTATCTCGAATTCACGATAAGACCTGAACTTGTATAGATCGTTTCTTGGTTGTATGGAATTCTAACCTCAGCATTAGATTTAGAAATGATTTTGCCAAGGCTCCAGTCAGACATAGCATGCTTTTTGCATCGATTTTCACAAACTGCCAAAGTTGATTGCACGTTAATTTGATGCTCATCGTGTTCTAAGTTTCATATCAGTGACAGATGAGTAGATTGCTTGACCTCAATTTTCGAATGACTGACAGTAGAGAGCATAGAAAAGGAAGCATGGGATGAAATAATGCGTGTATAAAATGTTAGTTTTGGTATTGTTCTCATAGAATTGTTGTTTATGTACATATACTTATCCATCTCGAGATTTTACAGCAGGAGATGTGTATGCATAGTCTCTTGAATGTCCTATTTGTATTCAAATGCTAATCCGCGGGAAGGAAAGAGAAAGAGGATATGTTGCCCTTACTTCTTCTCTAGGTCACTATCCCTAATTTACCAAATGGTAATATGAAATATGCTGAACAGGGTGAGTACATAGACAGTCAAGTTAGTTATGCAACAATCTTGTAAGAGAAGCAAGTTGCGATCACATTTTGCCCTATAGATCTAATAAGAAAGGAAACAAAAGGTTAGCGGGGAGGGTTTCCTAAGTAAATGAGGCTTAATGAGTGAGCCAGAAGTTTTTCCATTGTCAACAAGAGCAAACCGGGTTCTGATTACATTAAGTATCATTATCGAGAAAAGCATGTGCTGGGTTATTTAGTTCGTGAAGTTGATTTCACAAACAAGGCCATCAATTAAATACCTTTAATATTTTTTGTCAGATCGACAAATATATATATATTCATACACATCGACAAAGACATGATCCTGTTTGTTTGCTTGATACAGTGGAATTCGGAATAGTGGATTATATCGATTCTGCAGTGCGGCGCTGTTTTAGTAAGATGTGGCCTAAACATCTTCTGATTTTCTTTGGCTAAAAGTTTTCTCTGCCTTCTTTCTAAACTTCCATTACTGTTATTCATCTTCTATGAAAATCGGGCCAAGTCTGACTGCAATTTGTAGAGCTTTTGGTGGAGATTCAAAGATAGAGAGAGCGATGTTTTCATGGTAGTATTGTCCTATTTCTTTGTTGTAAGCGACATTCCTGTAGACTGTGATACTTCGAAGCGGATACTCTATTGTGCATGCAGAGTCTCCATTTCGGTGAAACTCAATGTTGACTTAGAACCAATTCAGATGGAACCTCAGTATAAATATTGTGTTTTTACTTTCTCACACCTTTTTTCCCAGATTTATATTTCCAGATTCAAACTATAAGATCTTGTACATCATATATGTCACGGGAGTGATGTGATTTCGGTAGAGCAAGTTGCAAGGGGGAGGAATAGACCAAAATTTATATGGCATGTTATAGTTGTTGAGGAGCTAGTGGCTTTAGATCTCCTCATAAATCTAACAATGAACATAGTCAAATGGTGTAGAAGGATTCATGAAACTGACCCCAAATTTATTGAGGACGAGGCGTATGTTAAGATTTGAGGTTCCATCTTAAAAAGTCAACCTTATTATGAGGATTAACTCAAATTCTTATAAATTGGTCTGTGTTTTCATTTTTATTCAATGTGGAATTTTTATCCCTTAACATGCCACCGCAAGATGGTGGCTCGTTTGAGCAGACCAATCTTGAAATCTATGTGCTCATTTTTTTGAGTCTTAATCGGATCAAATTGCTCGTTGGAGTTTAATGAGTTCTGATATCATATTAATATTTGAGGATCTATCTTAAATGGTCAACCTTATTAGGAGAATTAGCCAATTAGGTCAAAATTTTATAAATTGGTCTGTATTTTCATTTTTATTCGATGTGGGATTTTTATCCTTTAACAGCGTAATCGCTAAGTTTCTTGTTGTAGTCTTAAACATTCCCATGTGCAAGTACTTGTTTATGGTGGAGAAGGATCCAGGATCAGACTACAAGCCGAGTTAATATTGAAAAAAAAAAAATTACATATAATAAAAAAATTTATAAGATTTTATTTTATTTTAATGATGTCTGTGCCTGCATGTTTTCTCTTGAGCTACGAAATTAGATTTTGTCACTCTTGTTAAATTTTGTTATTCAAGAATCTATAGTCTCTAGCAAACGATAGTTCAACTTATTTTAGAGACTAAGCTAGCAAAATTTACTTAAGCTGATTAAATAATTGAGCTGTAGATGTCTCTTACCAGTATATAAAGTTCATAGACTATAGTTTGGTGGATTTTATTGAAGAATTGTACATATTAATCAACAGCCTCAAAATAGAAGTTAGTAACATGAATTCACCAGTGCTGGCCAGTGTATGTGCTTCTGGAAGAGAGCTTATTTGGAAATTTTAACGACTTTGGAGATGTAATGGACAGGTTTCAGGTCCAATTACAGAGATAAAATTGGACGAGAATGAAGCATAGGAGGATAAATCACTAGTCTCGAACTGAAAGAAAACACATTCAGTACATATATCTTCCCTTTGTATCAAAATGTCTTCTTAACTGATATTTGACTTGTAGTTTATGAAAATTCGTTTGATTGGAAAGAAAAATGACAGAAAATTGCTGTCACCAACTATTACAATAGAGGAGTGCAAGATGATTGAATTCAACACTGTATTATTGTTTTTCCCCCGTATTTGCACCTGATTAGTCCGTATTGATTAACTTCCAAAGTTGCGAGAAAATGAAACAACTTTTGACTTGGATAATATATATTGGAAAATGCATTGGTCGACTGACTCTCTCTCTCTCTCTCTCTCTCTCTCTCTTTTCCTTCTTTTTTTTCCATAGGTTCTTATGTGACTCACGAGACGAACCACTTTGTTTACTTCTACTTGGATTCAAAAGCTGTTCTTCTATTCAAATCGGGATGAGCTATACAATAACGACGACCAATGATTGATGGTACTGATGCTATGACTTGCACTGTATGTATTATTTGAAAATTTTGTGGCATGTTTGGAATGTAGATTGGATAGTATTGGACAATTTTAGAAAGAAAACAAAAAAGCTAAAATCTCGTCCATTGTATGTTCAATCATGTCTAGTAGTTTGTAAATTTGGTTTGGCGTGGCTCGTGTCTATTCTTTATCGATCTTAATTCCACTTGTTTCGTGGTTATTTTTAAGAGTAAACAAAAAACGTGGCTTCGCCTAATGAACTGAGTGAAGCGGCGAAAAGGATTTTATGTGTTGGATCTCAATAAAACAAGGTTTAGTTTTTTGTAGTTGTGATTTCCTATTGTTGTCAATGTGTGAGATGTAGAAATCTGTGTTATTGATTGTTTTTAAGTGTCGTTGAAATCAATGGCAGAAATGTGTGTCACTGTAAAATAGAAGCTAATGTTTTGTGTGTGTGTGAAGCTAAGTCGACCATGCTGTTCATTAAGTATGAAAGAATCAAACTGTGGAAGTTAGTGCGAATTAAAAAAGAGAAAAATCCAACTAAATATTGTCAAGTTTCACGAGGTATCTATAATTATTAATAATATTTTTATATGTATAAAAGACAAAAATAATATTTGCATATCTCTATCTAGTGAGGCTGTTCAATCTCATGGCTGATAATGCCCACAGAAATAATTTTGATTTTCTTATATATATATATACACGTTTTTTATTTTAAAAAAATTTGTTTTTAGAAAAAAAAAAAAATAATTTAAACACGATAAATCACCTCAATAAAAATTATAAAATTGGACTTGGTTGGTTAGGGGAGGGGGCTTTTAATTTTATTCTCTTTTTATTTTAATGTAAGGGTACGTTTGATTACAAATGTGGAATTTGGGTGGAAACAAAATGAATTACAGGGAATTAAATTGCCTAAAATTTGTTTTACTGAAAATTGTAATTAATTATGTTTGATTGATATAATTTTTCACCTGAAAAATATTGAAAGTTTGGTGTGCATTTGATTTTGTTTTTCATGGAATTTGTCCATTGAACTGATAAATGTTTAACCATTGGGTCTAGAATTTGTTCCAATTGTCCAATTATTTTTTTAAAAAATTATCATACTGAATACCATTTATTTGACTTTGTTTTGCATGGAAATTGTCAATAAAAGTGATAATTTCTTTTACAATTGTGTCTATAATTTTTCAAATTAGAAAAAAGCAGGAAAATCAAAACCCACCTAAAAGGTGGGAAAAGAAATCAAAAAGTAGGAAAAAGTGCACGCGTGAAGGAAAGTGGGAAAATGATTTTTATAGAAAATTTCTTCCATCAAACAAGGCAAAAGCTAGAAAATGGAAAATAAATTCTTAGTTCTAGGTAAAACAAATGCTATCAAATAGACCCTAAGTATTAAACATTTATCTTAGAAAAAAAAGTCTTAAAACCATTGATTTCTTTAGGGTTAGAATTTCATACCTTTATTTGAAATGAACTCATATGTATAGAAAAATGAAAATGTGTAAAGTCGGTTAAGTGAGATGGGCCAATTTCAAGCCCAATACGGGGTTACTTAATTTGATAGGCTCAATTCAATTAAATAATAGACGTCGAGTTGATCAATGTAAAGTTCCCTTCATCGTGCGTATGCCACGTATTTATAGATGGTTCACACATTCATTTTTATTTTTCAAGCATCCAAAGCACCTCCTATGCAAAAATTCTTTGAAAATGGAGGAGGATCCATTCATCCAGGCGTGAACTCTGGCAAAGCGAACTCTATGGAAGTTAGTGCTAATTAAAAAAGAGAAAAACCCAACTAAATATTGCCAAGCTTCACGAGGTATCTATATTTATTAATAATATTTCTAAAAAAAAAAAGACAAAATAAGATTTGTATGCCTCAATCCACGGTATATACTTCTTTTCCGGTTTTCTAAGTTTTTTATTTTTATTTTTAAATTTAATATGAAGATAACCTCTATAAGGGGGGGGGGGGGGGGGGGGGGGGTTATGCTAGAAGCATCTAATTTTTTACCTATTGGGGCCGCCACATATCAATTCAGGCACCCGTTAGGTAAAAAATTAAGTACTTCTAGCATAACTTTTTTTTTTTAAATAGAGGATAGGCACCCCCAATAGGGGATCACCACTTGTCAATTCGGGCACTCGTTAGGTAAAAAATTATGTACAAGTAGCATTTTTCTTAAAAAATTGTTAGACCTCAATTCTCCCTTTTGTGCGTGCCAACCCCTCGCCCACAACTCGTGAACAACCTTCATCCCCCTTCGTACTCGCAATCGTGCAACCTTGGCTCTTGCCCTTTCAGTGCATGGTTTTCCTACTGTAATATCCCATTTCTCCGCTATATTTGTTTGATGTTAATTATTTTGATTTGGTGAAGTTAATTGTGTTCGATTTTGGACGATCAATTTTAACTTATGCGAATCAATCTTTAATTAATTTAAAATGAAGAAGGAGACATTCAAGACATTACAATAGAAACGACACACTTTAACCAGAAATGATATGTTTGAGCCACGTTATTTTGGAAAAATGTATTTTGAAATAGTAGATTGATGGAGAATGTGGAGTTGAAAAAGAAGAAAAAATTATTAATGTGATGAAACATATTATTTTATTGAATAGCGTGTGTTTGAAAATGAGTAGAATCATGAGAATGTGAATTTTTATATGACACAATCCCATTTTCCCCTTTAAAATTTCGAGATAGGCATTTTTTTAACAACCATTCTACACTTATCGAAAATGGTAGACATGCAACCTAATCGGACACTCACAATAGGGGGATGACTCACTTTTTTTTTGAAATTTTTTATTTACGCGGGATTCGCACGCATGTGAGAGGCTATCAATCATTTTCTGTAAAACCTTTTTTTGAAAAGAATAAAAAAAAAGGCACAATCTAAAAAGAATGAATTTCTCCATCCCATTTAATTACAATATTAATTTGTGAATCTTTTTAGGCAACCCATTGGGACTAGGAATTGCTGTGAATCTTTTGAATGTACCAACACGAAAGATCAATGGAAAGTCTGATCAACGTACAACACTCCATATTCAATTTTTCACCAGAGTGGTGATATTCTTTGCAGCATACGAAAAAATTTTGAGTCATAAAAAATATATAATTAAAATGACTTTGCAGTGTCCCTTTGGACTGCATATGCAGGCCAGAGATTCTTTTTCTATTAGGTTAGACTGAATGAAAAGTTGCAGGTTTGATCCGTAATATATTGCCTCATCAAATAGTTAATTCCTAAAGACAAGTTAGTTTTTGACATTTTTTTTTTTGTTGACGTAGGAATCCGTAATCGTTATCAGTGAGTGTACATTGAGTAAACTTCGCTTAATGGGCGTACCCCTCAAATCACACATAAGAGATGAATCGCACTGACAAGCCCGGTGCGACGGGCTCCACTGATAAAGTATTAAAAGGATATTCGAACTCCTAACTTTCGGTATTCGCGTTCACCTGCTCCACCGACTCGACCACCCCGAAGGGATTTTTGACATTTTTTAGTCATTAATGTTGAAAATAGACTAAATTCAATTACTCGTTTTAGGCTCTTGCCATTATTTTTCTTTCTTTTTATTAAGCTTTTTTTTTTGTGTGTATATTTAAAGAAGGGGGCAGGGGTTGGGAATTCATCATTTTACGTGGTTTTTACAGCCACACAATGGACAAAATGACGAGTTTTGTTATATTCTTGAAAAATTGAGAATGTCTTGTGCTAAAAAAAGGTTGATGATAGATTATTAACGGTTGTCAGAGGTTGGGGGAAAAATGCAAATTTCCCTATTTCAATAATGATCACTTATATTGTTACTTACAACTTAATTATTCAAAGTAAGTCAGTTTCCACGTGCTCCTGGGAACTCTCTCCTCGGTCCCCTTCACCCATCCATTTCCTACTTCAATGCCGCATCTGCATTCATTTACACCCTTTGACTACTCTCTCTCTCTCTCTCTCTCTAGCAAATTGTGCATAGCACTTTGTACGCATTTCAATATAGTTTTCAAAGGTGCTTGAAAAATCAAGAACCCATATAGGCTAAGTAATTTTTGCTCCTTGAAGGTGTTGAAATTTGCTTGATTTTGGAGTAAAAATGGTTATGGAAGTGGTGCATGAAGAAGACAACATGCAATGTACAAATCATCCATACATGAGCAGCAGCAGCAGCCCAGGTGGGATCTGTGCATTTTGCCTCCAAGAAAAGCTTGGAAATTTAGTTTCTTCATTTCCTGTACCCATTTTCCCTTCTTCTCCCTCATTCAGATCTGAACAAGGGGGTGGCGCCACCGCCACCACCACCGCCACCGCTCAAGCCCGCCATCGTGGATCTTCAATGCTGCCTTCTGTTTTCAAGAGAAGCAAATCTACTACCAATAATACAAGAGGGGGTATGCATTTCTTGAATGATTCAGAAGATTATAGCCCAAATAAAAGAGGGTTCTGGTCATTTCTTTACTTAACAAAGCCCAAGAAAACTGTAAAGAACTGTAAAGATTCAGACTTTACATCAGGTGACAAGAAGAAAGAAGATCAATTTGTGGCCACTGATGAGAATGATCAGATCAATCCTGATGATCATCAGGTGGGTTTTGACAGAAAAGTGTCAAGATCAAGATCTGTTGGCTGTGGAAGCAGGAGATTTTCTGGTGACCTCTTCGAGAGAATTTCAACTGGCTTGGGTGATTGTACTCTCCGCAGAGTGGAGTCTCATAGAGAAAACAAGTCCAATAATGGGCAAGATTGTACCAAGGAGAGAGCAATCAGGTGTGGTGGGATTTTTAGTAATTTGATGATCACATCATCATCAAATTGGGCCCCTTCTTCAATTCAAGATCAAGATCATGTGGTAGGGAAATCATCAGGAGCAATCACGCATGGAAGGAGTAGAAGTTGGGGATGGGCACTTGCAAGTCCAGTTAGGGCCTTTTCTGGCAAAAGGGATTCTTCTTCTACAAACAAGAAAACCACTCCTAATTTGTCTGCAATTCCTTCATTGTTGGCCGTGAGTTGAGTAATTATGTTATTAGACAGGACTAGACCGGAAAGTACAGGACGACCGATGAGATTTCTACCTTCGTCTACTTCGTTAATCTTGTCCAGCACTGTCGAGTCTAGCCTAAAGAGCATATGTCCTACATGTTCACAATCTTATTCCATGTTTTATTTTGCTTATTATATTCCTCTGTCTAGCCCCTCCCCCCCATCATCTGTTTAGTGTCAATTGGTTAATTGTGAGTTGAATTCAAACGAGTAGTGGGCTATTTTGAGAATCATCCTTTTGTACTTCCATTGATGTGGATGGAGTAAATGAGTTTGATTGGATAATAGATGGATCAAGTTGAAGACTTTTATGGAAGCCACTGAGTTGTCTATGCAAGTCTTATTGGATAGTGCCTCAATTTGTATGTTAAAGATGTCACTTTTTGGATCTTGATCGAGGATATGATTACTAACTCTTTGGGAATGAGTTTGAAATAACTTTTCACACACAAGATTTTGAACTTGGAGTTGGATTTTGATCCCTTGATGTTGTTAAACAATGAATTGTTTGCACAATATACATACTTTTCTTTTCTTTTTTAAAAAATTAAGTCATTAGACGAGGTAACTCAAAGTGCATGTTTGACTATGCATAAAAGTTACTACTCGCATACTCCCGAATATTTTGTCAATGTGTAGTATATGAGGCGTCGAAATGTTATAAGATCAAGTTTTAAGTTATGGATGAAAATTGGATATTTGATTGAGAAAATGATAATAGCATTTACTTGCATTGAAGATGAAATTTGAAAAAAATAAATCCCTTTCTTTTTTAGGTTTAAATTTTCATGTATAAGAAACGTGGAATGGCCCAAAAAGAAAATGCGTAATCAGTATCAAATTTTGAGTAAAAACTTTGCACATGTTTGGTAGACAAGGACAGATTTGTCATGTCTTAGTACAGAACCACTTCTAATTAATAATCCATGCTAAGCTATAATTCATAAGATGAGTTGTCCTAACTTTTCCATTTCCTCAAATTTTTATATAATTTCATATTTATCAGCCAGCCCAAATCGACATTTTAGGATTTGTCAAATATTATCAGCGGCCCTTGATAAATCCTCAAATCTTATGACATTTTTAGCAGGAGCTAGCAGCAGCCTGAGTTCGGCAACGAATCAAGCTACGTGTACCAACAACTTTGGCGAGCACTAGAAATAAGTTGTTGAAGATAAAATTTAAATTAATAAATGTATTTTTCTAGCTACTTAAACTTTTAGATAATATGATTCAATATTGTAATAGAACAAGCAAGACTTGTGTTTAAGTCTCGCGCATCGCCACACATTTAAGAAAATTGTGTACATGTTAGGTTTTTGATGGAAATTTTATTTAATCTGTATAGCAGGAGGCGTGGTAAATTAAATTCAAATAAATGAATGTTTTTTTTTCTAATAGGTTAGGGGTTGTTCTCTCTGTGTTTCAGTTATGTGTTTTGAGTTTTGAATTCATTTTGCGTTGTGTTTTGAGTATCTATTTTGAGATTGTTGAAAATGTATTTTTTTTGACATTTTAAAAAATTGTTTTGAAAACACCCAAAACGCGTTTTGAAAATTTTGGTTTGATTATAACTGAAAACACTCAAAATTGACAAATTTGTCGTTTTTAGTTTTCTTTGTAGATTCTTAACTTGTTTTAAAAAACGAGTTTTCGAAAATAGTAAAGAGTACGTATTTTCATTATTTTGAAAAATCGAAAAAAGAAAACGACTTAAAAACGGTAAAGAGAACATGCCCTTTTAGATGATTGCTCAAAATATTTATTAGGTAAACTAGGTATAAGCAACGTGCAATGCACGTTTGCTTAGTTTATATATAATTTTTTAATTCATTAAATAATTAATTTAAATTTAAATAGTGTTAAATTCTAAATTAAAATGTATAAGTTTGTATTTCGTACTATTATATTATATTAAATTTTGCACTTAACCATGAACCTTTTGTACATAATAAAATAATAGATAACATTATAATACAAAACTAAATAAATAAATATTTTTTCTTTATTGAGTTCAATGTACCTTGCTAAATAAATTATTAGCATTTTTAAATTGATAATCTCCACATCCATTTTATTTTTTGAATTTCATTTTTTTAGTGACTAAAATGTAGTAGTACAAAGCATTTTGTATTTCCTATTCATTTATTAATAATGTTCTAAAAGACATAAGGTGTTGCGAGAAGTCGATGTTGAGAATCAAGAATCACAAATTTAGACGTGTCAATGCAAAGAATAAGCATCATAATGCGTTTCGTATTTTTAATATTATTTTAATTATTTTTAAGACATTAAATATATTTTTAGTTTAAAAAATAGTTTTTTCCTATATTATAAAAAAAATAGATTTTTTACTATATCATAAAATCATTTAATATTTAAAAATAATACTTACTAAACATTTAATATAATAATATAATATTGCTAATTAGTATTAGGAGAATTTTAATTTTTTTTATTAATTAAGGAACTAAACATGAACATTAATCATAAGATTTATACAAAAAGTCTGCGGATTTGATAATTCCGATATCTGGAAATGGAGATGAAGGGTTTTGGTTCACAATCGAGAATGATTTCGACGTGAAATCCGTGGGAATTCAACTGGGGTCGAACCGAATGCAATAAATACATAAAAATAATTCAAAGTAAATCTATCTTTACTAATTAGATTCATTATCCTACAATTAGTCCCAACACTAAAAATTAAAAATAAATATTTAAAATAGTTTACTTTGTTAAATTAAAATATTTTAAACTTATAGAAAATAATATCTAACGTTAATATATTAATAATCAAGTGCAATTTAAGTTAAATTTGAAAATTAAATAAATGAAAGAATGAAAGTGAATATTACAATTTAATTAGTTGTAATTCAAAATCAAATTAGTCAATTAGATATACATTTGAAAATGATTTTGAAGAGCATTTTAACATTTTTTTTGTCACTATCCCACATTGGAAGTTTATAAAACTATTGGAGTTAAGAGCATATATAAAATGTACAATCCCACATTGGAAGTTTATGAAACCTTTGGAGAGAATTGTATCTATAAAATGAGCATGACATCCAATACTTCTCCATGGGCCTTAGAATTGTAAATTTTGAAGCCCAATAATGTAGTTAAAATTTTTAATGGAAATAATAAAACTAACGGTGAAAATAGATTTTCCGTTAAAACAACAAATTCCGTTAAATTTTCTTAGAGACTTTTGGACGATTTTTGTTCCAAAAATCCGTTAATTCAATGTTTACTTGAAACTTGAACATTTTTAAGAAGGATAAGAACAAAATCATCATTGCAAAACAATGAAATTGCTGAAAAAAATAGAATTTGCTTTCTGGTTCATCTTCAATATGTAAAAACACTACAAACGAGAGATAATTAACCAATTGATCAACTTTTAGTATATTTCAATACATCACTTTCATTTTACTAAACAGTTAAACGCGATTAGTTTACCATTGCATAAAATTCTTAGAAATGATTACTGTCAATGATGTTAATTAATACGTAAGAAAACTAGAAAATTAGAGTACCTCCATTGAATTCTATGGATTGCCACCTAGGCGACAAGGAAGTTACAATACTCCAGTTCTACCTGACATTGATGTTTTATAAATAGGGTTAATTTCACAAATGGTCACTCAAGTTACCTGAAAATTTCAAAACGGTCACTTAAGTTTGAAATTTCTTTCACAAATGGTCACTGAATTTTCAGATTTTTTGGCCAAGTTTGAGGCAATTTTTCGGCAACTTCCGACCACCAAAACCGTCGATTTCGGATACCGTTGGAAAGCCCACGATGTCCTCTTCAATTCCACTCTCCAAAACTCCAAGTGATTTGGTCGGAATAAACCCACGAAGTCGGCAACCGAAAATTGTGAAAATCTGTTCAGATTTTCAGATTTTTTTGGACGAGTTTGCAGCATTTTTTCAGCAACTTTCGACCACCAAAACCGCCAATTTTGAATACCGTTAGAAAACCCACAATGTCCTCTTCAATTATCACAAAAAATCTCCCAATAATTCCAAGGGATTCGACTGGAATAAACCCACGAAGTCAGCTACCAAAAAAGTCCGAAAATATGCCCAGTTTGGGTAACTAACTTCACGGGTTTATTTCGGTCGAATCACTTGGAGTTTTGGAGAGATTTTTAGTGGTAATTGAAGAGGACATTGTGGGCTTTCCAATGGTATCCGAAATCAACGATTTTGGTGGTCCGAAGTTGCTGAAAAATTGCCTCAAATTTGCCCAAAAAATCTGAAAATCTGGGCAGATTTTCACAATTTTCGATTGCCGACTTCGTGGGTTTATTCCGGCGAATCACTTGAAGTTTTGGGAAGATTTTTGGTGGTAATTGAAGAGGACATCGTGAGCTTTCCAACGGTATCCGAAATCGGTGATATTGGTGGTCGGAAGTTGCCAAAAAATTGCCTCAAACTTGGCCAAAAAATCTTAAAATTCAATAACCGTTTGTGAAAGAAATTTCGAATTTCAGTGACCGTTTCTGAAATTTTGAAATTTCTGTGACCGTTTTGAAATTTTCAGGTAACTTCAGTGACCATTTGTGAAATTAACCCTTTATAAATAGAATGCATTCTATGTATTGCTTTTGAAGTGTTTTGATACCCAATAAATCTTAGACAATGATGTTACATAGTTTGGATTATATTTCATAGACCTGACCGATGAGTAAAATAACTATTAACACAATCAATTTATAGGCTCAACTCAAAGACAACTCGGGCCATTGGAAGCAACTCAATTAGTTAATATTGCTCGTGGCCACTACAATTCTTGGATGATCATTTTAATGTGCTAGCCCTATTATCTTAGTATCGACCCATTTTTTGGACAATATTGGCCCAAGTCATTGTAACCTAAACTAACCGATATATACCCACTTTCATATTGTTGGAAACATGTGTGTGCTTTGTGAATATTAGTGAGAAAATGTGGCTGCTTCCCGTCTTCTTCTCCGTGCCTTTTTGCTTTCTCTGCCTTTGTGGTTTTTGCAAACACCACCATACTTGTGTTCCTTGTGGGTATATTAGAAGTGGCAACCAAAGTGATAGGAGTAGTGGGTTGGAGTCAATTGATTGTGGTTTGATATTGGTAAGTTTATACCGAGCTCGAATTCCACAAATTGAAGGTCCATTTCACTTCATGTCCTTTATCTTTGAAAGTAAAAACAAAAAAATCTGGATAGGAATCATAAATTTGGAAAGGAAATATTCATTTTGTTAAGTCATTCTGTCTTGTAGAGTTTCTAGATCTATAGAGCCAAGGACGGAGCTAGTCCCGCTCCCCCAACATTGTCTGCGGTACACTATTCCTAGTTAATTTGTAATATATTCGCCCCCCCCCCCAAGATTTTGACTCGCCCCAAAATTTTGAAATTTTTTTTCCATTAATAAATATTGAGCAAATAACTTACACTTTAAAATTCAACCATACAAAAATCTTAGATCTAAACAAAAGATCCAATAGTTACTTAAATAAATAAATAGCCAAAATCCAATCCAAAACCTAAGTTCCCAATTCTCAAGCCCAACTAATTAAAACCCAATTCTCAAACTGGTTTATGCATAATGCATGTTTACTTGTTTTGTCTAGTGTATAATTTTGATTTCTCATTGAAATGAAGATATTGAGATTGTGATTTGTGACTGGTGCACTGTTAAAGTTGATTTCGTCATTTTGTGTGTTCAATCCTAATAAGTCTTATTCTTGAATATTTGAATTTAAGAATTAAGTAGAGTAGTTGATGTTATTTATTGAATATTTGAATTTAAGAATTAAGTAGTAGAATAGTCAGTAATGATTGAATTGAACATTGAATTTCAGTACTATTTTGGTACTCAAAATCGTCGTTTTCAATTCTCTTAGATAAAAAAAAAAAATCGGGAGGGGGACCTGCCCCCCTCCACCCCCCGTATTTTCGCCCCCCCAACTAAAAATCATGCCTACGTCCCTGTATAGAGCTCCACAAAGTTCATTGATTTTTCTTCCATGTTAGTTGAGGAGTCGGTTCCAGCTTGCATTGTCGAGAGATTTTTTTAAGCACCGTCGAGTTGAAGAACTTGAACCAACAATCTTGATCTTCTCCAATTGCTTCCAACCCCTTGATTAATAATATATTTCATATTCTCCACATATTGAAAATTTGTACTGAATAATTCCGTCTTCAAATATTGGTAAATTTTTTTCAATTGAGCTAGGATTTTAAGTTCGAAAATACTAAGTAATCAAATAGTAAAGAAGTTTCTAAGAATACTTGATCAATATTCTTAAATATAATGGATAGTGCAACAGCCATGAGGAATTTATTGTCACAGCTTAGTACAAGAAACTTTGATATTTATTTAGTGGACATGATATACTGAAACTGTTCTCTCTGTAGGAAAACATGGTTTCTACAGCTCATGTCCATACTCAGAACAAGAACCTTTCAGATTTATTTATAAATTCAGGCTACCGAATTCAGCAGTGAAAATGAAGCGACAGGATAAAGTCAAGTCTAACGTTGGTAAAGTTTGAAAAATGGAAAATAATGAGGATAATATTAAACAAAATTTGTGCGAATAAATCGAAAAGCTCCATTAGTGTCACGTTTAATCGAAAAGGAGCGACACCAACAGTGCTGCTATCGACAGCACAAGGAACATTTGACGTTGCAATAATAGCAATGTGAGAGAAAAGTCAAGATATGATTTTTGAGGGCCATTTTCGATTTGCCGATTAGATGCAGATTAAGGGCTCTAAGCACCCAATATATAAGGAAAGATCGAGGAGGTCAGTTTCCTTCATCTAAAAGGAGACAATTTACTACTTTTACTCACCACATTTTGTGTCTAAATTAAAAATGGTACATTTATCTTTCTTTTGCCCAACTTGTCGACTCTGAGATAAAGATTAAATTAAAAATGATACATTTAACTTTCTTTTGCCCAGCTAGTCGACTCTGAGATAAAGATTAAATTAAAAATGATACATTTAACTTACCGACCATCCTAATCTGTGGCTTATATTGAGTGAGTGAAAAAACTTATTTTTCAAAAATAAGTATTTATTAAATTTATATTAGATCAGAAAATCACTTATTTCAAATAGTCAATAAAAGTTGGAGGCGAAGGCTATAGTTTTCCCTCATTTAATATACTAGGTTTGGCCAATGCGAAACGACTTGCAATGTTTCTCCCATACAATTATGCTACCTAGATTTCTTCCATGAAGTTGATAAGAGGCTAACACACGAGGAGATATTTCTTTGGTAGCGTTGTTTTTGTCCATTTTCTGTTTTCATATACTCATCTGAGATCATCCAGTCGGTATTAGTCTAGAATTAAAGTCCCTTAATTGGTAGATAGATTTTGGAATGCAACAAGGATATTTAAAAGAAAATATTGAAGTAAAAGAGTTTCTAAAACGAGACTTGATCGTACCCATTAAACTGGATTATAGTGCAACGGATGTTTGAAACTTATTTCGACATAACAGACTCATTTATTCTAGTAGTGGATATATATATATAAACATATAATCTGTTTTACTCCACGAAGTAAAAGAGAAATTATAAAAGGTGGAAATCATCCTTATTCATTGAGTCCGTTGTCCATTTAACCATCTGATGCTCTAAATGTTCCGAGGAGTGAGTACGAACGGTCCAGGTGCAAACCTCGCAATGATTGTAGTTCCATTACGAACAGTTTCAATAAAACGTAAGCTTGCAGTTAGAACTCTGTTGGCTGACAGGGTTGAATTACATGTGGCGAGAGGTGTTTGAACACGTAGTTGGAAAGTGCTTAGAGCGACGAAAGTAGTCGGGGAAACTGTGAGGTTGAAAGCAAAAATTCCGGCAGAATTTGTAGTTGTACTAGCCACGACAGTAACTAACAGGCGTCGCAACTGCACCAAAGCATCTGTATACATGTAGAAAATGCATGTATTTATCGATCTTTCAATGTAAATACATCAGTTTAGTAAAATGGTGCTTCTTCTGTTATGAATTGAGTCCTAACACTATTGTGGTTTGTCTTGAGAATTAAAAACCATAATTCTACACTGTTGAGAGCAATAAAATAGCCTAGAGAATTAATATAGATACATAAGAACGCACAAGATTTATATAAGATTGCCGACTACTTTACTACGATGAAAATAAGTTTACAAGATAAAAATCACGCACTATTTTCACTAATCCCTCTCTTTTTTTCCTTTTTTATGAGAATATAAACCGAAACTGCAAGTGTGAAATTTCTAAAAAGTTTGATCACCCAAAATGTGAGAATTACATTTACTCGTCATCACATGTTTTCAAAGTGAGAAAGAAGAAGAGTATTACTGTTAAGGGATAAAATCTCATATCGAGTAAAGATGAAAACCTAAACTAACTTATAAGGGATTTGGCTATTCTTTTTAACAAAGCTGATCATTTAAGATGAAATCTCAAGTCTTAATATAGTATTAGAGTCCATGAAGCTCAAATTAGCGATTCGATTCGATTGAGACTCAAAAACGAGTACGCGAATTTCAAAATTGGTGTGCTCAAACTAGCCATCATCTTGCAAGGCATGTCAAGAGATAAAATTTCACTTCGAATTAAGATGAAAATATAGACCAACTTATAAGGGATTGTGTTATTTCTCTCAACAAGATTGTCCTTTTTAAGATGGAACCTCAAGTCTTAATAATTATAAGGTGATCTCGCATATCTCCTTCTATATGACATAGAAAACGGCTCTCCACAAATCATTTATATATCGTTGGAGTATTAAGTAGATTCGCAGTTAAGAGAATAAATATATAGTAGTTTTACATTCGAATAGCGTAATTATATTTGTATAACTTACTAGGGAAAACGGGTGTTGCAGAGCCATTCACACCAGGGCCACCATTGGCAGTGCAGAATACAGTTCCATTGATATTTACCACAAAGCGAGTGGGGGGGAGGAGGATGGGGATGGTGGCATCTGCAATTGAAAGTGCCATTAAAGCAAAAGAGAAAAAAATTAAGAGATGAGTTTTGGTGGCCATTTTGATGGAATTTCTTGCTGATTAGATGCTGAGAGACTTGCAAATTAAGGGCTCCAAGTGCACCAATTTATAGGAAGTTTGAGGCCGATTTACTGTTGATTTTAATTTTTGCGTGGAGAAGAATAGATGACCTTTGTTTAAACTTTTAGACATTTAAAGTCAAATAGACAATAAATTTGTAGTTTTCTCCCGATTAATTTATATTCATTTCATTATCACCATTCGTGCATTATTCATATATTTTAGTTAGTTTTATCATTGACCCCACCTATCTAGACTAATTAAACCCTTTGAAATCTGTGTAATATTTTGTTATAGTCAGCGTCGTGTATGATCAACCATATTGGGATTGAGAAACGGTTTAAACTTTTACATGAAGTAGCAATAGAGAATTTTACGCAATGAGCGAAAAAGTCGCGACGAGACAAATTGTTTATCATTACGATATAAACGTGTCAAGTGGAAGTGCGCTCATGTATATAGTTAATGCATTTAAAGAGCATATTTTGTAATTTAGAGGGTAAAATAATAATAATAATACCTAATTATACTATTCACAATATGTATTTATTATTTTTCTCACATTTTATTTTTACTAATTTCCATCCAAATCATAATATTATTTTTTTCTCTATTTTTTTGTATATATTATTTGATTGGATTAATTATAGAGATTGAATTTGACCCTCTAAATTTGAAAAATCAAATACACTCTCTATATTAAAGTGTCAATTTAAAGAGTCTCTTGAAATATAATTTCAAGGGTTAACTCTTTAAAATATATAGTACATCACTTTTAAAGAGTCTTTTGGAGATACTCTAATAGATCGATAGACTTGAACCTTGTTTTGAGCTTTTTTATAGTCGTTCAATGGCCCCCAACGCATTAAAAGAGCGTATTTGTAATTTAGAGGGTATAATAATAATAATAATAATAATAATAATAATAATAATAATAATAATAATAATGTTATTGATTAATATAAAGTCATTATTCAAAACTCTTCAAATAGGGACTTAAAAAATTCCTCTCTACATTGTTTCCTTGCCTTTAGTCATTCGACCAATCAAGAATTTTATGGTCCAATGCCTAGTAAAGCTAAATGATGGGTGACAATTGCATCCCTCATCCTCAACTTTTACTCCCTTTTGTACTTTTGTCTCTATTGTTTATTTCTTGACGTTGTTGTCTATACAACAACTTGACTGTTTTGGACTGAAGGGACCATGGGCATAAAAAAAATTTAAAGGTTGAGGCATCACTCGTAAGAAGTAAACGTTTAAGAGAAAAGCATAAAAAAGGGGCAAAAGTTTGGAGCATCAACTTCAATTTTTTTTTCTACATTTAGTAGGCTTAATCTATACTAGATGTTGTAGAGTTAAATGTTTCAATAATTATCGTATTACATGTCTTAGACTTAATTATATTTATTTATGGTTAAAAGTTGCATTAACCGCACTTAAAAGTTGCAACTAACATATATAATACTTAGGTATCTAAACATTTACATGTATTACAAAATATCACACGAATTTCAACCATGAAATTGAGAACTTAAAAATCACTTAACTGATCACAAAAGTTGCATATTGGCTAGACTTGATGATACTCTAGAGTTTACAGTGGCAAATCAAGGTCTGGATATTCAAACCCCTTCTCCCACTTGGGTTTAGGACCTTTGGTAGATGTCTAGGCTTTGAGAGTAATTTGATTAAAAAAAAAAAAATCCCATAAATAGGGTTGTTATCTTTATATCATAAATATAATCTGTAAATCTACATTTACTGCAAAATTACTAATATTAGAAATTAGTTTATATTATCATTATTCTCGCTTCGAGCACCGCATTTTGTATATTGCGGTACAGAATAATGTCATTTATGACCACGGGTTATTAGTTATCAATCTAGGTGGACATTGTGTGTGGTGCTAATCACTAGTGGCGATATACATTATTAGTCCTTGAAAATTGAATCTATTTAGTTTCAACTAATCGAGTTCTGCAACTCCGCCAACTCTAATGCCAGTTGGCAGCCAGTTCATAGGTGGGACCTGTTGGACCAATCTGTGTTTAGTAACAATGGTTCAAGCCTTCAAGTTAGTAATGTCTAGTAGAAAAATAAACAAGGCTTGTTTTCATAAAGTATAACCGATCATTATTTAGAACCAATGTTTTCAAAATCGATCTGATCATATACTCGAAAATTTTAAAGGGTCAATGGTCCGAAAGGTAGAACTGGGGTTAACCACTAATAATAAGTAAAATAATTACTAGATAAATATATAACAAAATTTGACATAATATGTTTTTTTTTTTTTTCAAAATGACTTATTTATAGATATAACAGTCACTTAATAAACTTGATTGCAATTAATTTTTTATTAGGTCCCACTTCTAATATCAATAAATGATGAGATAACAAATATAATCAAGTATTAGTAGTTGAGTCGATTAAATATTTTTGTGGCATTTTAGTTTTTTATTATAATAAATAAATGAGAAAATATGGAAAATTGGAATAAAAAAAGTAATCAAATTAAAAAGAAGAAGCCTATTCCACCTTCTAACCAATACCCTCCCTAATCCCACATCGATAATTTGAACTACCATACTTACGAAATTGGATATAAAAGAGCATGACACTATTAAGCCATTGTTTGGTGGAGATTAAAATTAGATTTTTAGTATGGGTAATTAGCGCAAAACGCCCTTACCTTTACACGATTTTTTGCAAAACGTCCCTACTTTTCATTTCTTGGTGCAGAACGTTCTTACCTTTCCAATTTTTGGCGCAAAACGTCCTTTTTGACCATTTTACCCTTCTATTGAAATAAAACAAACACAAAAGAAAAGAAAAATAAAGAATAATTTTCAATCTTACTCCTAAACTTCTAAAAAATGCAAATTAATCCAAAACTTATAAAAATATTAAAAAGAACAAAAAAATCTCTTTTGTCCCTTTTAGCCGAATACATGAGTTCATTTTTCCGGTTACTCGCGGCTGTCCAAACTTTCAGATATTGGTTCCAACATGTCCTCCTCATTACACTCTACAACTACATACCAAGAAATTCCCATAAGTCATTGTAATTTGACCAAAAATCAAATTCAAAAATCGCAGCCTGAAAATCGGTTAAACACACACAACTCGCCGTCCGGCCACCCAACTGGTCGGAATCCACCACTGGTTGACTCCCTTCATAAAGTCGAAGCTACTTATGTAAACAATTTCCTCCAACAACTACCAATTCAAAGAAAAACAGTTCAATCGCTACGCTCGCGAGTTCGCACCAGCGAACATTTCAGACCCAAATTGAAGATGATTGGAGCCAAATTGAAGGGGGGGCATGGCTGAGCTAGGTGCGCCAGGTGATGGAGCACCCAACCCAGGTGGTCCGCCACCATAGGTCATCACGGTGGCTTAGAATTGGAGGAAAACTAGTGTGGTGTTGTGATAGTCGCGACGGGCGGCTTTCAATTTGAAATTCAGATTTTATCCTTGCTGTTTGGGCTAAATGTTTTGCATGGTCGAGGCCGTCTTGAGTAGGGGAGTTGGCGGTGGTATGTTTCGGCCAGAAAGGTGGCCGGACAGCGTGATTCCAACGTTTGACCGCATTTTATGCGGTGAAGTTTGTAACTCGATTCCTGTCAAATATGTCGGAGTAGGGGCTGGTGGTTGGGTGGGTTGTGAAGAGGGCAATGGGGGCTTCAAAGTGGTATGTTGATCCGACGACCAAGGTAATCGGAGGTTGGAGATTTTGCCTTCAAATGTGGTGGCTTAGAGGTTGATGATTTTTTCATATTTGTGACTAATTTGCACCTTTTTAAAAGTTTGAACCCATAATTGCAATTTAGTTTTTATTTTTCTTTTCTTTTGTGTTTGTTTTATTTCAATAGAAGGGTAAAATGGTCAAAAGGACGTTTCACACCAAAAATTGGAAATGTAAGAACGTTTTGCACAAAATCGTGTAAAGGTAGGGACGTTTTGCGCTAATTACCCTTTTAGTAGATTTTGATACAAATTGATGAAATACGTTGTTAAAAAGTTGTAGGAACCATAAAATATGTGGTTGAAATGAATTGTTGACTTTAACTTAAATTAACCAAATAGGGGCTAAGTTAGATACACCAATTGGAACTTATAGTTTGGGCCAAGTAAAGAAAATTTCCAATTATTGATAGGAATATCACTTGGGACTTAATGCTTGGGCCTAGTAAAGGAAGTTTTCAGATTTTTGATATGAAAAAAACCAAGGTTAAAACCGTCAAAACTGGTTGTAGGTCGATCGATTTTACGGTTAGACCGTCTAGTTGGCCGATTTTTATCTGATTTTTAGGTATCAACCGAACTGATTTTTGTATTGGTTCACGATTTTTTTCGGGTCGGACCAATCGGTCTAGCGCGATTTTGAAAACATTGCTCAGAACGTTAAATGCACTTAGGTCATATACATAGGATGGGAGCAACATTAGGCAATATATTGACGAATACAAGTAGTTCATGTAATTTATTAACTATATATATACAAATATAATTTCTTTCAATGAATTTAAGTTCTCTATATAAAAATTTGTATTACTTTCTCAGCCAAAATTATTTTCATCTTCACAGGATAACCCATATTTTAACCAGAGCTGAGACTTCAAAAAATTCACGCATGAAATATGAATGAATACTGATACTATAACTAGTTTATGATGTTAGTAATTTTTTGCAATTCGTAATAATTTTCTGTTTATCGTTACAAAGAGAGAAACACCTTAGGGTTAAAACATAAATACTATAAGACCCCGTTTGATTGGCAAAGTTTTCTAGGGATAAAGGAAAATATTTTCCCTTTTCCAACTTTTGTAGTGTTTGATTGGCGAAATTTTTTTGGGAAAATATTTTCCAACTTTCTAAATTTTCCACATTTTTGAAGAAAATAAATTCTTTATGTTTTGGTGAGAAAATATTTTTCAACTTTTCAATTTTTTTTTTTTTTTTTTTTTTTGCAATTGGAACAAATTCTAGACATAATGGTAAAGAAAATTCACTTTTATTAACAATTTCCATGTAAAACAAAGTCAAACGAATGATATTCAGTATGATTATTTTTTTTCAATTTTTTATTTATTTTTTATTTTTTGACAATTGGAACAAATTCTAGATCCAATGGTAGAAAACATTATCACTTTAATGGACAATTTTCATAAAAAATGAAGTCAAACGGACACCAAACTTTCAATATTTTCCATGGAAAATTATACCAATCAAACACAATTAATTACAATTCCCAACAAAACAATTTCTAAGAAAATATTTTTCCTGTAAAACATTTTCTTTCCATCTATTTTTCATTTTTTTTATCAAACGGACCCTAACTAACCTGTGATGTTAGAAATTGCTTTATTTTTGTAGTATTAGGGGGTGGTTTCGCTATATGAGAAAAATCTCAATCGATATAAAATTATCATATGAATATAAATTGAATTGTTCGTTGGTATGAAAATCTACTAAATGATAATTTTATATCGACTGAGATTTTTCTCATTATATATAATTTAATATCAATTGGGATTTTTCTCATTGATATATCTGATTTACGGAAACCTTCTTGCCTGGAAATTCCGATCATGTCGTTTACTTAGTATGTTTAATCCATATTAATTGTATAATTAATTCTACTCTATGTGATAATCTATGTAGAATAATGAGATATGACAATTCAACTTTTATGAGAGAGAGAGAGAGAGAGAGAATGGATTGTCACATATTCCATCATGATAAATAACATTACTCTTAATAATTGAGGTGTAAAATATTTCCATGTTTTTCAGAATATTAGAATAAAATAAATTTCATAAGTTGCTAACATTTATTCAATGCTATTAAAATAGATATGAATTTCTTACCGTCGCTTATGAATTTCTCCTTGTTAGGTTAATTTCTATCTTGACGAAAATGGGGAAAAAAATAAAAAAAATATGCAAAATAGAAAAAGAAAGTCGCTTCTAGTGCTATGAAAAAGGAAATTTCTTATAGGGGTATCATCAAGTTAGGGTTTTTAATGAATTTTTGAATTCTTTAATATAGTTATTCTCAACTCAAACTTTAATAGACTAAATATAGATGATCCCGGTTTCCCGATAACTTGTAGATTTTTAAGGATTTCATTAATCGAAAGGATTTTAATAAATTTAAGTGGATTTCTAGCCCATAAATATGAAAGTCAAGCTCTCTATGAATTCGAACATGACCTCTAAATATCGAGCCCACAAACATAAAGTCAAAACAATTAATACATTTGACAAAAATAAAAGAAATTAAAATAAAAAACATAAATAGTAATAGTAATTAAATTTTGTATTTTAGATTCACATTCCAAAATCCAAAATCCAAAATGGGAGAGAAAACGAATCTTTCCCATTCAAATTTGTAATAGATTTTTATTTTTGTAGCTAAGAATGGAAAGGGAAAATATTTAATGCATATTTTGTGCTTAATACTTAGCACTTTAATGAAAATAATTTTATTAAAAAAAAAATTAAATTGACTTTTAATTTGTTAATTTGCTTGACTTATAGAGTGTAATTATATTCAATTTTTCATATTGGATTCATTTTACGTTTGTCGATATTTATTTTCTTAACTTTGTAAATTGATGAAATTAGTTCTTTTAAAGACAAAATTATACTTTTTTTTTTTACTTACAAAGTTAGAATTTTTCTATTTTTAGATTATCTATTAATAAGTTATTGGATTTTATCGTAATTGCAAGAAATCCAATGAATCTATTAAAATCTATAACATATAATTCTGTTAATTCTATTAAAATTCTCTTTGCTATTGGAATATCAAACAATGTTTACTATTTACAATTTAATAGAAATGTCCAAATTGGCATGCAAAATGTTCTACAAAAGTTTGCAAATCAATGAATGTCTGAAATTTCATCTTGCAAATACAAATGTATAGCTGAAAATGCATAATGGTACTTCAAGCACTTCGAGAGAGATTGTGATCGAGAAACTCAAATCTGAGCTTGCTGCTTTGTCCAGGGAGGTAGAGACGTCGGAATTAGAACCGCAGACTCTTCTTTGTAAGCAACTTGTGAAAGAGAACAGAATGGGGCAGGATCCTTGAAAGATGAGAGAGATGCTCTCAATGAGGAACTGGATCCTCTGGCATTTGCAGAAGAACTCAGAAAAGAACTGAATGATGCAAAAGACCTTAATGGCAATCTTCAGATTCAACTTCAGAAGACACAAGAATCAAACTCGGATTTAAATCTTGCTGTGCAAGGCCTAGACGAGCTGCTGGAACAGAAAAATCAGGAAATATGGTGGGGTGGAGCTTAATTGGGGAAGATGACCCTTTTCTTTCTTTCTTAATTTATGTGGATGGATCTAAGACGTTGTGGCAGAAATGAAATAAAATGTGAGGTGTACATGAGTGAGATAATACAGTTTCTCAATGATTCTGTCAATAGGGACGTTATTTGTGAAATGTTTGGTGTTAAAAAAAAGTTGAGGGTAAATTAGTAACATTTTGGAAAGGTTGGGGACGAAAAGTGACATAAACCATAATAATAATTGTTTTCATGAGCCATTCTAGTGTACAACCCTTCCTAGTTGAAATTATCTTCAGCCTCATTACTTAAAAAGGGAACAGAGGAGAGACAGAAGGTCATCCCTACAGAAGTTTTTCATGCGTACAAACGGGATAAGGGAGTGAGAGTCCACGCCAAAAGAGTCCAGCTATTAGGCAGCTGAATTAATATCATCCATTATCACTGCTAACCCTAACTCCATAGTCCATTCTTAGGAGGTCATGGAGGTACGGTGACAGATAATATGGAAAACTCGGAAAGTAGTGAGTGCGAATATATACACACACATACAAGAGGCTCGATAATCCAACACAGCAATCTGCATGTATATATACAACATATACCTGCTTTGGCATAGTGCCACAACTATTCAAAGTATAAGTTTACTTTGTTAAATTCTAAATTAAAATGTATAAGTTTGTATTTCGTACTATTACATTATATTAAATTTTGCACTTAATCATGAACCTTTTGTACATAATAAAATAATAGATAACATTATAATACAAAACTAAATAAATAAATATTTTTTCTTCATTGAGTTCAATGTACCTTGCCAAATAAATTATTAACATTTTTAAATTGATAATCTCCACATCCATTTTATTTTTTTAGTTTCATTTTTTTCTAGTGACTAAAATGTAGTAGTACAAAGCATTTTGCATTTCCTATTCATTTATTAATAATGTTCTAAAAGACATAATGTGTTGCGAGACGTCGATGTTGAGAATCAAGAATCACAAATTTAGACGTGTCATGCGAAGAATAAGCGTCATAATGCATTTCGTATTTTTAATATTATTTTAATTATTTTTAAGACATTAAATATATTTTTATTTTAAAAAATAGTTTTTTTTCTATATTATAAAAAAATAGATTTTTTACTATATCATAAAATCATTTAATATTTAAAAATAATACTTACTAAACATTTAATATAATACTATAATATTGCTAATTAGTGTTAGAAGAATTTTAATTTTTTTATTAATTAAGGAACTAAACATGAGCATTAATCATAAGATTTATACGAAAAGTCTGCGGATTTGATAATTCCGATAATGGAGATGAAGGGTTTTGGTTCACAATCGAGAATGATTCCGACGTGAAATCCGTGGGAATTCAATTGGGGTCGAACCGAGTGCAATAAATACATAAAAATAATTTAAAGTAAATCTATCTTTACTAATTAGATTCATTATCCTACAATTAGTCCCAACACTAAAAATTAAAAATAAATATGTTAAAATAGTTTACTTTGTTACATTAAAATATTTTAAATTTATAGAAAATAATATCTAACGTTAATATATTAATAATCAAGTACAATTTAAGTTAAATCTGAAAATTAAATAAATGAAAGAATGAACGTGAATATTACAATTTAATTAGTTGTAATTTAAAATCAAATTAGTCAATTAGATATACATTTGAAAATGATTTTGAAGAGCATTTTAACATTTTTTTTTGTCACTGTCCCACATTGGAAGTTTATAAAACTATTGGAGTTAAGAGTATATATAAAATGCACAATCCCACATTGGAAGTTTATGAAACATTTGGAGAGAATTGTATCTATAAAATGAGCATGACATCAATACTTCTTCATGGGCCTTATAATTATAAATTTTGAAGCCCAATAATGGAGTTAAAATTTTTTAATGGAAATAATAAAACTAACGGTGAAAATAGATTTTTCATTAAAACAACAAATTTCGTTAAATTTCTTAGAGACTTTTGGACGATTTTTGTTCCAAAAATCCGTTAATTCAATGTTTACTTGAAACTTGAACATTTTTAAGAAGGATAAGAACAAAACCATCGTTGCAGAACAATGAAATAGCTGAAAAAAATAGAATTTGCTTTCTGGTTCATCTTCAATGTGTAAACACACTGCAAACGAGAGATAATTAACCAATGGATTAGCTTTCAGTATATTTCAATACATCACTTTCATTTTACTAAACAGTTAAACGCGATTAGTTTACCATTGCATAAAATTCTTAGAAAGAATTACTGTCAATGATGTTAATTAATACGTAAGAAAACTAGAAAATTAGAGTACCTCCATTGAATTCTATGGATTGCCACCTAGGCGACAGGGAAGTTACAATACTCCAATTCTACATGACATTGATGTTTTATAAATAGGGTTAATTTCACAAATGGTCACTGAAGTTACCTGAAAATTTCAAAACGGTCACTTAAGTTTGAAATTTTTTTCACAAACGGTAGCTGAATTTTCAGATTTTTTGGCCAAGTTTGAGGCAATTTTTCGACAACTTCCGACCACCAAAATCGTCGATTTCAGATACCGTTGGAAAGCCCACGATGTCCTCTTCAACTACCACCAAAAATCTCCCCAAAACTCCAAGTGATTTGGCCGGAATAAACCCACGAAGTCGACAACCGAGATTTTTTTAAGCACCGTCGAGTTGAAGAACTTGAACCAACAATCTTGATCTTCTCCAATTGCTTCCAACCCCTTGATTAATAATATATTTCATATTCTCCACATATTGAAAATTTGTACTGAATAATTCCGTCTTCAAATATTGGTAAATTTTTTTCAATAGAGCTAGGATTTTAAGTTCGAAAATACTAAGTAATCAAATAGTAAAGAAGTTTCTAAGAATACTTGATCAATATTCTTAAATATAATGGATAGTGCAACAGCCATGAGGAATTTATTGTCACAGCTTAGTACAAGAAACTTTGATATTTATTTAGTGGACAGGATATACTGAAACTGTTCTCTCTGTAGGAAAACATGGTTTCTACAGCTCATGTCCATACTCAGAACAAGAACCTTTCAGATTTATTTATAAATTCAGGCTACCGAATTCAGCAGTGAAAATGAAGCGACAGGATAAAGTCAAGTCTAACGTTGGTAAAGTTTGAAAAATGGAAAATAATGAGGATAATATTAAACAAAATTTGTGTGAATAAATCGAAAAGCTCCATTAGTGTCACGTTTAATCGAAAAGGAGCGACACCAACAGTGCTGTTATCGACAGCACAAGGAACATTTGACGTTGCAATAATAGCAATGTGAAAGAAAAGTCAAGATATGATTTTTGAGGGCCATTTTCGATTTGCCGATTAGATGCAGATTAAGGGCTCTAAGCACCCAATATATAAGGAAAGATCGAGGAGGTCAGTTTCCTTCATCTAAAAGGAGACAATTTACTACTTTTACTCACCACATTTTGTGTCTAAATTAAAAATGGTACATTTATCTTTCTTTTGCCCAACTTGTCGACTCTGAGATAAAGATTAAATTAAAAATGATACATTTAACTTTCTTTTGCCCAGCTAGTCGACTCTGAGATAAAGATTAAATTAAAAATGATACATTTAACTTACCGACCATCCTAATCTGTGGCTTATATTGAGTGAGTGAAAAAACTTATTTTTCAAAAATAAGTATTTATTAAATTTATATTAGATCAGAAAATCACTTATTTCAAATAGTCAATAAAAGTTGGAGGCGAAGGCTATAGTTTTCCCTCATTTAATATACTAGGTTTGGCCAATGCGAAACGACTTGCAATGTTTCTCCCATACAATTATGCTACCTAGATTTCTTCCATGAAGTTGATAAGAGGCTAACACACGAGGAGATATTTCTTTGGTAGCGTTGTTTTTGTCCATTTTCTGTTTTCATATACTCATCTGAGATCATCCAGTCGGTATTAGTCTAGAATTAAAGTCCCTTAATTGGTAGATAGATTTTGGAATGCAACAAGGATATTTAAAAGAAAATATTGAAGTAAAAGAGTTTCTAAAACGAGACTTGATCGTACCCATTAAACTGGATTATAGTGCAACGGATGTTTGAAACTTATTTCGACATAACAGACTCATTTATTCTAGTAGTGGATATATATATATAAACATATAATCTGTTTTACTCCACGAAGTAAAAGAGAAATTATAAAAGGTGGAAATCATCCTTATTCATTGAGTCCGTTGTCCATTTAACCATCTGATGCTCTAAATGTTCCGAGGAGTGAGTACGAACGGTCCAGGTGCAAACCTCGCAATGATTGTAGTTCCATTACGAACAGTTTCAATAAAACGTAAGCTTGCAGTTAGAACTCTGTTGGCTGACAGGGTTGAATTACATGTGGCGAGAGGTGTTTGAACACGTAGTTGGAAAGTGCTTAGAGCGACGAAAGTAGTCGGGGAAACTGTGAGGTTGAAAGCAAAAATTCCGGCAGAATTTGTAGTTGTACTAGCCACGACAGTAACTAACAGGCGTCGCAACTGCACCAAAGCATCTGTATACATGTAGAAAATGCATGTATTTATCGATCTTTCAATGTAAATACATCAGTTTAGTAAAATGGTGCTTCTTCTGTTATGAATTGAGTCCTAACACTATTGTGGTTTGTCTTGAGAATTAAAAACCATAATTCTACACTGTTGAGAGCAATAAAATAGCCTAGAGAATTAATATAGATACATAAGAACGCACAAGATTTATATAAGATTGCCGACTACTTTACTACGATGAAAATAAGTTTACAAGATAAAAATCACGCACTATTTTCACTAATCCCTCTCTTTTTTTCCTTTTTTATGAGAATATAAACCGAAACTGCAAGTGTGAAATTTCTAAAAAGTTTGATCACCCAAAATGTGAGAATTACATTTACTCGTCATCACATGTTTTCAAAGTGAGAAAGAAGAAGAGTATTACTGTTAAGGGATAAAATCTCATATCGAGTAAAGATGAAAACCTAAACTAACTTATAAGGGATTTGGCTATTCTTTTTAACAAAGCTGATCATTTAAGATGAAATCTCAAGTCTTAATATAGTATTAGAGTCCATGAAGCTCAAATTAGCGATTCGATTCGATTGAGACTCAAAAACGAGTACGCGAATTTCAAAATTGGTGTGCTCAAACTAGCCATCATCTTGCAAGGCATGTCAAGAGATAAAATTTCACTTCGAATTAAGATGAAAATATAGACCAACTTATAAGGGATTGTGTTATTTCTCTCAACAAGATTGTCCTTTTTAAGATGGAACCTCAAGTCTTAATAATTATAAGGTGATCTCGCATATCTCCTTCTATATGACATAGAAAACGGCTCTCCACAAATCATTTATATATCGTTGGAGTATTAAGTAGATTCGCAGTTAAGAGAATAAATATATAGTAGTTTTACATTCGAATAGCGTAATTATATTTGTATAACTTACTAGGGAAAACGGGTGTTGCAGAGCCATTCACACCAGGGCCACCATTGGCAGTGCAGAATACAGTTCCATTGATATTTACCACAAAGCGAGTGGGGGGGAGGAGGATGGGGATGGTGGCATCTGCAATTGAAAGTGCCATTAAAGCAAAAGAGAAAAAAATTAAGAGATGAGTTTTGGTGGCCATTTTGATGGAATTTCTTGCTGATTAGATGCTGAGAGACTTGCAAATTAAGGGCTCCAAGTGCACCAATTTATAGGAAGTTTGAGGCCGATTTACTGTTGATTTTAATTTTTGCGTGGAGAAGAATAGATGACCTTTGTTTAAACTTTTAGACATTTAAAGTCAAATAGACAATAAATTTGTAGTTTTCTCCCGATTAATTTATATTCATTTCATTATCACCATTCGTGCATTATTCATATATTTTAGTTAGTTTTATCATTGACCCCACCTATCTAGACTAATTAAACCCTTTGAAATCTGTGTAATATTTTGTTATAGTCAGCGTCGTGTATGATCAACCATATTGGGATTGAGAAACGGTTTAAACTTTTACATGAAGTAGCAATAGAGAATTTTACGCAATGAGCGAAAAAGTCGCGACGAGACAAATTGTTTATCATTACGATATAAACGTGTCAAGTGGAAGTGCGCTCATGTATATAGTTAATGCATTTAAAGAGCGTATTTTGTAATTTAGAGGGTAAAATAATAATAATAATACCTAATTATACTATTCACAATATGTATTTATTATTTTTCTCACATTTTATTTTTACTAATTTCCATCCAAATCATAATATTATTTTTTTCTCTATTTTTTTGTATATATTATTTGATTGGATTAATTATAGAGATTGAATTTGACCCTCTAAATTTGAAAAATCAAATACACTCTCTATATTAAAGTGTCAATTTAAAGAGTCTCTTGAAATATAATTTCAAGGGTTAACTCTTTAAAATATATAGTACATCACTTTTAAAGAGTCTTTTGGAGATACTCTAATAGATCGATAGACTTGAACCTTGTTTTGAGCTTTTTTATAGTCGTTCAATGGCCCCCAACGCATTAAAAGAGCGTATTTGTAATTTAGAGGGTATAATAATAATAATAATAATAATAATAATAATAATAATAATAATAATAATAATAATAATAATAATAATGTTATTGATTAATATAAAGTCATTATTCAAAACTCTTCAAATAGGGACTTAAAAAATTCCTCTCTACATTGTTTCCTTGCCTTTAGTCATTCGACCAATCAAGAATTTTATGGTCCAATGCCTAGTAAAGCTAAATGATGGGTGACAATTGCATCCCTCATCCTCAACTTTTACTCCCTTTTGTACTTTTGTCTCTATTGTTTATTTCTTGACGTTGTTGTCTATACAACAACTTGACTGTTTTGGACTGAAGGGACCATGGGCATAAAAAAAATTTAAAGGTTGAGGCATCACTCGTAAGAAGTAAACGTTTAAGAGAAAAGCATAAAAAAGGGGCAAAAGTTTGGAGCATCAACTTCAATTTTTTTTTCTACATTTAGTAGGCTTAATCTATACTAGATGTTGTAGAGTTAAATGTTTCAATAATTATCGTATTACATGTCTTAGACTTAATTATATTTATTTATGGTTAAAAGTTGCATTAACCGCACTTAAAAGTTGCAACTAACATATATAATACTTAGGTATCTAAACATTTACATGTATTACAAAATATCACACGAATTTCAACCATGAAATTGAGAACTTAAAAATCACTTAACTGATCACAAAAGTTGCATATTGGCTAGACTTGATGATACTCTAGAGTTTACAGTGGCAAATCAAGGTCTGGATATTCAAACCCCTTCTCCCACTTGGGTTTAGGACCTTTGGTAGATGTCTAGGCTTTGAGAGTAATTTGATTAAAAAAAAAAAAATCCCATAAATAGGGTTGTTATCTTTATATCATAAATATAATCTGTAAATCTACATTTACTGCAAAATTACTAATATTAGAAATTAGTTTATATTATCATTATTCTCGCTTCGAGCACCGCATTTTGTATATTGCGGTACAGAATAATGTCATTTATGACCACGGGTTATTAGTTATCAATCTAGGTGGACATTGTGTGTGGTGCTAATCACTAGTGGTGATATACATTATTAGTCCTTGAAAATTGAATCTATTTAGTTTCAACTAATCGAGTTCTGCAACTCCGCCAACTCTAATGCCAGTTGGCAGCCAGTTCATAGGTGGGACCTGTTGGACCAATCTGTGTTTAGTAACAATGGTTCAAGCCTTCAAGTTAGTAATGTCTAGTAGAAAAATAAACAAGGCTTGTTTTCATAAAGTATAACCGATCATTATTTAGAACCAATGTTTTCAAAATCGATCTGATCATATACTCGAAAATTTTAAAGGGTCAATGGTCCGAAAGGTAGAACTGGGGTTAACCACTAATAATAAGTAAAATAATTACTAGATAAATATATAACAAAATTTGACAAATTTTTTTTTTTTTTCTTTTTTTTCAAAATGACTTATTTATAGATATAACAGTCACTTAATAAACTTGATTGCAATTAATTTTTTATTAGGTCCCACTTCTAATATCAATAAATGATGAGATAACAAATATAATCAAGTATTAGTAGTTGAGTCGATTAAATATTTTTGTGGCATTTTAGTTTTTTATTATAATAAATAAATGAGAAAATATGGAAAATTGGAATAAAAAAAGTAATCAAATTAAAAAGAAGAAGCCTATTCCACCTTCTAACCAATACCCTCCCTAATCCCACATCGATAATTTGAACTACCATACTTACGAAATTGGATATAAAAGAGCATGACACTATTAAGCCATTGTTTGGTGGAGATTAAAATTAGATTTTTAGTATGGGTAATTAGCGCAAAACGCCCTTACCTTTACACGATTTTTTGCAAAACGTCCCTACTTTTCATTTCTTGGTGCAGAACGTTCTTACCTTTCCAATTTTTGGCGCAAAACGTCCTTTTTGACCATTTTACCCTTCTATTGAAATAAAACAAACACAAAAGAAAAGAAAAATAAAGAATAATTTTCAATCTTACTCCTAAACTTCTAAAAAATGCAAATTAATCCAAAACTTATAAAAATATTAAAAAGAACAAAAAAATCTCTTTTGTCCCTTTTAGCCGAATACATGAGTTCATTTTTCCGGTTACTCGCGGCTGTCCAAACTTTCAGATATTGGTTCCAACATGTCCTCCTCATTACACTCTACAACTACATACCAAGAAATTCCCATAAGTCATTGTAATTTGACCAAAAATCAAATTCAAAAATCGCAGCCTGAAAATCGGTTAAACACACACAACTCGCCGTCCGGCCACCCAACTGGTCGGAATCCACCACTGGTTGACTCCCTTCATAAAGTCGAAGCTACTTATGTAAACAATTTCCTCCAACAACTACCAATTCAAAGAAAAACAGTTCAATCGCTACGCTCGCGAGTTCGCACCAGCGAACATTTCAGACCCAAATTGAAGATGATTGGAGCCAAATTGAAGGGGGGGCATGGCTGAGCTAGGTGCGCCAGGTGATGGAGCACCCAACCCAGGTGGTCCGCCACCATAGGTCATCACGGTGGCTTAGAATTGGAGGAAAACTAGTGTGGTGTTGTGATAGTCGCGACGGGCGGCTTTCAATTTGAAATTCAGATTTTATCCTTGCTGTTTGGGCTAAATGTTTTGCATGGTCGAGGCCGTCTTGAGTAGGGGAGTTGGCGGTGGTATGTTTCGGCCAGAAAGGTGGCCGGACAGCGTGATTCCAACGTTTGACCGCATTTTATGCGGTGAAGTTTGTAACTCGATTCCTGTCAAATATGTCGGAGTAGGGGCTGGTGGTTGGGTGGGTTGTGAAGAGGGCAATGGGGGCTTCAAAGTGGTATGTTGATCCGACGACCAAGGTAATCGGAGGTTGGAGATTTTGCCTTCAAATGTGGTGGCTTAGAGGTTGATGATTTTTTCATATTTGTGACTAATTTGCACCTTTTTAAAAGTTTGAACCCATAATTGCAATTTAGTTTTTATTTTTCTTTTCTTTTGTGTTTGTTTTATTTCAATAGAAGGGTAAAATGGTCAAAAGGACGTTTCACACCAAAAATTGGAAATGTAAGAACGTTTTGCACAAAATCGTGTAAAGGTAGGGACGTTTTGCGCTAATTACCCTTTTAGTAGATTTTGATACAAATTGATGAAATACGTTGTTAAAAAGTTGTAGGAACCATAAAATATGTGGTTGAAATGAATTGTTGACTTTAACTTAAATTAACCAAATAGGGGCTAAGTTAGATACACCAATTGGAACTTATAGTTTGGGCCAAGTAAAGAAAATTTCCAATTATTGATAGGAATATCACTTGGGACTTAATGCTTGGGCCTAGTAAAGGAAGTTTTCAGATTTTTGATATGAAAAAAACCAAGGTTAAAACCGTCAAAACTGGTTGTAGGTCGATCGATTTTACGGTTAGACCGTCTAGTTGGCCGATTTTTATCTGATTTTTAGGTATCAACCGAACTGATTTTTGTATTGGTTCACGATTTTTTTCGGGTCGGACCAATCGGTCTAGCGCGATTTTGAAAACATTGCTCAGAACGTTAAATGCACTTAGGTCATATACATAGGATGGGAGCAACATTAGGCAATATATTGACGAATACAAGTAGTTCATGTAATTTATTAACTATATATATACAAATATAATTTCTTTCAATGAATTTAAGTTCTCTATATAAAAATTTGTATTACTTTCTCAGCCAAAATTATTTTCATCTTCACAGGATAACCCATATTTTAACCAGAGCTGAGACTTCAAAAAATTCACGCATGAAATATGAATGAATACTGATACTATAACTAGTTTATGATGTTAGTAATTTTTTGCAATTCGTAATAATTTTCTGTTTATCGTTACAAAGAGAGAAACACCTTAGGGTTAAAACATAAATACTATAAGACCCCGTTTGATTGGCAAAGTTTTCTAGGGATAAAGGAAAATATTTTCCCTTTTCCAACTTTTGTAGTGTTTGATTGGCGAAATTTTTTTGGGAAAATATTTTCCAACTTTCTAAATTTTCCACATTTTTGAAGAAAATAAATTCTTTATGTTTTGGTGAGAAAATATTTTTCAACTTTTCAATTTTTTTTTTTTTTTTAGTTTTTGCAATTGGAACAAATTCTAGACATAATGGTAAAGAAAATTCACTTTTATTAACAATTTCCATGTAAAACAAAGTCAAACGAATGATATTCAGTATGATTATTTTTTTTCTTTCAATTTTTTGTTTGTTTGTTTGTTTTTTTATTATTTTTTTTGGCAATTGGAATAAATTCTAGATCCAATAGTAGAAAACATTATCACTTTAATGAACAATTTTCATAAAAAATGAAGTCAAACGGACACCAAACTTTCAATATTTTCCATGAAAAATTATACCAATCAAACACAATTAATTACAATTCCCAACAAAACAATTTCTAAGAAAATATTTTTCCTGTAAAACATTTTCTTTCCATCTATTTTTCATTTTTTTTATCAAACGGACCCTAACTAACCTGTGATGTTAGAAATTGCTTTATTTTTGTAGTATTAGGGGGTGGTTTCGCTATATGAGAAAAATCTCAATCGATATAAAATTATCATATGAATATAAATTGAATTGTTCGTTGGTATGAAAATCTACTAAATGATAATTTTATATCGACTGAGATTTTTCTCATTATATATAATTTAATATCAATTGGGATTTTTCTCATTGATATATCTGATTTACGGAAACCTTCTTGCCTGGAAATTCCGATCATGTCGTTTACTTAGTATGTTTAATCCATATTAATTGTATAATTAATTCTACTCTATGTGATAATCTATGTAGAATAATGAGATATGACAATTCAACTTTTATGAGAGAGAGAGAGAGAGAGAGAGAGAGAGAGAGCGAGAGAGAGAGAGAGAGAATGGATTGTCACATATTCCATCATGATAAATAACATTACTCTTAATAATTGAGGTGTAAAATATTTCCATGTTTTTCAGAATATTAGAATAAAATAAATTTCATAAGTTGCTAACATTTATTCAATGCTATTAAAATAGATATGAATTTCTTAGTATGCTAACATCTTGACCAATGCTATATTATAAATAGATATGAATTTCTTACCGTCGCTTATGAATTTCTCCTTGTTAGGTTAATTTCTATCTTGACGAAAATGGGGAAAAAAATAAAAAAAATATGCAAAATAGAAAAAGAAAGTCGCTTCTAGTGCTATGAAAAAGGAAATTTCTTATAGGGGTATCATCAAGTTAGGGTTTTTAATGAATTTTTGAATTCTTTAATATAGTTATTCTCAACTCAAACTTTAATAGACTAAATATAGATGATCCCGGTTTCCCGATAACTTGTAGATTTTTAAAGATTTCATTAATCGAAAGGATTTTAATAAATTTAAGTGGATTTCTAGCCCATAAATATGAAAGTCAAGCTCTCTATGAATTCGAACATGACCTCTAAATATCGAGCCCACAAACATAAAGTCAAAACAATTAATACATTTGACAAAAATAAAAGAAATTAAAATAAAAAACATAAATAGTAATAGTAATTAAATTTTGTATTTTAGATTCACATTCCAAAATCCAAAATGGGAGAGAAAACGAATCTTTCCCATTCAAATTTGTAATAGATTTTTATTTTTGTAGCTAAGAATGGAAAGGGAAAATATTTAATGCATATTTTGTGCTTAATACTTAGCACTTTAATGAAAATAATTTTATTAAAAAAAAAATTAAATTGACTTTTAATTTGTTAATTTGCTTGACTTATAGAGTGTAATTATATTCAATTTTTCATATTGGATTCATTTTACGTTTGTCGATATTTATTTTCTTAACTTTGTAAATTGATGAAATTAGTTCTTTTAAAGACAAAATTATACTTTTTTTTTTACTTACAAAGTTAGAATTTTTCTATTTTTAGATTATCTATTAATAAGTTATTGGATTTTATCGTAATTGCAAGAAATCCAATGAATCTATTAAAATCTATAACATATAATTCTGTTAATTCTATTAAAATTCTCTTTGCTATTGGAATATCAAACAATGTTTACTATTTACAATTTAATAGAAATGTCCAAATTGGCATGCAAAATGTTCTACAAAAGTTTGCAAATCAATGAATGTCTGAAATTTCATCTTGCAAATACAAATGTATAGCTGAAAATGCATAATGGTACTTCAAGCACTTCGAGAGAGAATGTGATCGAGAAACTCAAATCTTAGCTTGCTGCTTTGTCCAGGGAGGTAGAGACGTCGGAATTAGAACCGCAGACTCTTCTTTGTAAGCAACTTGTGAAAGAGAACAGAATGGGGCAGGATCCTTGAAAGATGAGAGAGATGCTCTCAATGAGGAACTGGATCCTCTGGCATTTGCAGAAGAACTCAGAAAAGAACTGAATGATGCAAAAGACCTTAATGGCAATCTTCAGATTCAACTTCAGAAGACACAAGAATCAAACTCGGATTTAAATCTTGCTGTGCAAGGCCTAGACGAGCTGCTGGAACAGAAAAATCAGGAAATATGGTGGGGTGGAGCTTAATTGGGGAAGATGACCCTTTTTTTTCTTTCTTAATTTATGTGGATGGATCTAAGACGTTGTGGCAGAAATGAAATAAAATGTGAGGTGTACATGAGTGAGATAATACAGTTTCTCAATGATTCTGTCAATAGGGACGTTATTTGTGAAATGTTTGGTGTTAAAAAAAAGTTGAGGGTAAATTAGTAACATTTTGGAAAGGTTGGGGACGAAAAGTGACATAAACCATAATAATAATTGTTTTCATGAGCCATTCTAGTGTACAACCCTTCCTAGTTGAAATTATCTTCAGCCTCATTACTTAAAAAGGGAACAGAGGAGAGACAGAAGGTCATCCCTACAGAAGTTTTTCATGCGTACAAACGGGATAAGGGAGTGAGAGTCCACGCCAAAAGAGTCCAGCTATTAGGCAGCTGAATTAATATCATCCATTATCACTGCTAACCCTAACTCCATAGTCCATTCTTAGGAGGTCATGGAGGTACGGTGACAGATAATATGGAAAACTCGGAAAGTAGTGAGTGCGAATATATACACACACATACAAGAGGCTCGATAATCCAACACAGCAATCTGCATGTATATATACAACATATACCTGCTTTGGCATAGTGCCACAACTATTCAAAGTATAAGTTTACTTTGTTAAATTCTAAATTAAAATGTATAAGTTTGTATTTCGTACTATTACATTATATTAAATTTTGCACTTAATCATGAACCTTTTGTACATAATAAAATAATAGATAACATTATAATACAAAACTAAATAAATAAATATTTTTTCTTCATTGAGTTCAATGTACCTTGCCAAATAAATTATTAACATTTTTAAATTGATAATCTCCACATCCATTTTATTTTTTTAGTTTCATTTTTTTCTAGTGACTAAAATGTAGTAGTACAAAGCATTTTGCATTTCCTATTCATTTATTAATAATGTTCTAAAAGACATAATGTGTTGCGAGACGTCGATGTTGAGAATCAAGAATCACAAATTTAGACGTGTCATGCGAAGAATAAGCGTCATAATGCATTTCGTATTTTTAATATTATTTTAATTATTTTTAAGACATTAAATATATTTTTATTTTAAAAAATAGTTTTTTCCTATATTATAAAAAAATAGATTTTTTACTATATCATAAAATCATTTAATATTTAAAAATAATACTTACTAAACATTTAATATAATACTATAATATTGCTAATTAGTGTTAGAAGAATTTTAATTTTTTTATTAATTAAGGAACTAAACATGAGCATTAATCATAAGATTTATACGAAAAGTCTGCGGATTTGATAATTCCGATAATGGAGATGAAGGGTTTTGGTTCACAATCGAGAATGATTCCGACGTGAAATCCGTGGGAATTCAATTGGGGTCGAACCGAGTGCAATAAATACATAAAAATAATTTAAAGTAAATCTATCTTTACTAATTAGATTCATTATCCTACAATTAGTCCCAACACTAAAAATTAAAAATAAATATGTTAAAATAGTTTACTTTGTTAAATTAAAATATTTTAAATTTATAGAAAATAATATCTAACGTTAATATATTAATAATCAAGTACAATTTAAGTTAAATCTGAAAATTAAATAAATGAAAGAATGAACGTGAATATTACAATTTAATTAGTTGTAATTCAAAATCAAATTAGTCAATTAGATATACATTTGAAAATGATTTTGAAGAGCATTTTAACATTTTTTTTTGTCACTATCCCACATTGGAAGTTTATAAAACTATTGGAGTTAAGAGTATATATAAAATGCACAATCCCACATTGGAAGTTTATGAAACATTTGGAGAGAATTGTATCTATAAAATGAGCATGACATCAATACTTCTCCATGGGCCTTAGAATTATAAATTTTGAAGCCCAATAATGGAGTTAAAATTTTTTAATGGAAATAATAAAACTAACGGTGAAAATAGATTTTTCATTAAAACAACAAATTTCGTTAAATTTCTTAGAGACTTTTGGACGATTTTTGTTCCAAAAATCCGTTAATTCAATGTTTACTTGAAACTTGAACATTTTTAAGAAGGATAAGAACAAAACCATCGTTGCAGAACAATGAAATAGCTGAAAAAAATAGAATTTGCTTTCTGGTTCATCTTCAATGTGTAAACACACTGCAAACGAGAGATAATTAACCAATTGATCAGCTTTCAGTATATTTCAATACATCACTTTCATTTTACTAAACAGTTAAACGCGATTAGTTTACCATTGCATAAAATTCTTAGAAAGAATTACTGTCAATGATGTTAATTAATACGTAAGAAAACTAGAAAATTAGAGTACCTCCATTGAATTCTATGGATTGCCACCTAGGCGACAGGGAAGTTACAATACTCCAATTCTACATGACATTGATGTTTTATAAATAGGGTTAATTTCACAAATGGTCACTGAAGTTACCTGAAAATTTCAAAACGGTCACTTAAGTTTGAAATTTTTTTCACAAACGGTAGCTGAATTTTCAGATTTTTTGGCCAAGTTTGAGGCAATTTTTCGACAACTTCCGACCACCAAAATCGTCGATTTCAGATACCGTTGGAAAGCCCACGATGTCCTCTTCAACTACCACCAAAAATCTCCCCAAAACTCCAAGTGATTTGGCCGGAATAAACCCACGAAGTCGACAACCGAGATTTTTTTAAGCACCGTCGAGTTGAAGAACTTGAACCAACAATCTTGATCTTCTCCAATTGCTTCCAACCCCTTGATTAATAATATATTTCATATTCTCCACATATTGAAAATTTGTACTGAATAATTCAGTCTTCAAATATTGGTAAGTTTTTTTCAATAGAGCTCGGATTTTAAGTTCGAAAATACTAAGTAATCAAATAGTAAAGAAGTTTCTAAGAATACTTGATCAATATTCTTAAATATAATGGATAGTGCAACAGCCATGAGGAATTTATTGTCACAGCTTAGTACAAGAAACTTTGATATTTATTTAGTGGACACGATATACTGAAACTGTTCTCTCTGTAGGAAAACATGGTTTCTACAGCTCATGTCCATACTCAGAACAAGAACCTTTCAGATTTATTTATAAATTCAGGCTACCGAATTCAGCAGTGAAAATGAAGCGACAGGATAAAGTCAAGTCTAACGTTGGTAAAGTTTGAAAAATGGAAAATAATGAGGATAATATTAAACAAAATTTGTGTGAATAAATCGAAAAGCTCCATTAGTGTCACGTTTAATCGAAAAGGAGCGACACCAACAGTGCTGTTATCGACAGCACAAGGAACATTTGACGTTGCAATAATAGCAATGTGAGAGAAAAGTCAAGATATGATTTTTGAGGGCCATTTTCGATTTGCCGATTAGATGCAGATTAAGGGCTCTAAGCACCCAATATATAAGTAAAGATCGAGGAGGTCAGTTTCCTTCATCTAAAAGGAGACAATTTACTACTTTTACTCACCACATTTTGTGTCTAAATTAAAAATGGTACATTTATCTTTCTTTTGCCCAGCTAGTCGACTCTGAGATAAAGATTAAAATAAAAATGATACATTTAACTTTCTTTTGCCCAGCTAGTCGACTCTGGGATAAAGATAAAAGTTTGTGTTCTACGGTGAGTCGATCACAAATTCTATGGGACACTTTTCAGGGATTTTTTTGGGATAAGTTAAAACCGTCATTAGGTACCATGAGTGCCAAAATAAGAGAGTAATTGGGAACGTCACTATCAAATGAAAGGAGTACAATTTCTAGCTCAAGCTTCTCGATTGGTTACTTTCCATTTGTATCGAGGTAAATGATACCATTTTTAGCCAACCCTAGAATTTTTAATTGGGTTATTGAGTAATGATAGTTTGTGGAAATGATTGTTGATGGAGTTACTCACGTGAAAGAATGAATTTATGGAACAAGATGAAAATAAATTTGTTGAATTATTACTAGTTTTCACTAGATTGGAAGAATGAATTGTTTTATGTTTGGGATTAAGGTAATTGTGATAAATTAAAGATAAGTGAAAGGACTAGAAAGTAGAATTAGCTCCAATTGAAAATTTGGGGAATTTATTCAAGTATCGAGAAATCAAGTTTAAGTTTACATCATTACATATTAAGGGTTTCTAGATTTGGTGGTTAAAACGCTTATTTTGTATCGTATTTTAGGTGGTGGCAAAGATATTGGAAAAACTTACCGACCATCCTAATCTGTGGCTTATATTGAGTGAGTGAAAAAACTTATTTTAAAAAAATAAGTATTTATTAAATTTATATTAGATCAGAAAATGACTTCTTTCAAATAGTCAATAAAAGTTGGAGGCGAAGGCTATAGTTTTCCCTCATTTAATATACTAGGTTTGGCCAATGCGAAACGACTTGCAATGTTTCTCCCATACTATTATTCTACCTAGATTTCTTCCATGAAGTTGATAAGAGGATATTTAAAAGAAAATAAAAAGTAAAAGAGTTTCTAAAACGAGACTTGATCATACCCATTAAACTGGATTATAGTACAACGGATGTTTGAAACTTATTTCGACATAACACTCATTTATTCTAGTAGTGGATATATAAACATATAATCTGTTTTACTCCACGAAGTAAAAGAGAAATTATAAAAGATGGAAAGCATCCTTATTCATTGAGTCCGTTGTCCATTTAACCATCCCATGCTCTAATTGATCTAAGCAGTGAGTACGAACGGTCCAGGTGCAAACCTCACAGTGACTGTAGTTCCATTACGAACAGTTTCAATAAGAATTAAGCGTGCAGTTAGAAATCTGTTGGCTGGCAGGGTTGAATTACATGTGGCGAGAGGTGTTGCAACACGTAGTTGGATATTGCCGATGCGTATAGCGAGGACAGTAACCGAGGAAGCCGTGAAGGAGAAAGCAAACATTCCGGTAGAATTTGTAGTTGTACTAGCCACGACAGTACCTAACCGGCTTCGCACCTGCACCGTAGCATCTGTATACATGTAGAAAATGCATGTATTTATCTTTCAATGTAAATACATCAGTTTAGTAAAATGGTGCTTCTTCTGTTATGAATTGAGTCCTAACACTATTGTGGTTTGTCTTGAGAATTAAAAACCATAATTCTATACTGTTGAGAGCAATAAAATAGCATAGAGAATTAATATAGATACATAAGAACGCACAAGATTTATATAAGATTGCCGACTACTTTACTACGATGAAAATAAGTTTACAAGATAAAAATCACACACTATTTTCACTAATCCCTCTCTCTTTTTTTCTTTTTTTATGAGAATATAAACCGAAACTACAAGTGGGAAATTTCTAAAAAGTTTGATCACCCAAAATGTGAGAATTACATTTACTCGTCATCACATGTTTTCAAAGTGAGAAAGAAGAAGAGTATTACTGTTAAGGGATAAAATCTCATATCGAATAAAGATGAAAACTTAAACTAACTTATAAGGGATTTGGCTATTCCTTTTAACAAAGCTGATCATTTAAGATGAAATCTCAAGTCTTAATATAGTATTAGAGTCCATGAAGCTCAAATAAGCGATTCGATTCGATTAAGACTCAAAAACGAGTACACGAATTTCAAAATTGGTGTGCTCAAACTAGCCATCATCTTGTAAGGCATGTCAAGAGATAAAATTTCACTTCGAATTAAGATGAAAATATAGATCAACTTATAAGGGATTGATTATTTCTCTCAACAAGATTGTCCTTTTAAGATGGAACCTCAAGTCTTAATAATTATAAGGTGATCTCGCATATCTCCTTCTATATGACATAGAAAACGGCTCTCCACAAATCATTTATATATCGTTGGAGTATTAAGTAGATTCGCAGTTAAGAGAATAAATATATAGTAGTTTTACATTCGAATAGCGTAATTATATTTGTATAACTTACTAGGGAAAACGGGTGTTGCAGAGCCATTCACACCAGGGCCACCATTGGCAGTGCAGAATACAGTTCCATTGATATTTACCACAATGCCAGTGGGGGGGAGGAGGATGGGGATGGTGGCATCTGCAATTGAAAGTGCCATTAAAGCAAAAGAGAAAAAAATTAAGAGATGAGTTTTGGTGGCCATTTTGATGGAATTTCTTGCTGATTAGATGCTGAGAGACTTGCAAATTAAGGGCTCTAAGTGCACCCAATTTATAGGAAGTTTGAGGCCGATTTACTGTTGATTTTAATTTTTGCGTGGGGAAGAATAGATGACCTTTGTTTAAACTTTTAGACATTTAAAGTCAAATAGACAATAAATTTGTAGTTTTCTCCCGATTAATTTATACTCATTTCATTATCACCATTCGTGCATTATTCATATATTTTAGTTAGTTTTATCATTGACCCCACCTATCTAGACTAATTAAACCCTTTGAAATCTGTGTAATAGTCAGCGTCGTGTATGATCAACCATATTGGGATTGAGAAACGGTTTAAACTTTTACATGAAGTAGCAATAGAGAATTTTACGCAATGAGTGAAAAAGTCGCGACGAGACAAATTGTTTATCATTACGATTTAAACGTGTCAAGTGGAAGTGCGCTCATGTATATAGTTAATGCATTTAAAGAGCATATTTTGTAATTTAGAGGGTAAAATAATAATAATAATACCTAATTATACTATTCACAATATGTATTTATTATTTTTCTCACATTTTATTTTTACTAATTTCCATCCAAATCATAATATTATTTTTTTCTCTATATTATTTGATTGGATTAATTATAGAGATTGAATTTGACCCTCTAAATTTGAAAAATCAAATACACTCTCTATATTAAAGTGTCAATTTAAAGAGTCTCTTGAAATATAACTTCAAGGGTTAACTCTTTAAAATATATAGTACATCACTTTTAAAGAGTCTTTTGGAGATACTCTAATAGATCGATAGACTTGAACCTTGTTTTGAGCTTTTTTATAGTCGTTCAATGGCCCCCAACGCAGAAAATCAAGTATTGCCTATGGGATACAATTGAATAACCAACATCGAAAATCATCTTTACATCGGACGGTTTGGTATTTTCATGATATCTAAGGGTTATAAGTTGTCCTCACCTTTCTTTCTTCAAGTCCAAATATTTCTAAAATACATTTTATGGAATAGGTTTGGACAATTCTATTTTGAAATAAATGCAAGAGTGTTATTACTTGTCCTTTTTAAACCCTGTTGGACAATAATGCATTTATGGCAAATTTGACGTAAAAAAATTCTCTACATTGTTTCCTTGCCTTTAGTCATTCGACTAATCAAGAATTTTATGGTCCAATGCCTAGTAAAGCTAAATGATGGGTGACAATTGCATCCCTCATCCTCAACTTTTACTCCCTTTTGTACTTTTGTCTCTATTGTTTATTTCTTGACGTTGTTGTCTATACAACAACTTGACTGTTTCGGACTGAAGGGACCATGGGCATAAAAAAATTTAAAGGTTGAGGCATCACTCGTAAGAAGTAAACGTTTAAGAGAAAAGCATAAAAAATGGCAAAAGTTTGGAGCATCAACTTCAATTTTTTTTCTATCTATACTAGATGTTGTAGAGTTAAATGTTTCAATAATTATCGTATTACATGTCTTAAACTTAATAATATTTATTTACGATTAAAAGTTGCATTAACCGCACTTAAAATGGATAAAAAAAATTCTTGAAATTAGCATCTTGAGGGATGAATATTTAAGAGAAATTTGCATCTTGACTATGGTGTAACAATGCAAGACTAGTGGTTCGCTTCGAGCACCGCATTTTGTATATTGCAGTACAGAATAATGTTATTTATGACCACGGATTATTAGTTATCAATCTAGGTGGACATTGTGTGTGGTGCTAATCACTAGTGGTGATATACATTATTAGTCCTTGAAAATTGAATCTATTTAAGTTTCAACTGATCGAGTTATGCAACTCCACCTACTCTAATGCCAGTTGGCAGCCAGTTCATAGGTGGGACCTGTTGGACCAATCTGTGTTTAGTAACAATGGTTCAAGCCTTCAAGGTAGTAATGTCTAGTGGAAAAATAAACAAGGCTTGTTTTCATAAAGTATTACCGATCATTATTTAGATCCAATGTTTTCAAAATCGATCCGATCATATACTCGAAAATTTTAAAGGGTCAATGGTCCGAAAGGTAGAACTGGGGTTAACCGCTAATAATAAGTAAAATAATTACTAGATAAATATATAACAAAATTTGACAAATTTTTTTTTTTTTTCTTTTTTTTCAAAATGACTTATTTATAGATATAACAGTCACTTAATAAACTTGATTGCAAATAATTTTTTTATTAGGTCCCACTTCTAATATCAATAAATAATGAGATAACAAATATAATCAAGTATTAGTAGTTGAGTCGATTAAATATTTTTGTGGCATTTTAGGTTTTTATTATAATAAATAAGTGAGAAAATATGGAGAATTTGAATAAACAAAAGTAATCAAATTAAAAAGAAGAAGCCTATTCCACCTTCTAACCAATACCCTCCCTAATCCCACATCGATAATTTGAACTACCATACTTACGAAATTGGATATAAAAAGAGCGGATTACAATAAAGCTCATGTTTGATGAGAATTAAAATCAGATTTTTAGTCAATTTTGATAGAACTTAATGGAATATGTTGTTAAAAAGTTGTAGGAATCATAAAATATGTGGTTGAAATGAATTGTCGACTTTAACTTAAATTAACCAAATAGGGGCTAATTTAGATACACCAATTGGAACTTATAGTTTGGGCCAAGTAAAGAAGATTTTCAATTATTGATAGGAATATCACTTGGGACTTAATGCTTGCGCCTAGTAAAGGATGTTTTCAGATTTTTGATAGGAAAAAAACCAAGGTTAAAACTGTCAAAACTGGTTGTAGGTCGATCGATTTTACGGTTAGACCGTCTAGTTGGCGGTATCAACCGAACTGATTTTTGTATTGGTTCACGATTTTTTTCGGGTCAGACCAATCGGTCTAGTGCGATTTTGAAAACATAACTCATAACGTTAAATGCACTTAGGTCATATACATAGGATGGGAGCAACATTAGGCAATATATTGACGAATACAAGTAGTTCATGTAATTTATTAACTATATATATACAAATATAATTTCTTTCAATGAATTTAAGTTCTTTATATATAAATTTGTATTACTTTCTCAGCCAAAATTATTTTCATCTTCACAGGATAACACATATTTTAACCATAGCTGAGACTTCAAAAGATTCACGCATGAAATATGAATGAATACTGATACTATAACTAATTTATGATGTTAGTAATTGTTTGCAGAGGATAATACGTAATAATTTTCTGTTTATCGTTACAAAGAGAGAAACACTTTAGGGTTAAAACATAAATACTATAATTAGAAATTGCTATATGAGAAAAATCTCAATCGATATAAAATTATCGTATGAATATAAATGATAATTTTATATCGACTGAGATTTTTCTCATTATATAAATATATATTGGATTGATTCTTGGTATGAAAATCAATATTTAAATGATAATTTTATATCGATTGAGATTTTTCTCGTTGATATATCTGATTTACGGAAACCTCCCTGCGTGGAAATTATGATCATGTCGTTTACTTAGTATGTTTAATCCATATTAATTGTATAATTAATTCCACTCTATATTATCAGTAATATGGTAATCTATGTAGAATAATGTGATATGTCAGTTAACTTTTTATGAGAGAGAGGGTGAGGAGAGAGAGAGAGATGTGAGAGATAAATAACATTACTCTTAATAATTGAGGTGTAAAATATTTCCATGTTTTTCAGAATATTAGAATAAAATAAATTTCATAAGTTGCTAACATTTATTCAATGCTATTAAAATGGATATGAATTGCTTACCGTCGCTTATGAATTTCTCCTCGTTAGAAATCGAGGGGTTAGGTTAATTTCTATCTTGACGAAATGGGAAAAAAACAAAAAAAAACAAATATGCAAAATAGAAAAAGAAAGTCGCTTCTAGTGCTATGAAAAAGGAAATTTCTTATAGGGGTATCATCAAGTTAGGGTTTTTAATGAATTTTTGAATTCTTTAATGTAGTTATTCTCAACTCAAACTTTAATAGACTAAATATAGATGATCCCGGTTTCCCGATAACTTGTAGATTTTTAAAGATTTCATTAATCGAAAGGATTTTAATAAATTTAAGTGGATTTCTAGCCCATAAATATGAAAGTCAAGCTCTCTATGAATTCGAACATGACTTCTAAATATCGAGCCCACAAACATAAAGTCAAAACAATTAATACATTTGACAAAAATAAAAGAAATTAAAATAAAAAACATAAATAGTAATAGTAATTAAATTTTGTATTTTAGATTCACATTCCAAAATCCAAAATGGGAGAGAAAACGAATCTTTCCCATTCAAATTTGTAATAGATTTTTATTTTTGTAGCTAAGAATGGAAAGGGAAAATATTTAATGCATATTTTGCGCTTAATACTTAGCACTTTAATGAAAATAATTTTATTAAAAAAAAATTAAATTGACTTTCAATTTGTTAATTTGCTTGATTTATAGAGTGCAATTATATTCAATTTTTCATATTGGATTCATTTTACGTTTGTCGATATTTATTTTCTTAACTTTGTAAATTGATGAAATTAGTTCTTTTAAAGACAAAATTATACTTTTTTTTTTTTTACTTACAAAGTTAGAATTTTTCTATTTTTAGATTATCTATTAATAAGTTATTGGATTTTATCGTAATTGCAAGAAATCCAATGAATCTATTAAAATCTATAACATATAATTCTGTTAATTCTATTAAAATTCTCTTTGCTATTGGAATATCAAACAATGTTTACTATTTACAATTTAATAGAAATGTCCAAATTGGCATGCAAAATGTTCTACAAAAGTTTGCAAATCAATGAATGTCTGAAATTTCATCTTGCAAATACAAATGTATAGCTGAAAATGCATAATGGTACTTCAAGCACTTCGAGAGAGATTGTGATCGAGAAACTCAAATCTGAGCTTGCTGCTTTGTCCAGGGAGGTAGAGACGTCGGAATTAGAACCGCAGACTCTTCTTTGTAAGCAACTTGTGAAAGAGAACAGAATGGGGCAGGATCCTTGAAAGAGGAGAGAGATGCTCTCAATGAGGAAGTGGATCCTCTGGCATTTGCAGAAGAACTCAAAAAAGAACTGAATGATGCAAAAGACCTTAATGGCAATCTTCAGATTCAACTTAAGAAGACACAAGAATCAAACTCGGATTTAAATCTTGCTGTGCAAGGCCTAGACGAGCTGCTGGAACAGAAAAATCAGGAAATATGGTGGGGTGGAGCTTAATTGGGGAAGATGACCCTTTTTTTTCTTTCTTAATTTATGTGGATGGATCTAAGACGTTGTGGCAAAAGGTATATAAAACGTGAGGTGTACGTGAGTGAGATAATACAGTTTCTCAATAATTCTATCAATAGGGACGTGATTTGCGAAATGTTTGGTGTTAAAAAAAAAGGTTGATGGTAAATTAGTAACATTTTGGAAAGGTTGGGGACGAATAGTGATATAAACCATAATAATAAGTGTTTTCATGAGCCATTCTAGTGTACAACCCTTCCTAGTTGAAATTATCTTCAGCCTCATTACTTAAAAAGGGAATAGAGGAGAGACAGAAGGTCATCCCTTTATAAGTTTTTTATGCGTACAAACGGGATAAGGGAGTGAGAGTCAAGCTTATTATTTTGGGCCATGCCAAAAGAGTCCAACTATTAGGCAGCTGAATTAATATAATCCATTATCACTGCTAACCCTAACTCCATAGTCCATTCTTAGGAGGTCATGGAGGTACGGTGACAGATAATATGGAAAACTCGGAAAGTAGTGAGTGCGAATATATACACACACATACAAGAGGCTCGATAATCCAACACCTGCTTTGGCACAGTGCCACAACTATTCAAAGTAACGAATCATGTATTCAACTTTGCAGAATTACTAGTAAACTAATAAACTCTCGTGCCAGGATCAGATGAAAGGCGAATTCCAATAACATTTAAGGTCTGTAGTATCTACGGCAAGTATTATTCGAGTGCAACAATCAAGGTGTTTCACTTCAGACGACACTGGCAATGGAAATCACCAATCAACTGCATATTTTTCACATAATTGCTGCAAGTATATCTGGTATAATCAATACCCCAATTCCACGTGCATGTAATGACCCTGAACCAGTACTTATAACCCGCAGCAGTAATGCCTAAATGCCCACGCACAATATGTCCAAGAGCATAAGACAGTGGAGAGCCTCTGCAGCTTTCTGAAACACAAATCCAGTTGGATATTAAGGAAATGAATTCAGCACAGACGAATTGAGACATTATATCAGGTGCCAAACCCAAGACGTGTAGAGTATGTTTTCATAAGCTTAAAAAGTTTACTTATAACTAAATAAGTTAATGGAAACAAAAAGTTTATTTAAGCTTTAACCAAACATGCCAATCCCCTGTAGGAACTGAAATTTACATGGAAAGAAAATAAATTCTAGGCAATTGAATTTTTTAGAACTTATTTATATGAAAATTATTAATCAAATATGTTTGATTGAATTTTAAACCTAGAAAATATTTTATTGGTGAATAGATGACACATGGGTTAGATGAAAGGGGAAAGAGAGAGTAAATTATTTGGAAAATAAAAATCACCCCTCCCTGAAGAAAATGTTTTTAAGGAAAATTTGGTCACGTGACCAAAAGTTGGAAAATATTTTCCATGGAAAAAAATGTCAATCAAACACTTCAAAAGTACGAATTTGAGTGTAAAAATGATATATGAGTGAAAAATAAAGTCAATCAAACACATTATAAAATCAACCAAAAATCAATCCCTATAGTTAATGTTCAAAGCCATCTGATGAGAGGCCTCCCTCTCCCTCTCACCCTCTTCAACAAGAGGCTTCCCTCTTCCTTCCCCCCCTCTCTCTCGCTCTCAAACCTACTCACTTGTTAAGATTTGAGATTTCATCTTAAAAGGTTAATCTTATTAAGAGGAGTAACACAAACCCTTATAAATTAGTCTATGTTTTCATCTTTATTCGATGTGAGATTTTATCCCTTAACATGCCCCCACAAGATGGTGGCTCGTTTGAGCAGACTAATCTTGAAATCTGTATGCTCATTTTTTTGAGTCTTGATCGGAACGAATTGTTCGTTGAAAATTAATGGGCTCTGAAACCATGTTAAAATTTGGGGTTCCATCTTGAAAGGTTAACATTATTACGAAGAATAGCTCAAACTCTTATATATTGGTCAATGTTTTCATCCTTATTCAATGTGAAATTATATCCCTTACCATCTCTTTCAAACTCTTCATCATCCAAAAAGATAAAATCCTACTCTCCTCAAAAGGTTTTATTGTCCTATCCATCTTCCACAAACTGAGATGCGCTTTAGAAATTAGAAAATGAGATTTGCATTAAACAGCGACAATGAACCATCCGTCTCCGATGCTCTACCATCTCGTCTCAGATGTTAGATTGGTAGGAACTTCTTTAGAACTTATTTTCAAGTTATTTTCTCTTCTTCTTTTTCCCTTTTCAGTTCCAATTATTTAAAATGGATTTGTAGTGTCACCTTGTTGGTGCAGTGTCGACAACGAGTGGACAATGTGTCTAGATCTAAAAACTTGGATGTGCCACATGGTACAGGGGCGGACCTAGAATTTTTTTTCAGTGCGGGCGGTAGTAGTTAAAGTAAAAATAAAATAAAATTATAACACAAACATTATACTAAAATGAAATACCTTACAATTGTTCTTTATGAATTTTCGTACTTTGATATCTTCGTTACCTCACTAATGGGGCAAAAATATTCTCTCTATTTAATAACATGTCCTAACCTACTATCTTCATCAGCAATAAGTAGTTGTGAATCCAGAAAATTCCTAGAATTTATTCAAACCCAATAGAGAAAATATGCAAAATTAGACCTTTTTTTACTTAAAATCCCAATACCAAAATCAATGCCTAAAGCAGAGTCTTCAAAAGGCAAATTCCCGATTGACTCACAATGGCAAAATCAACAAAGGAGATAAACTTTTGAGAACTATTTCCGTAAACATTCAGAACATACACATTCAAACTAATAAACAAGGTAGGGGACGAAGTAGACTAAGCGCAGGGTTGTGCATCCAAGGTATTGGATTGCCCATCTGAAAACCCAATTATTCACAATCCAATTTGAACTTGTGCAATATGGTCATCAAGAGAAATTCATAAAAACATAACAAAAAATTCAATGCATTCGCATAATGCCTCGCAACACAAACACAATTTAACAGAGCTTCAAATTTTAACCCAATTGAAGACAAATCAAAAGCAACCACAAATCAAAATACCCAACATTACAATAAATACAATAATGAACCACAACATGAACGATTTGTCATGTCTTAATACATAACCACTTCTAATTAATAATCCATGCTCAGCTATAATTCATAAGATGAGTTGTAGGTCACATATTATTTCGAGATCACATATCATTCAAATTATAGGTCACATTTTATTTATGGGTCACGTAAGTTAAAATTTATTGGTCACAAATTACTTTTAGTCACAAACACCAAATATTTAGTCACAAATCAGCCAATAGTTGGTCACAAACGACTAAATGGTTGGTCACATTCGCCTAATTTTTGGTCACAGACACCACCATCACCACTACACGAAACACTACCCAGATTCATTGCACATGTAACCGCCATATCCACCACCATCACAACAACATCCAGATCCGCCACCGCCAAATCCACCACCATCATCGCAACCAACCACTATCGCCAGACTCACCGCCACCTGCACCAACCATCGCTTCACATCGCTGCGCTGCCGATCCACCACCACTGTCGCCGTTCAGTCCGACAGCCTCCATATCAAATCCTCCAACACCAGCGCCTATGCTAGACGCACCACAATACTAGCAGATTTACTTAAATTAAAACTAGCACTCGTTGTAGAATCAGAAAGAAACTCCTGGTGAAGCCCACGTGGTACCATCAGCATCTCATAATGGCCGGTGTGAAACCAGAGTGACCAGATAACAAGTCTGGCGGTTGAGAGATGGGTGGGAATAAAGCCCTGCCATTGATGCACTGCCTTAGATCGGCCATCTCATATTGATCTTCCATTTTCACACACTTAAATAGTAGTCATTTCAAGAAATACATAGAGATAGAAAAGGCACTGCACAGCGGAGACAGAAAAATGCGGCACCTAATCGTCGGACGCTCCGATCTCCTCTTCATTACAGCTGGTGGCGACGGTGCACACACCCGCAACCACCACTGTCGATTAGGCACGAAGAACCACCACTACCACCGTCGATCTGTGCAAAGCCGCACGCAGCGACTTCATCGTTGCTGAGCGCGGCTTCTCCGTGCCTGAGTGTTTGTCGGCGGCGATCTCCGATGGGCAATAAATCGCCGATTATTTTTGATAGAGAGAAGGAAGAAGATAAGAGAGAGAAAATATAATGAAAAATGATTAGGATTTGGAATAATTGGGTGAAGATATTTAATATTTAATTATTATATTGATACCTGAATTATGAATAATGAAACTTCAGACCTGATTATTGAATTGTGAATTTTAAACACCTGGTATTATGTAATTTTCTCTTTTAGGATTTGTCAAATATTATCAGCGGCCCTTAACAAAACGTCAAGTCTTAATGACACTGTAGCAGGAGCTAGCAGCAGCCCGAGTTCGGCAACGAATCAAGCTTTGTGTACCAACAACTTTGGCGACCACTAGAAATAAGTTGTTGAAGATAAAATTTAAATTAATAAATATACTTTTCTAGCAACTTAAACTTTTAGATAATATGATTCAACATTATAATAGAACAAGCAAGACTTGTGTTTAAGTCTCGCACATCGCCACACATTTAAGAAAATTGTGTACATGTTAGGTTTTTGATGGAAAATCTAATTAATCTGTACAGTTGGGGTGTGGTAAATTAAATTCAAATAAACGTATATTTCTTTTCTAATAGCTTAGGGGTTGTTCTCTTTGTATTTCGATTATGTGTTTTGAGTTTTGAATTCATTTTGCGTTTTTTGTTTTGAGTATCCATTTTGAAATTGTTGAAAATGTGTTCTTTTTGACATTTTAAAAAATTGTTTTGAAAATACCCAAAACGCGTTTTGAAAATTTTGGTTTGATTATAATTGAAAACACTCAAAATTGACAAATTTGTCGTTTTTAGTTTTCTTTGTAAATTCTTAACTTGTTTTAAAAAACGCGTTTTCAAAAATAGGAAAGAGAACGTATTTTCATTGTTTTGAAAAATTGAAAAAAGAAAACGATTTAAAAATGGTAAAGAGAACATGTCCTTTTAGATGATTGCTCAAAATATTTATTGGGTAAATAAGCCGTTAGAGACTTTTGGACGATTTCTGTTCCAAAAATCCATTAATTCAATGTTTAACTGAAACTTGAATATTTTTAAGAAGGATAAGAACAAAACCATCATTGCAGAACAATGAAATAGCTGAAAAAAATGGAATTTGCTTTCTGGTTCATCTTCAATGTGTAAACACACTGCACACGAGAGATAATTAACCAATTGATCAGTATATTTCAATACATCACTTTCATTTTACTAAACAGTTAAACGCGATTACCATTGCATAAAATTCTTAGAAAGGATTACTGTCAATGATGTTAATTGATACGTAAGAAAACTAGAAAATTGGAGTACCTCCATTGAATTCTATGGATTGCCATCTAGGCTACAGGGAAGTTAAAATACAGTTCTACGTGACATTGATGTTTAATAAATAGAATGCATTCTATGGATTGCTTTTGAAGTGTTCTGTTGAGTTTTGATACCCAATAAATCTCAGACAATGATGTTAAACAGTTTTGATCATATTTCATAGACCTCGGCCGACAAATGAAATAACTATCAACACAATCAATTTATAGGCTCAACTTGAAAACAACTCGGGCCACTGGAAGCAACTTAATTAGTATTAGTTGCTCGTGGCCACTACAACTCTTGGATGGTCATTTTAATGTGCTAGCCCTATTATCTTAGTATGGACCCATTTTTTGGATAATATTGGCCCAAGTCTTTGTAACCTAAACTAACCTATATATACCCACTTTCATACTATTGGAAACATGTGTGTGCTTTGTGAATATTAGAGAGAAAATGTGGCTGCTTCCCGTCTTCTTCTTCTTGCCTTTTTGCCTTCTCTGCCTTTGTGGTTTTTGCAAATACCACCATACTTGTGTTCCTTGTGGGTATATTAGAAGTGGCAACCAAAGTGATAGGAGTAGTGGGTTGGAGTCAATTGATTGTGGTTTGATATTGGTAAGTTTATACCGAGCTCGAATTCCACAAATTGAAGGTCCATTTCTCTTCACGTCCTTTATCTTTTAAAGTAAAAACAAAATCACGTCTAAATCTGGATAGGAATCATACATTTGGAAAGAAAATATTCATTTTGTTAAGTCATTCTGTCTAGTAGAGCTTCTAAATCTAGATAGAGCTCCACACAGTTCATTTTTTTTATCTGTCATGTTAGTTTGAGGAGCCGCTTCCAGCTTGCATTGTCGAGAGATTTTTTTAAGCACCGTCGAGTTGAAGAACTTGAACCAACAATCTTGATCTTCTCGAATTGCTTCCAACCCCTTGATTAATAATATATTTCATATTCTCCACATATTGAAAGTTTGTACTGAATAATTCCGTCTTCAAATATTGGTAAATTTTTTTCAATAGAGCTAGGATTTTAAGTTCGAAAATACTAAGTAATCAAATAGTAAAGAAGTTTCTAAGAATACTTGATCAATATTCTTAAATATAATGGATAGTGCAACAGCCATGAGGAATTTATTGTCACAGCTCAGTACAAGAAACTTTGATATTTATTTAGTGGACATGATATACTGAAACTGTTCTCTCTGTAGGAAAACATGGTTTCTACAGCTCATGTCCATACTCAGAACAAGAACCTTTCAGTTCAGGCTACCGAATTTAGCAGTGAAAATGAAGCGACGGGATAAAGTCAAGTCTAACGTTGGTAAAGTTTGAAAAATGGAAAATAATGAGGATAATATTAAACAAAATTTGTGCGAATAAATCGAAAAGCTCCATTAGTGTCACGTTTAATCGAAAAGGAGCGACACCAACAGTGCTGCTATCGACAGCACAAGGAACATTTGACGTTGCAATAATAGCAATGTGAGAGAAAAGTCAAGATATGATTTTTGAGGGCCATTTTCGATTTGCCGATTAGATGCAGATTAAGGGCTCTAAGCACCCAATATATAAGGAAAGATCGAGGAGGTCAGTTTCCTTCATCTAAAAGGAGACAATTTACTACTTTACTCGCCACATTTTGTGTCTAAATTAAAAATGGTACATTTATCTTTCTTTTGCCTAGCTAGTCGACTCTGAGATAAAGATTAAATTAAAAATGATACATTTAACTTTCTTTTGCCCAGCTAGTCGACTCTGGGATAAAGATAAAAGTTTGTGTTCTACGGTTAGTCGATCACAAATTCTATGTGACAATTTTCAGGGATTTTTTGGGATAAGTTAAAACCGTCACTAGGTACCATGAGTGCCAAAATAAGAGAGTAATTGGGAACGGCACTTTCAAAAGAAAGGAGTACAATTTCTAGCTCAAGCTTCTCGATTGGTTACTTTCCATTTGTATCGAGGTAAATGATACCATTTTTAGCCAACCCTAGAATTTTTAATTGGGTTATTGAGTAATGATAGTTTGTGGAAATGATTATGTTGATGGAGTTACTCACGTGAAAGAATGAATTTATGGAACAAAATGAAAATAAATTTGTCGAATTATTACTAGTTTTCACTAGATTGGAAGAATAAATTGTTTTATGTTTGGGATTAAGGTAATTGTGATAAATTAAAGATAAGTGAAAGGACTAGGTAGTAGAATTAGCTCCAATTGAAAATTTGGGGAATTTATTCAAGTATCGAGAAATCAAGTTTAAGTTTACATCATTAGATATTAAGGGTTTCTAGATTTGGTGGTTAAAACGCTTATTTTGTATCGTATTTTAGGTGGTGGCGAAGATATTGGAAAAACTTACCGACCATCCAGATCATAGCTTATATTGAGTGAGTGAAAAAACTTATTTTTCAAAAATAAGTATTTATTAAATTTATATTAGATCAGAAAATCACTTATTTCAAATAGTCGATAAAAGTTGGAGGCGAAGGCTATAGTTTTCCCTCATTTATTATACTAGGTTTGGCCAATGCGAAACGACTTGCAATGTTTCTCCCATACAATTATTCCATGAAGTTGATATGAGGCTAACACACGAGGAGATATTTCTTTGGTAGCGTTGTTTTTGTCCATTTTCTGTTTTCATATACTCATCTGAGATCATCCAGTCGGTATTAGTCTAGAATTAAAGTCCCTTAATTGGTAGATAGATTTTGGAATGCAACAAGGATATTTAAAAGAAAATATTGAAGTAAAAGAGTTTCTAAAACGAGACTTGATCGTACCCATTAAACTGGATTATAGTGCAACGGATGTTTGAAACTTATTTCGACATAACAGACTCATTTATTCTAGTAGTGGATATATATATATAAACATATAATCTGTTTTACTCCACGAAGTAAAAGAGAAATTATAAAAGGTGGAAATCATCCTTATTCATTGAGTCCGTTGTCCATTTAACCATCTGATGCTCTAAATGTTCCGAGGAGTGAGTACGAACGGTCCAGGTGCAAACCTCGCAATGATTGTAGTTCCATTACGAACAGTTTCAATAAGACGTAAGTTTGCAGTTAGAACTCTGTTGGCTGGCAGGGTTGAATTACATGTGGCGAGAGGTGTTTGAACACGTAGTTGGAAAGTGCTTAGAGCGACGAAAGTAGTCGGGGAAACTGTGAGGTTGAAAGTAAAAATTCCGGCAGAATTTGTAGTTGTACTAGCCACGACAGTACCTAACAGGCGTCGCAACTGCACCAAAGCATCTGTATACATGTAGAAAATGCATGTATTTATCGATCTTTCAATGTAAATACATCAGTTTAGTAAAATGGTGCTTCTTCTGTTATGAATTGAGTCCTAACACTATTGTGGTTTGTCTTGAGAATTAAAAACCATAATTCTACACTGTTGAGAGCAATAAAATAGCATAGAGAATTAATATAGATACATAAGAACGCACAAGATTTATATAAGATTGCCGACTACTTTACTACGATGAAAATAAGTTTACAAGATAAAAATCACGCACTATTTTCACTAATCCCTCTCTTTTTTTCCTTTTTTATGAGAATATAAACCGAAACTGCAAGTGTGAAATTTCTAAAAAGTTTGATCACCCAAAATGTGAGAATTACATTTACTCGTCATCACATGTTTTCAAAGTGAGAAAGAAGAAGAGTATTACTGTTAAGGGATAAAATCTCATATCGAATAAAGATGAAAACCTAAACTAACTTATAAGGGATTTGGCTATTCTTTTTAACAAAGCTGATCATTTAAGATGAAATCTCAAGTCTTAATATAGTATTAGAGTCCATGAAGCTCAAATAAGCGATTCGATTCGATTGAGACTCAAAAACGAGTACGCGAATTTCAAAATTGGTGTGCTCAAACTAGCCATCATCTTGCAAGGCATGTCAAGAGATAAAATTTCACTTCGAATTAAGATGAAAATATAGACCAACTTATAAGGGATTGTGTTATTTCTCTCAACAAGATTGTCCTTTTTAAGATGGAACCTCAAATCTTAATAATTATAAGGTGATCTCGCATATCTCCTTCTATATGACATAGAAAACGGCTCTCCACAAATCATTTATATATCGTTGGAGTATTAAGTAGATTCGCAGTTAAGAGAATAAATATATAGTAGTTTTACATTCGAATAGTGTAATTATATTTGTATAACTTACTAGGGAAAACGGGTGTTGCAGAGCCATTCACACCAGGGCCACCATTGACAGTGCAGAATAGAGTTCCATTGATATTTACCACAAAGCGAATGGGGGGAGGGAGGATGGTGGCATCTGCAATTGAAAGTGCCATTAAAGCAAAAGAGAAAAAAATTAAGAGATGAGTTTTGGTGGCCATTTTGATGGAATTTCTTGCTGATTAGATGCTGAGAGACTTGCAAATTAAGGGCTCCAAGTGCACCCAATTTATAGGAAGTTTGAGGCCGATTTACTGTTGATTTTAATTTTTGCGTGGAGAAGAATAGATGACCTTGGTTTAAACTTGTAGACATTTAAAATCAAATAGACAATAAATTTGTAGTTTTCTCCCGATTAATTTATATTCATTTCATTATCACCATTCGTGCATTATTCATATATTTTAGTTAGTTTTATCATTTCACAACACATCACATGTCAAGACTCGTGATCTTCTCATTAAAGATAAATAGTATTACTCTTATTTTTCATCGAAAAAAACATGTTTTCTTCACATAATCTTACGGTTGGCAGCACCTTTTTTTTTTTTTTTCTAACTGCCAATGAAAAATGATAATTATATATCTGTAAAGAATCTGTGAAAGAAATCCTGTACGTGTAGCATAGGTTTTTTCATATCGAAAATTTGCAAGCCACGCTAATTATGCATTGCGTATGCTTAGGATTGCATGCCAGGTATAAACATACGTCAGCACTAGCCACCAAGGTATGGAAGTTTACCAAAGAATTGCAATTTGCAAATGAATATGGAAACTATAAAGTAAGCTATGCGACTAATTCTCCTTACTCTCAAATGAGGAAGACCCCACCTATCTAGACTAATTAAACCCTTTGAAATCTGTGTAATATTTTGTTATAGTCAGCGTCATGTATGATCAACCATATTGGGATTGAGAAACGGTTTAAACTTTTACATGAAGTAGCAATAGAGAATTTTACGCAATGAGTGAAAAAGTCACGACGAGACAAATTGTTTATCATTACGATATAAACGTGTCAAGTGGAAGTGCGCTCATGTATATAGTTAATGCATTTAAAGAGCATATTTTGTAATTTAGAGGGTAAAATAATAATAATAATACCTAATTATACTATTCACAATATGTATTTATTATTTTTCTCACATTTTATTTTTACTAATTTCCATCCAAATCATAATATTATTTTTTTCTCTATATTATTTGATTGGATTAATTATAGAGATTGAATTTGACCCTCTAAATTTGAAAAATCAAATACACTCTCTATATTAAAGTGTCAATTTAAAGAGTCTCTTGAAATATAATTTCAAGGATTAACTCTTTAAAATATATAGTACATCACTTTTAAAGAGTCTTTTGGAGATACTTTAATAGATCGATAGACTTGAACCTTGTTTTGAGCTTTTTTATAGTCGTTCAATGGCCCCCAACGCAGAAAATCAAGTATTACCTATGGGATACAATTGAATAACCAACATCGAAAATCATCTTTACATCGGACGGTTTGGTATTTTCATGATATCTAAGGGTTATAAGTTGTCCTCACCTTTCTTTCTTCAAGTCCAAATATTTCTAAAATACATTTTATGGAATAGGTTTGGACAATTCTATTTTGAAATAAATGTTCAATAATGCAAGAGTGTTATTACTTGTCCTTTAATGGAATAGGTTTGGACAATAATGCATTTATGGCAAATTTGAATTAAAAAAATTCTCTACATTGTTTCCTTGCCTTCAGTCATTCGACTAATCAAGAATTTTATGGTCCAATGCCTAGTAAAGCTAAATGATGGGTGACAATTGCATCCCTCATCCTCAACTTTTACTCCCTTTTGTACTTTTGTCTCTATTGTTTATTTCTTGACGTTGTTGTCTATACAACAACTTGACTGTTTTGGACTGAAGGGACCATGGGCATAAAAAAAATTTAAACGTTGAGGCATCACTCGTAAGAAGTAAACGTTTAAGAGAAAAGCATAAAAAAGGGGCAAAAGTTTGGAGCATCTACATGTCTTAGACTTAATTATATTTATTTATGGTTAAAAGTTGCATTAACCGCACTTAAAAGTTGCAACTAACATATATAATACTTAGGTATCTAAACATTTACATGTATTGCAAAATATCACACGAATTTCAACCATGAAATTGAGAACTTAAAAATCACTTAACTGATCAAAAGTTGCATATTGGCTAGACTTGATGATACTCTAGAGTTTACAGTGGCAAATCAAGGTCTGGATATTCAAACCCCTTCTCCCACTTGGGTTTAGGACCTTTGGTATATGTCTAGGCTTTGAGAGTAATTTGATTAAAAAAAAAAAAATCCCATAACTAGGGTTGTTATCTTTATATCATAAATATAATCTGTAAATCTACATTTACTGCAAAATTACTAATATTAGAAATTAGTTTATATTATCATCATTATTCATGCTTCGAGCATCGCATTTTGTATACTGCAGTACAGAATAGTGTTATTTATGACCACGGGTTATTAGTTATCAATCTAGGTGGACATTGTGTGTGGTGCTAATCACTAGTGGTGATATACATTACTAGTCCTTGAAAATTGAATCTATTTAGTTTCAACTAATCGAGTTCTGCAACTCCGCCAACTCTAATGCCAGTTGGCAGCCAGTTCATAGGTGGGACCTGTTGGACCAATCTGTGTTTAGTAACAATGGTTCAAGCCTTCAAGGTAGTAATGTCTAGTGGAAAAATAAACAAAGGCTTGTTTTCATAAAGTATAACCGATCATTATTTAGAACCAATGTTTTCAAAATCGATCTGATCATATACTCGAAAATTTTAAAGGGCCAATGGTCCAAAAGGTAGAACTGGGGTTAACCGCTAATAGTAAGTAAAATAATTACTAGATAAATATATAACAAAATTTGACATAATATGGTTTTTTTTCTTTTTTTTCAAAATGACTTATTTATAGATATAACAGTCACTTAATAAACTTGATTGCAATTAATTTTTTATTTTTTATTAGGTCCCACTTCTAATATCAATAAATAATGAGAAAACAAATATAATCAAATATTAGTAGTTAAATCGATTACATATTTTTATGGCATTTTAGTTTTTTATTATAATAAATAAATGAGAAAATATGGAGAATTTGAATAAAAAAAGTAATCAAATTAAAAAGAAGAAGCCTATTCCACCTTCTAACCAATACCCTCCCTAATCCCACATCGATAACTTGAACTACCATACTTACGAAATTGGATATAAAAAAAGTTGTAGGAACCAAAAAATATGTGGTTGAAATGAATTGTTGACTTTAACTTAAATTAACCAAATAGGGGCTAAGTTAGATACACCAATTGGAACTTATAGTTTGGGCCAAGTAAAGAAAATTTTCAATTATTGATAGGAATATCACTTGGGACTTAATGCTTGGGCCTAGTAAAGGAAGTTTTCAGATTTTTGATAGGAAAAAAACCAAGGTTAAAACCGTCAAAACTGGTTGTAGGTCGATCGATTTTACGGTTAGACCGTCTAGTTGGCCGATTTTTATCTGATTTTTAGGTATCAACCGAACTGATTTTTGTATTAGTTCACGATTTTTTTCGGGTCGGACCAATCGGTCTAGTGCGATTTTGAAAACATTGCTCAGAACGTTAAATGCATTTAGGTCATATACATAGGATGGGAGCAACATTAGGCGATATATTGACGAATACTAGTAGTTCATGTAATTTATTAACTATATATATACAAATATAATTTCTTTCAATGAATTTAAGTTCTTTATATATAAATTTGTATTACTTTCTCAGCCAAAATTATTTTCATCTTCACAGGATAACACATATTTTAACCATAGCTGAGACTTCAAAAGATTCACGCATGAAATATGAATGAATACTGATACTATAACTAATTTATGATGTTAGTAATTGTTTGCAGAGGATAATACGTAATAATTTTCTGTTTATCGTTACAAAGAGAGAAACACTTTAGGGTTAAAACATAAATACTATAATTAGAAATTGCTATATGAGAAAAATCTCAATCGATATAAAATTATCGTATGAATATAAATGATAATTTTATATCGACTGAGATTTTTCTCATTATATAAATATATATTGGATTGATTCTTGGTATGAAAATCAATATTTAAATGATAATTTTATATCGATTGAGATTTTTCTCGTTGATATATCTGATTTACGGAAACCTCCCTGCGTGGAAATTATGATCATGTCATTTACTTAGTATGTTTAATCCATATTAATTGTATAATTAATTCCACTCAGTAATATGGTAATCTATGTAGAATAATGTGATATGTCAGTTAACTTTTTATGAGAGAGAGGTGTGAGAGATAATTGATTGTCACATGTTTCATCAACGTGACGATAAATAACATTACTCATAATATTTGAGGTGTAAAATATTTCCATGTTTTTCAGAATATTAGAATAAAATAAATTTCATAAGTTGCTAACATTTATTCAATGCTATTAAAATAGATATGAATTTCTTACCGTCGCTTATGAATTTCTCCTTGTTAGGTTAATTTCTATCTTGACGAAAATGGGGAAAAAAATAAAAAAAATAGAAAAAGAAAGTCGCTTCTAGTGCTATGAAAAAGGAAATTTCTTATAGGGGTATCATCAAGTTAGGGTTTTTAATGAATTTTTGAATTCTTTAATATAGTTATTCTCAACTCAAACTTTAATAGACTAAATATAGATGATCCCGGTTTCCCGATAACTTGTAGATTTTTAAAGATTTCATTAATCGAAAGAATTTTAATAAATTTAAGTGGATTTCTAGCCCATAAATATGAAAGTCAAGCTCTCTATGAATTCGAACATGACTTCTAAATATCGAGCCCACAAACATAAAGTCAAAACAATTAATACATTTGACAAAAATAAAAGAAATTAAAATAAAAAACATAAATAGTAATAGTAATTAAATTTTGTATTTTAGATTCACATTCCAAAATCCAAAATGGGAGAGAAAACGAATCTTTCCCATTCAAATTTGTAATAGATTTTTATTTTTGTAGCTAAGAATGGAAAGGGAAAATATTTAATGCATATTTTGTGCTTAATACTTAGCACTTTAATGAAAATAATTTTATTAAAAAAAAATTAAATTGACTTTTAATTTGTTAATTTGCTTGATTTATAGAGTGTAATTATATTCAATTTTTCATATTGGATTCATTTTACGTTTGTCGATATTTATTTTCTTAACTTTGTAAATTGATGAAATTAGTTCTTTTAAAGACAAAATTATACTTTTTTTTTTTTACTTACAAAGTTAGAATTTTTCTATTTTTAGATTATCTATTAATAAGTTATTGGATTTTATCGTAATTGCAAGAAATCCAATGAATCTATTAAAATCTATAACATATAATTCTGTTAATTCTATTAAAATTCTCTTTGCTATTGGAATATCAAACAATGTTTACTATTTACAATTTAATAGAAATGTCCAAATTGGCATGCAAAATGTTCTACAAAAGTTTGCAAATCAATGAATGTCTGAAATTTCATCTTGCAAATACAAATGTATAGCTGAAAATGCATAATGGTACTTCAAGCACTTCGAGAGAGAATGTGATCGAGAAACTCAAATCTTAGCTTGCTGCTTTGTCCAGGGAGGTAGAGACGTCGGAATTAGAACCGCAGACTCTTCTTTGTAAGCAACTTGTGAAAGAGAACAGAATGGGGCAGGTCCTTGAAAGAGGAGAGAGATGTTCTCAATGAGGAAGTGGATCCTCTGGCATTTGCAGAAGAACTCAGAAAAGAACTGAATGATGCAAAAGACCTTAATGGCAATCTTCAGATTCAACTTCAGAAGACACAAGAATCAAACTCGGATTTAAATCTTGCTGTGCAAGGCCTAGACGAGCTGCTGGAACAGAAAATCAGGAAATATGGTGGGGTGGAGCTTAATTGGGGAAGATGACTGTTTTCTTTCTTTCTTAATTTATGTGGATGGATCTAAGACGTTGTGGCAGAATTGAAATAAAACGTGAGGTGTACATGAGTGAGATAATACAGTTTCTCAATGATTCTGTCAATAGGGACGTTATTTGTGAAATGTTTGGTGTTAAAAAAAAAAAAGTTGAGGGTAAATTAGTAACATTTTGGAAAGGTTGGGGACGAATAGTGACATAAACCATAATAATAATTGTTTTCATGAGCCAATCTAGTGTACAACCCTTCCTAGTTGAAATTATCTTCAGCCTCATTACTTAAAAAGGGAACAGAGGAGAGACAGAAGGTCATCCCTTTATAAGTTTTTCATGCTTAAAAACGGCATAAGGGAGTGAGAGTCAAGCTTATTATTTTGGGTCGCGCCAAAAAGAGTCCAACTATTAGGCAGCTGAATTAATATCATCCATTATCACTGCTAACCCTAACTCCATAGTCCATTCTTAGGAGGTCATGGAGGTACGGTGACAGATAATATGAAAAACTCGGAAAGTAGTGAATGCGAATATATACACACACATACAAGAGGCTTGATAATCCAACACAGCAATATGCATGTATATATACAACATATACCTGCTTTGGCACAGTGCCACAACTATTCAAAGTAACGAAGCATGTATTCAACTTCGTAGAATTACTAGTAAACTAATAAACTCTCGTGCCAAGATCAGATGAAAGGCGAATTCCAATAACATTTAAGGTCTGTAGTATCTACGGCAAGTATTATTCAAGTGCAACAATCAAGGTGTTTCACTTCAGACGACACTGGCAGTGGAAATCACCAATCAACTGCATATTTTTCACATAATTGCTGCAAGTATATCTGGTATAATCAATACCCCAATTCCACGTACATGTAATGACCCTGAACCAGCACTTATAACCCGCAGCAGTAAAGCCCAAATGCCCACGCACAATATGTCCAAGAGCATAAGACAGTGGAGAGCCTCTGCAGCTTTCTGAAACACAAATCCAGTTGGATATTAAGGAAATGAATTCAGCACAGACGAATTGAGACATTATATCAGGTGCCAAACCCAAGACGTGTAGAGTATGTTTTCATAAGCTTAAAAAGTTTACTTATAACTAAATAAGTTAATGGAAACAAAAAGTTTATTTAAGCTTTAGCCAAACATGCCAATCCCCTGTAGGAAATGAAAAAACTATCAGCGACTCAAACTAACAGAATGCCTCAGCCACTATCCTTTCTATCCTATGAGGAAAAATCCTTGATGGACTGCACAGACAAACTGAAACTCACTAATCACAATCAATTCTGGATAGACAAAATTATGTGGAGAGGTCACTTTTAGAGAGAGTTCAATGTGTTCACTACTTTTCATTTACTAAATAATGTCCACTTCTTCAAATGTTTTGTCAATTCTTCCATGTAAACCATTTTCTTTTTAAAAGTGTTACAAAGTTCAATCTCTTCGTTTTGTACGAAATTTCAAACTATCTAGGCATTCTCGACAAACTAAGAAAAGCTGATGAGGGTTTCTAATCCGTTTAGACACCCTAGACTCTTGTTAAAGTACACAAAAAATTCTACGAGTGCGCGTTTGATTATGAGTATGAAATTTACATAGAAAGAAAATAAATTCTAGGCAATTGAATTTTTTAGAACTTATTTATATGAAAATTATTAATTAAATGTGTTTGATTGAATTTTAAACCTAGAAAATATTTTATTGGTGAATAGATGACACAGGGGTTAGATGAGAGGGGGTAAGAGAGAGTAAATTATCTGGAAAATAAAAATCACCCTTTCCTAAAGAAAATGTTTTTAAGGAAAATTGGTCACGTGACCAAAAGTTGGAAAATATTTTCCATGAAAAAAAATGTCAGTCAAACACTTCAAAAGTAGGAATTTGAGTGGAAAAATGATATATGAGTGAAAAATAAAGCCAATCAAACACATTCTAAAATCAACCAAAAATCAATCCCTATAGTTAATGTTCAAAGCCATCTGATGAGAGGCCTCCCTCTCCCTCTCACCCTCTTCAACAAGAGGCTTCCCTCTTCCTTCCCTCCCTCTCTCTCGCTCTCAAACCTACTCACTTGTTAAGATTTGGGATTTCATCTTAAAAGGTTAATCTTATTAAGAGGAGTAACACAAACTCTTATAAATTAGTCTATGTTTTCATCTTTATTCGATGTGAGATTTTATCCCTTAACATGCCCCCACAAGATGGTGGCTCGTTTGAGCAGACTAATCTTGAAATCTGTATGCTCATTTTTTTTAGTCTTAATCGGAACGAATTGTTCGTTGGAAATTAATGGGCTCTGAGACCATGTTAAAATTTGGGGTTCCATCTTGAAAGGTTAACATTATTACGAAGAGCAGCTCAAACTCTTATAAATTGGTCTATGCTTTCATCTTTATTCAATGTGAAATTATATCCCTTAACATCTTTTTCAGACTCTTCATCATCCAAAAAGATAAAATCCTACTCTCCTCAAAAGGCTTTATTGTCCTATCCATCTTCCACAAACTGAGATGTGCTTTAGAAATTAGAAAATGAGATTAGCATTAAACAGTGAACCATCTGTCTCTGATGCTCCACCATCTCCTCTCAGATGTTAGATTGGTAGGAACTTCTTTAGAACTTATTTTCAAGTTATTTTCTCTTCTTCGTTTTCCCTTTTCAGTTCCAATTATTTGAAATGGATTTGTAGTGTCACCTTGCTGGTGCAGTGTTGACAACGAGTGGGCATTGTGTCTGGATCTAAAAATTTGGACGTGCTACATGGTGTGACCGACGCGTGTCAGTGTCCAATACTTGTTGGGCACCAACACTCAACCATGGTGACTGGCTTATTGTTGTTTCTTGCTGGTTACTACTAAAACAAATCCTTGCCCTGCGTCACTCTTACTGATTTGACATAAACCTTAGTAAGAGAAGATAGATACTAACCATTCTTACTTTTTATTTGCAATAGGTACTTCTTATCAAAAATAAAGAAAAAACGGGAAAGAAAAAAAAAAAAAAAAAAAAAAAGAAACGTACTTCACATGTAAGATATAGTCCAAACTTAGTATACTAGTTCAACAAATAAACAAGTTGTGCAAAAACTTGTTAGAGTATATGAACTAACCTTCACGCCATTAAAGTTTCTAGCCGGTCACAGTGAGGAGTTGGAAAGTGTCTGTTCCATTGACGCCTCTGCGTTTCCATGTGGCAATAACGCCCAAGCATGTGTTTGTAGTCCTTGATCACATTATTTTCAATGTCATTTCGAGCAGAGCTACCAAGTGGATAATTTTCATCAAAGTCAGTTGATTTAACAAAAAACTCCACCCCATGTTTTTCTGTCGTTTTCGTAAACTCACAAGAATAGTTCTTTTGCAAAGAATACTCAGGCTCCGAGATCGGAAGATAAGCAAGCAAGATGATTATCAAAAATGGCACTAACTGAAGAAGCAACATCAAATTAGGACCAATACCACCCAAATCTTCCCTCTGATGACCACCGGGTCCATTTGTTCTAGTCCTGTAAACATGGGCATTCCTAAACATGTCATTCTGACCAAAGAACGCCCTGAAAACATCGTTAGGATCAAAATCATCAGCAAAGAAGTCATTCCCAGTTCTCCTTCTCCTTTGCCTAACGTTGTACTGCTGATTATACTCAAACTCCTCAACTAACCCTGTCTGATCATATTGCCTCCTCGAGTCATCTTCACTCAAACACTTGAACGCCTTGCTAACTTTCTTAAATGCCTCCTCTGACCCTGGTGCCTTATTCTTATCAGGATGGACTTTCAGCGACAACTTCCTGTATGCTTTCCTTATATCCTCAACCGAACAACTCTTCTCCACACCAAGAATCGAGTAATAGTCCTTCTTACTCTTAATCTGCCTAATCAATTGCACGTGCTCCTCCAAGTAATTCCTCGCTCCATTTGGAATCCCATCACCACTAACTGAACCAACATCATCTTTCATTTTAGTAACATTCTTTACATCATCAGATAGCCCTGGGGACGATGACGAATCTAGATTCTCACACGAGACTAAAAGATCATCAACAGGTAAATTTTGATTAAGGCGGCGAGCAAGTCCAATGAATTTAAGGGCTCTTTTTTTATTGCCCGACGCCATTGCCTCTTTGGCAATACTAATACACCTTAATGCCTCATCCTTGTTACCATCCATTATGATTTTCCAATTCTAAACACACCCACTTCTAAATTCTACCGACCGAGTTCAACAAAATGTCTCAGTATAAAACTGAACACTCCGCAGAGTCGTCAATTTCAAGAATTGATCAATGAGGCCCATGAAATAAGGATCACGGATTTCTGACAAAAGTTGCATTGACCTAATTAACAAAAAAAGTAACATCCTCATTAGATTCAGTAAATTGTAATGAAACGAAGTACAGAAAAACTACATAAGGAAACTGAAAACAGGGTCATTTCTACAAAATCATCAGCGGAGTAAAATCCTCAAATCAAAATCGGAAACCTAAAATTCTCACACACAAAAATCTCACGTTTAGGTCAGAATCTGAAATCCCTTAAGACCGACGTAAAGAACCCCGGGGGGGGGGGGGGGGGGGGGGGGGGGGGAAGCGTGTTTGCACAGTCATTCTACCAATCATAATGTGCCACGACAGGGAAGCATGCTACCTGTTTGTATTATAATTGTTTTTTTTCTTCAAACAGACTTTTAGAGGTCAACTGTGGACATCTCGAATAAATGGATCATAATTGATTTGTTTTGGCTTTATTTCTCCTCACAGTTAGCTTGTTTGCCCTAATATTCTTTCGCGTGGGTTGATGGATGGAGTGGTAATTAGGCGCTATTTGTTTCTGCTTTTTCTCCAAATTTTAATTCATTTTTTTACCGTTGTTGCCTGCAATTGTTGACCTTTCTTTCACACTTCGACTCAACGACGATCCAAAAATTGCTTTTAATTATTGCCACACAAGTAGCTATGTCAACGAGCTGAGTTCGAGCCGGAAAAAAAAGCTCGGACTCGACTCAAGTTTTTTTGTGCCTAGCTTTTTTTGGCTCGAGTCCGAGCCAGCTCAGTTTTTTTTATTTTTTTTAATATCAAATCTACATTTTTTACTTAAAAAATTTAAAATTTGTGCGGTTTATACGTACTATAAATTAAAGAAAAAAAGCGAGCCCGAGCTTTTTCTTTTTTGTGCCAAGCTTTTTTGGTCCCGAGCCAGCAAAGCCCGGCTCGAACTTTTTTTGAGCAGAGTCCGAGTCGACGAGCTTTTTTGTCATCCCTACACACAAGCACTTAATAAAGTTTGTGATTTAAATTTGAAACGTGTCAATCTTCATTAAATGTTGGAGGTAGTTTCAATACAATTCGAGTCGACTAAGTTGGAATCCTTCATCACATGATGTGTGTGGTTTGATCCTTTTTCACTCGAAGTTGTGATCAAATTCGGCCTCTAACCATTTGTCCCTTCTAGAAAGGAAGCACCGAACAAAAACACAAAGCTTCTTTCAATTCCTTTTATTACTCCAACTATAAATTGCTTTTCTTCCATAGTAGGAGATTTTCCAATCATATTGTATCAATAAAAAAAAAAAAGGACAACGCTACGATATCCTATTGTATAATCTAATATTGACTGATGACAATTGCCAACTTCCATGCATCCCTACTTTAACCTCTCGTATATTGTCTATCTTGCTAACCAAACATTTTTGTCCCAAGTTAATCATCGAGCCTTCAATTTTGTTTCACCTTAGGCACTCTATCTTCATTTATTGAAATAACTAAAATGTCGATGTGGCTAAAGGAAACAATAATGCAACACTGAAAAAAAATATTCTTGCTAATCTTATAACCTTGCTTACAAAGCATCTAGCTATATTCAAAGTAGTCAACTTCAAATTTACTAATAATATTGTCCTCTAATTAATTTTTAAACCAACTACCGCAGACATAAAAGTGAATTAGATAAAATGAATTCAATACAAACTAGAGAGTAACCTTAAAGGAAGGTAACGTACTAGGTGCAGATCAAACTTTATAAAGGGGAACTTTCATAACTACTTATAATTTGAGAAAAAATATAACTGTCCAATGCCATTATTTCAAACTTGTAAATGTTTCCTATTATACTTCATTGTACAACATTATATGACTGAATGGAATTCTCATAAAACAGACAGGTAACTGTACAAGCATGATCCTACATGCATCTTCATCTGGAAAATGCTTTATGATAAGTTATAAGTTTTCATCATCAGAGTCAAAAAACTGTCTCCTCCGCAGAGATTCTATCACGTTGGCAGGCAGGTCTCCTCCTCTACTAGCTGCTTCCCTCGTGCAAGACTTGAGTTTCGGCACCCCCATTGCACTGAGAGGAGGTGTTGATGCACCCTTGTTTACTTCCCTTAGCACGGACCATGCTGTGGCTGCTGCCAGTGCATCTGCCACCGCTGAAGCCACTTTTGTATCACGCATTTGAATTTGACACCTTAGTATCAGCTGGAGAATTATATGCTCCTGATCTTTGCATTGAGGCAACAGCATTAGCTGCAGTCGATCTCGCTTTCGATGCCTTGTATTTTTGCATGTCGTGCACAAGTTCTTTCTGAAGCTGCGGATCAGCAACTAGTAGATCGTCAATCTCATTTTTGTAGTCCTTGAGAAGAATCCTTAGGCATTCCATGAGGGAACCAATAAGAGGGCTATTTTTGCTTGGAGTAACCTTTTCAACTCGATGAAGATGGGGATGGTATTTTGGATGAGACTTTTTCTTACAGCTTGGGTTATGGCTCTTCCTCTAGCAAGTGCTCCTCCATTGTCTCCACCCTCTTCTTCTACATCTGCTGCCTCTGATGAAGATACCCGGTTGGATTGAATTTTGATCTCTTTGCTGCAAAGAATGATGAATGCATCCTGTTTTCATGGCATATTAGTGCAAGTTTACGTTAAAGAGTAATACTGAAATCTTAGAAAAAACTAAAAGTAAAGCACTGAACGTGAAGAACACGTTCAGTTAAGTTTCAAATGTTCTAGTAAATAAGTTTGTTTTCGTTGAAAGTTGGAAATAAGTTATTTATTTGAAGTAATGCGAGAATTACTTTACATGCTCAAGTAATCCAAGCCTACCCATAGTACACACCACGGTGGATAATCATAGTTCCCAGAGGTAAAGTTAAAAAAAGGGATAATTGCCTAGGAAAAAACACCCCCAACACCCCAAAACAAAGAAAAAAGGCAACGAGTAAAGAAGCTGCTTAACTACAATTGGAAAAACACTACTATTACGAAAAAGAAACTACAAAATGGTGCTTGCAACTCTGCCTAGGAGCTTTTGTAACAGCACATTGTTGAACTAACTGAAATTCAAGAATGAAAATGCACGATCAATCTGCAACATTTTTGTAACTTCTCCAAAAGAATGAGAGAGATAAATGCATATGCAGAAATTTCTACCTGGAGGACTGATTGCCCAGTAACATCCTCCAGACAGAGCATACCATCAGATGCGGCTGCAAGAATCTCAGCACATACTTTTGCAAAGGTAGCCAGAAGGTGCTCTGGAGCCATTTGTTTAAGCTAAGATATAGATGTGCAACCCTCTAGACCTTGAATTCTCATCACTGCCTCTGGAAAAAAAAAGAAATATGATTTACTCATTATATGTCCAATCCCATGAAATAACTAGCTACATGTTTAAAACATGCATAACGAATAAAAAAAAGGGTGGGTTTCATTTCTCAAACTTCGGGTGTTACTACGTCCAGTATGAACATTGCAGTCAATTAAAAAAAATATGGCTACCACAAAGCTATTGTAAGCTAAAAGTGGTGTCTTGGGTGCAAAAACATTGAACTGTCAAGTCTCACCAAAATGTTTACAATAAAGGAAGTCCAAAAGTGCTAAATGAAGTTGTAACCTTTTAATATATTCCCAAAGAGGAAATCAGCAAGTTGTAACCTTTCTCTGAGTCATCAACTAGACACAATAAAAGAAAAAGCACTCCTAGTCTGGAGTTTAATAAGACAATTGCCTTGTAACAGATTCAGTGATGGAAAATGAATACTGTTGTTGTTGGTAAAAGAATGAGAAGGCTTAACTATTGTGTTAGCCTCTCTTACTATTTATAATAAGCATTAGGAAAACCTTAGGAAACCCTAGGTATTACATAAATGACCTAAATACCCTTTAACACTCCCCCTCAAGATGGAGCATATATATTGTGTGCTCCAAGCTTGTTACAAATATACTTTATCCTTGAGCCCCCCAACGGTTTAGTAAATATATCAGCTAACTGATCAGCTGAGTTTACATATTTAGTCTCAATTTGCTTCTGCAACAATTTTTCTCGAATGAAGTGACAGTCAACTTCAATGTGCTTCGTTCTCTCATGGAAGACCGGGTTGGATGCAATATGAAGTGCTGCTTGATTATCACATATCAGGTCCATCGGTGAAGTGTGTTCAAATCCAAGTTCTTCCAACAAATGTTTCAACCATGTTAACTCACAAGTGGTATGCGCCATTGCCCTGTATTCCGACTCTGCACTCGATCGTGCCACTACCGTCTGCTTTTTACTCTTCCAAGAGACGAGGTTACCACCAACAAACACACAGTACCCAGTAGTAGATTTCCTATCTAAGGGTGATCCGGCCCAGTCTGCATCTGTGTACCCTTTTATTTGAGTATGTCCAAAATCTTGATATAGCAATCCACAACCCGGAGCACCTTTCAGATATCGGAGGATACGAATCACCGCATCCCAATGACAAATCATTGGACGATCCAAGAACTGACTGATAACACTAACAGCAAAGGAGATATCTGGTCTGGTAACTGTCAAGTAGTTCAACTTCCCAACTAACCGTCTATATTGAGCTGAATCTGTAAGTGGTATACCCTGATCTGGCAACAATTTGGTGTTTGGGTCCATAGGTGAGTCAATAGGTTTTGCTCCTAGCATTCCTGTTTCGCTCAATAGATCGAGGACATATTTTCTCTGGGACAGATAAATGCCTTGACTTGATCGAGCAACTTCAATCCCCAAGAAATACTTTAGGTGCCCCAAATCTTTGGTTTGGAACTTACTATGCAAACACTTTTTGAGTTCTTGAATACCACTGTGATCATCCCCGGTAATCACGATGTCATCCACATACACAATTAATAGGATTCTGCCAACCTCACTGTGCTTGTAGAAGACAGAATGATCGACCCCACAACGCTGAAGACCAAATTCAGTAACCACTTCACTAAATCTTCCAAACCATGCTCTAGGAGACTGCTTGAGGCCATAAATAGACTTCTTCAACCGACATACCAAATCAGACTCCCCCTGAGCAACAAACCCAGGAGGTTGCTCCATATAAACTTCCTCAGTTAGATCGCCATTTAAGAAAGCATTCTTGATATCGAGCTGATGTAATGGCCAATGAAAAGTGGCAGCCAGAGAGATGAACAAACGAACAGAAGCGAGCTTGGCAACGGGAGAAAATGTCTCATAGTAATCAAGACCATAGATCTGAGTATAACCTTTAGCAACCAAGCGGGCCTTGAGTCGATCAACGGTGCCATCCGGATGAACTTTAACAGTGTACACCCATTTACATCCAACTGGAGCTTTGTCAGGCGGAAGCAAGACAAGATCCCAAGTACCATTTTGATGTAAAGCAGTCATTTCTTCCTTCATTGCTTTAGCCCAACCAGGGTTAGTAAGTGCCTCTGAAACAGACTTAGGAATAGAAACAGAGGACAGAGAAGCAACAAAAGAGGAGTATGAAGGAGAAAGGTGCGCATACGAGACAAAGTTAGAAATAGGATGATTAGTACAGGTGCGCTTACCTTTCCGGACGGCAATGGGTATGTCCATGTCAGACATGGGCAGGTCTGCTGGAGAAGAATCTGAGGGCACAGAGTCGATAGGTACAACAGCGGAGGCAGCCTTCTGGCGACGAGAGTATACCTGCAAAGGGACCGAAGAACGATTGGGGGGGATAGGATCTGGAGCGGAGGAAGATAGCGTGGGGGTAGGGTCAATTGGCAAAGGAAGTGTAACATCCAGATCAAGTCGAGAGGACGGGTCAGAAAAGTAAGGAGTGGACTCAAAGAATGTAACATCTGCACAAATAAGTGAGCGACGTAAGGATGGACTATAACATCGATAACCTTTTTGCGTGCGAGACTAACCTAGGAAAACACACTTCAAAGCACGGGGATCTAACTTGTCCCTGCCGGGACTCAACTGATGAACAAAACAGACACACCCAAATATGCGAGGAGGTAAACTAAACAAGGGTGAACGGGGAAAGAGAGTGGAATGGGGAACTGTGCCTCGTAGGGTAGAAGATGGCATCCGGTTGATTAGGAAGCAAGCTGTAAGAACCGCATCGCCCCAGAAATGTTTGGGAACGTTCATCTCAAAAAGAAGAGTACGGGCCACTTCTAGGAGATGTCGATTCTTACGCTCAGCAACCCCATTTTGCTGTGGTGTGTGAGGGCAAGAAGATTGATGCAGGATACCAGAGTGTGACATAAAGGAAGTAAAAGGCTGAGAAAAATATTCACGAGCATTATCACTACGAAGAATACGAACGGGTACATTAAATTGAGATTTAACTTCAGCACAAAATGCACGAAAAATAGAGAATAATTCCGAACGATCTTTCATTAAATAAAGCCAAGTAACCCTTGAAAAATCATCCACAAAAGTGACAAAATAACGAAAACCAAATGTAGAAGTAACACGAGAAGGACCCCAAACATCTGAATGAACTAAACTAAAAGGACTCGATGCTCGAACATGAGCAGGGAAAGCAAATGAAACACGACGATGCTTACCCATTTGACAAGACTCACACTCTAAAAAAGACAAATGACTGAAACTAGGAAAAAGTAACTTGAGGTTGCCAAGGCAGGGATGACCCAGGCGACAATGGATCTGATGAGCAGACGCAACAGCAGGACATGCAGTAGGTGGATGTGCAGGGCTCCCATCATGATTAAGATAATAAAGGCCATTGTTCTCACGCCCTGTACCAATCGTCTTCTGTGTCCTCAAATCCTGGAGAATGACAGAATCAGGAAAAAAGGAGACAGAACAATTAAGATGTTTTGTGAGTTTGCTAACTGACATCAAATTAAAGGAAAACGATGGAATGTACAAGACAGATGAGAGAGATAAGGAGGGTGAGGGGTCCACTGTACCAATGCCACGGATAGGGACAGTGGAACCATCAGCAACCGTAACAGGAGATAACGAAGGAGATGACTGAATATGCGTAAATAAAGAGGATGTACCTGACATGTGATCGGTGGCAGCAGAGTCGATGACCCACGATGTGGGAGGGGATGGACTAATGGAAAGACAAGCAGAAGAAGTACCTCGTTGAGCTAAAGAAGCAATAGGAAGAGATGCCTGTTGAGATGCCCTATACTGAAGGATCTGAGCATATTCCTCATCAGAAATGTCTTTAACCGCCTGAGATACTGGAAGTGTAGGAATATCTGGATCAGAAGTCACTGCATTGGCAAATTTGGGTGGACGGCCAACCAAATCCAACATGTGTCTCTACTATGATTCTCCAATCCACAAAAGGAGCACTGACGAAAGGAGCCACGACCACGGCCACCCCGAGGGCCACTACCACGGCGACCACGGGAGAAACCACCACGAGCACCACTAAGTTGATCACCTCGATTTCGTGTAGGAATCTGTGTAACAAGGGCCGAATGCTCAGATGATGTAGACAAACTCGAGCCATAAATATTGTCCTTGGTAGTGCTACGTGAGACACGAGAATACATTTCAGTGATGGTGGGGAGAGTAGCACTGGAAAGAATCTGAGATCGAACTGGTTCAAATTCTGGACGTAATCCAGCCAAGAACTTCATGACACCCATCTGCTCACGTTGCTTTTGCATTTCTTTCAGATCGATAGTCATTGGTAGGATAGTATTCATCTCCTCGTAGAGGCGATTGAATGTGGCAAAATAATCTGTAACGGATTGCATGCCTTGCTGAAGTTGGAAGTACTCTACTGATAAATCATACATCCTGGTGAGATTACTCGAATATAATACACGAAGACTCTCATATATCTTTGCATGTATCTAGATGAGTACAGAGATCAGCCACCTGAGGCTCCATCGAATTCCACAACAATGTTACAATCTGCGCATCAGCCTGAATCCAGTCGTCATACGTTTTATCATCTGTTGCCGGGGCGGGTTCCGTAAGGTGACGATGTTTTCCTTGTCCAGTTAGGGCTATTTTCACAGCTTTAGACCAATTTAAATAATTAGTTCCATTCAACCTACGCGTTGTTAATGGTTGAAGTGTAGTCATCGACATTAGTACCCTCCAATTCAACAAGTAATAAACAGCTCGCACAAGGGAAACAAACCAACAATACAAACAACTGTAGGGCTTAAACGAAGAACATGAGAGTCATAACCAGACTTACGAACATTTGTAGTACTTTCATAGAACAATAACCTATAACCAGAAGCAGATCTGAAATCAACAGATTGAACATTGACCAAAAAACTAGTGGTGAACAGTAACCTCGATGAACAGTAACCGCGATGAACAGTACCGGCGATGAACAGTGCGCGCGGTGAACAGTAACCGCAGATGAACAGTAACCGTTTTTTTTTTTTTTTTTTTGAAGACAGAAAGAAAAAGAATGTTTGAACAAAGCTTACGGAATTAATCTCCCATAACCTTGCTCTGATACCATGTTGTTGTTGGTAAAAGAATGAGAAGGCTTAACTATTGTGTTAGCCTCTCTTACTATTTATAATAAGCATTAGGAAAACCTTAGGAAACCCTAGGTATTACATAAATGACCTAAATACCCTTTAACAAATACAAAACTGTAATATGACGAAAATTTACCTGTAATAGTCTGGAAAGTAGGATAAATGTCTGCCTTCTCACTAGTTCACATGCATCACGTAGACACTTTGTGATCCTCGACATATAACTGTTGGCTTAAAAGTTCAATGCTAAGAATTTTTTTCAAGTTTTATAAATACAAGTACACATGTATGAGGGACTCACCAATCAACCAGAGCACTATAGCGCACGCAAAAATCTTTCATCAATACAACTATATTGTTGCAAAGTGCAGCACAATCATTTTTTTCAAGCTCCTGGAAATCATTATCCCCTTAATTTAGTTTATAAGAATCAACTACAATAATCGGTTGCAACTGTTATTTTGACTTGAGGACAAAAAGAGCAAACTTTATGAAAAAAATCGGATTGAAAAGCAAAAAGTTGTCAGAAATGCTGCAAAACTTCAAGTATAACAGAAACTTGAAACGTGTAAGAAAAGAAGATTCTGCCCATATTTGGTTTTCAGTAAAACTCACTAGAGTAATCACAATACATTACCTTCATAAATTCACTTTTACATTTGCATTAACTATCAGAATTTGGGTTGCAGAAAGTTGTTATGATGTAAAAACCATGAAGTATGAGATAAACACCTGCACAAACAAGGGAAGATATCGCTTTGCAAGTTTCCCATCAGCAAGGTAGATCTTGCCCATGGTTAGCCAGGCTTGAATGTACAAGGAAGGGGCAATCTGCTTTAAAGGAAGTGCAGCCCCAGGTACTCCATTATATTTTCTGTCAGAACTTCCAGAAGTGATAATGGTGTATAATACTGGAACAATAGCTTTAAAATCAGCTGAAGGATAGACAATAATTAATGATCCAATGGTATATACAGCAGTAATGGCCCATGATTCTAATGTGAATGCAGATGCAGCAGCTCTTGTTCCTTTCCAATTGCACCAGTCTGTGGAGTAAGGAAAGAAATGTCTTTATTTGCATCAGTGAATTTTGACAGGTAGGTGCCTAAATCTTGGGAATCTTTAGAAAGAAGCTGGTGAGCCCATTTCATTACAAGAGAATCAGCTTCCTTGGAATGCAAAGCCTTCCGTTTGCACAGTGTTTTTAGTGCATTTACGTGAGCTTCAACCTGCCACAAGTACACCATCTTATTCTCATTCACGAAGTATATAGTAATTGCAACTTTCGAGTAGTGTTTTCTACAATGTGACAGACACCTCAGTCGCAACCCTATGAGTTCCCATGCTGTTATGTAATGCTATTTAACAATGCAGTCCTGGACACTCCACAAAGTAATGGAAAATCACATGCTAAAAATTTCCTTTCTCCATCAAAGTTGAGCTAAATCTGCTATATCGGTAATCCATCACTATTAACACACATCACCCTACTAAAGAAGGAAACCATTTGTGCAATTGTCTATTTCTAGTAGGGCAAAGATGGATCATCTTCTCACAAAAATTACAGTAATTGAAATATCAAATATCACTCAGAGCGAGAGATTCAGGGCATAAAAAGTTACTGAAGAATGTGATCAAGAATGGTATGGCCATAAATAATACTGCTGTACAAAGTAGTTCCCCAGTGTACATAACAAAGAAATCCGAGGAAATTGAACAGTAGCATTGTATATATATTTGTTGAACAGTACATATAGAAAATTATGTTGAGCAATATATGAAAAATGTCTTTTTACAGCAGATGATCATTTTCTCAAGTCCCTTGGTTATCACAAAATTTAGAGACTTCAACCAAGCATCAACAACAACAACAAACTTGACAGATATATACCTCGGTTGAGTGCATGTTGAACTCCTGAAGTCGTTAGAGAATGTTATGTCCTAGGTCTGCTGCACGTTCAGGAGGCAGTTCTACAGAAACGTTAAGAGATTGTTTGCAAGACCATCCCTTCATTCATATCTTGCTCAAGTGGGCTTTTGAGTTCATGAACGAGTTTACACTTGGCCAGGAGCTGCCAATGATGATGGAGGAAAGCCCAGTCCACCGCTTTTGGAAGGAATGATGACACTTCCGATAATAAAAACCAAGCACCAGTAGGGGCCGTCCACTTCTCTATCCGCTTGGAGTGGTTCAACAAAAGAGATTCTGATGTCTTTATGATATTTTGAAGAGCAATAGCAATATTTGGCCTGAGTCTTTTCTTTTTGCCCAGGCTTGTGCAGATTTTCTTCGTCCAAGGAGCCACCTCTCCATATCAAATCTCTTTCAGTAGTTCTAGAACTCTCTCAGGATATAACAGCTCAATTTTCATATCCAAGCTACTTTTCTTGTCATTAAATTCATGAAAAGGGGATTCATTTTGGGATGAACTTGTTGATCCAGCATTTGATACCCGATCAAGAACCAGTTCTAGAAATAGGTTCTCACATTCTTCTTGGATGCTAGTTTCATTATTAGTTATCAAACGCGGAACAGAATGTAGCCACTCCTTGGTCACAGTACCAGTCGAGTGTATCCTGAACACCTACTTGTTCAAAGAAATACTCAAGAAAGATCTTTGACAGCATGGCAATTATCTTTTCCACATAGAAGAATGAACAAAAGAAAAACTGTTGAGGAATTAGCGGTTTAGCACACCAATATAAGAAGAATGGTGGCAATTTTAACAGCAGAATGTTCTCTAACTTTAAAAGCAAGTAAATGAGAAAAAAGAAAGAAAAACTTGTTCTGAGGATTGACATAATATGCTTCAACAAGCACACTCACACATGCATGCACGCCAAGGCCATTCTAGCTGTTGGCAGGCCTCGAACATGCTGTCTTACGTTCAACACAATTGAGATAAGATCGTTGCTATGCTGTTGAAATTCTACTCTATGCACATTTTTTGTTTATCAAGAATTAATTAGGCGTAGTTTAACTCCGAAATCCAGCCAAAAATGGGGAACAATAGATACGTTAGATAGGTTACTTTACCTCAGATAGAGAAGAGATTGCCGCTTTCCTAATGCTAACAAGGGGATAGGAACAGGCCATGCCAAATTGCCAACTGTTCTTAGCAGTTCTTCATCAAGTTCACCACATAAAAGAGCCGTCAACTTGGTAACCAGAACAAGAGCAGCTTTTCTCACTGCAGCCTTCTCATATATACAGCGTCTTTGTAAGAGAGCATTAATTCCACCTTCAAAATTAATATTCCTATCAATTCCAAACCCCATCGCTTCTTTCAACATTGCTCTACTCCTTTGGCTCTTTAATTACAAGAAATCAGGAATTGAATTCATTATAGGATCTATTTAGTTTTTTTAGAAGATGGCATGCCACCACTCAGACTCACACTGAGATGCTCTAGCTAAGAGCGGAGTGTCTCCCAATTTCGCCATAGCGGCTTGTCTTGAACTCATGATAACCTATGAATAAGCAATCGTCTAGATTTAAGAACTCAATTGATTGCAATATTTTTTAGGAAAGATTCAAATGGATGAATAAAAATTAGTTCTAATAGATATTTGAAAGTTCATTATTTTAGTTCAGGGCCTGATTGAGCTAAATTTGTAAAAGCTTTAGCTCTAATCCCAGCAGTTATATCCGAGCAATGCTGAACCAACAATTCCTCAAATCCCCTACGCTAATTCCTCAAACCCTAGCTCCACAATTCCGAAACCATAAATTCACACAAAGAATTGCACAAGCTAGCTCCAGCTGATCCTTATCAACAATCAAGTCCTCCAAGTTCCCTTTCCCGTAATTCATCGACCGCCGCCCACGCAAGTCATCAGTTGCAGTAAGCGTTCTACAATATAAGCCTGTCAGTTGCAGTAAGCATTCTACCATTTTGGTAAAGCCATCATCATTTCTCCGTCGACCTCCTTCCTCTTCTCCACTTCCACTTGTCGCGGGCTCATATTTCTTCTCCTTCTCATCGTCGTCATTTTTTTGAGGAGTTGTAACTGAGAAACGAAAATCGCTGGGTGTGCCTTGTTCCATTGTTGTAACTGAGAAATGAAAACCTTGAGTTTGGCTTTTGGGGAATATTTGAGAGAGGGGCTGATCCTGGCCGTCATGTTGGAACAAATGAAATTTGCTTTCTTTGGGCGATGTTGAGGCTTGTGGTGATAGCTAGCTCTGTTGATTTTGACGACATACAATCTATACAATCTGCCTAGATTTTGATGATTCTAACTAGACTTTCAAGTAGTCATTCTAGTTAAGAAAGCAAAGCAATTCATTTTTGTAACAAAACCAGTTGAACCCGACCCGAACCGATTCGGGTTGGGTTGGTTTAGGGTAGGGGTCGGGTTGGTTTTGGGCCAAACCCGACCAATTGCCCACCCATACCAAAGACATTGTATAGTCTATGTTGTTTGATCTTTTATTTCAAAAAAAAGAATTGCCAAACCCAATAAAAAAATTTGCCATATAGACATTTGACTTGAAGAAAGAATGCTAATAAACAGACGAAAAAATTTGTCTCCATTTTGTATGTGGTGTACTTTTGTTGACATCTAGCTATTTGATAACATGTTTTTACGGAAACCAAAGAATAATAACATTTAAATAGGTATACCATTAAAGCCAAGTTAGTGTTTTTAGGCCTCCACGGTCCTATACCAATTGGGGGTTTGGATATCCAGACCATGTATTATCTATTTAAAGTGAGAGTACATAAGGGAGAGGGACGTGTAAGCCGTACCTCTAGAAGTACACGAGGAGATATAGAGCGGCTAGAAGTCAATAAAACAATAAACATCGAGACATTTTCTTCCTTACAAAACTCCAAATACAAACTTGACAAAGAATTATATGAAAGCTAGTTAGTATAAAACTATAATCATCATCATATGCATGTGTCACTTCTAACTAGGGGCAGAGTCAACACTCAGTGAACCAGTCGATCACCTATGTTGGCTCCGTAGAATAAACAAATGATGGCGACCGTTAAGCTGCCACGCTCGCCTGCGCTAGGATTCACCACCATCATTTAATCCCATTTTAAGGTATCCAATTAGACTCATTTCAAAAAGACGTCTAACTTTTTAGGGTATCACATATACACACATGGTATTGGTGGTGGGCTAGTGGTTATGAAGGAGAAAGAATGAAACATAAATTAGTTTGCATATAAGAGGCCAATAAAGTTACAAAGTTTTAGTGCATTTATATATTGATTAATTTTTCTAATATTATTTAGTTAAATATTAATAAACAATATTGTCATTGCGACCGTTGATGGTCAATAGTCCACGATCAACGACTATTCTTCTTCACTGGAATTCCTGGATATGCCCTTGTGGCTTTAACATATGGTACCAATGGAAGAAAATTGTTGAAGAGTTCCTTGTATCCTTGTTTGATGTTCTCGATCAATTCATCATGTTCGGATTAGTCTTGTGATCGCTATAGTTATCTTTATAATGCGATTCTTGACGCAGTACAAAACTCATAATGAGCTCATCGAGTGAGTATGGAGAATGTCAATTTACGACCCGTGCATGTTTCCCTAATAGCCCGTCAAATTTAGCACCTCGAAAACAAGATGCACATTTTATGAATTAAATATTCTTTAGTTGACAGCTGGCCCAATGGATAAAAGATGCATTTATCTTGTCCCTTTTGTAAATAAATATTAAAATTATGGAAAAAAAAAAAGGATGGCCTTTTTTTTACAACTGCATGGGAACATGCCCCAAAACTAGGGCCGGTTTTGGGCCCGAGGCGAACCGACCGAGGTGGATGAGGCCCACGCCTCAGGCCCAAAACTGGAGGGGGCCTCAATTTTTTGCCCCCCTCCCCCCCTCTCTTTTTAAAGGGAAAAAATCAAAAATCAGATGTATAATTTACACCAATTCACAAATCAGGTTTATAGTTTGAAAATTCAAAAATCAAGTTTTTTTTTTTTTAATTTTAATATAATATAGTCAACCCACCCCCACCCGCACCACCCCTACCGCTCCGGGGACTATTTCGGCTACTATTCCGACCACCACTCTTCTCCGACGATTATTCCGGCCATCGTTCTGGCAACTACTCCGATTCCGACAAATATTCTGACGACTATTCCAACGACCATTCCGGTCACAGATTTACAATTTAGTTAGTCATATATTATTTTTCAGTCACGGATACTAATTTTTGTACGTCGCAGATTATTTTACGGTCACATCTAAAAAATTTTGTAGGTCACAATTAATTCGTTGGTCACATATTTCAAAATTAGCCGGTCATAGATTTTTTCACGGTCACAGATTATATAATTTGTAGGTCACTGATAACAAAATAGTTGGTCACGAATTATATTTTTAGTCACAAATTACGAATTTTAAGGTCACGGACTATATTTTTAGTTACAAAACCAAAATCACCAGATCCACTCGATCCTCCACCTGCACCACCATCGACTGCCACCCACAGCACCACGAACGCACCCAAACACCCGTCCCTCGATCCAAGTACACAACTAACACTTGGTCACAGATCAACCAAATAGTTGGTCACATACCACAACACCACCACAACCATCGTCACAACAACAACAAAAAACGACTGCCACCACCAACAAAGCCGCCAATACTAGATCCAATACTCTGCTAACAAAAAACATCACAATCAAATCATCACAACAAGACCACTACTGCCATTGTCAGACCATCACCACCGATCCACCACCAAATTCAACAAAAACCACCCTAACCGCCAGATCCACCGCCACCAACAAAAGTTACAGTCACCACCAAATCCAACAAAACCACCGACTCAACCACCGTGCGTGAATTCCCCAAACCACCGCACCACCATACCAATCAAAAACAGATGCAAAATGGGAAAAAAAGAAATGAAGCAGCAACACGCCAAACTTATAGATTCTTCCAGTTGCTGGAGAGAGTTCAGAACGAAGCAGCGTCGCGCGACGCTGCCGGTGGCATCGTCGTGATGCAGAGAGACAAGGAAAAAAGTGAGAGTGTGAGTGGGAATGGGAGTGGGAGTGGGAGTGGGAGGGGAAGGGGAGGCGAGAGAGGCGTTGGAGTTAGCATGATAAATTAGGGTTAGAGTTTTAATATATTACCTGATTTTTGAATAATAAAAGTTGGTCCCTAATCTTTAAATTACAATCTTGAAACACCTGAATTATTGTAATTTCCCTTTATTAAATGAGGCCTAGCCCAACACTGGAGGGCCTCTCAATTTCAGCCCAAGTCGTTTTTTTAACCTAAACTGAACATCACAGATTCAACACTTCCGTCTCTTTCCCGCTCGCTCTCAAGTCTCAACAATTCATTCAACTCTCCAAGAATCCACCCATCCAACCGTTCATCCTTCCTTTCCCTTCCGAGCATCCTACTTTCCCTAACTTCTACGGTGTGCTCCATAGTTTCACTCCTCGTCTGCTCTCTCATTTTGCCCGTAAGTTCCTTTCTTAAATCTGTTTATCTATTTTCGATTTTTTATATTGATAGTTTTACTGTTTAATTGATTGAAAATTGGTTTAATTTACATATGTTTGTGTATAGGTCTGGATCTGAAGTGTACTTACGAGGGTATAATATGAGAAGAAAATAGAAGTTCTTTTATTATAAATATAATATTTACTGAAAATATGGTTAGTCAAAATGTAGTCACTTATGATATATTTTGATTTGATTTTCTAATCCCAGCAGTTATATCCGAGCAATGCTGAACCAACACCTCTAAACCATAGTTATAAAATTCGACCCGGACCGGTCGGTCAAGCCGAAAAATCAGTGACCTTGGCCCTTGTCCTTGTCAGGTAGATTAATTTAATATGGAAGCACATGACTCAGTCGAAACTCGACTTTGACCGAGTTAACCGACGATTTTGATCGAGTTAACTCGACCGGTTGATCGATTTTCAAAATCGCATTTTAAAATATTGAGGGTCCAAGGAACCTCTAAGTAAAAACTATTAGTTCCTCACCACTAGAGTTGTATAGTACTTCAATGTTTATTACGTGCAAGAAATAATATGCATCCAGTTTATCATGTATATCATTATATGTTTTTTAAAAATATTTTTGTAAAAAATTTGGTCAAACCTTTAACTTTATTTTATAGACCTAAATAATTAGTGAAAAATTATTTTAAAAAATATATAATTTTGCCTACAAAAAATTTTATACTTAAATTGTTTTTATAGATTTTTATGCAATGATCCACCGATCCAACCAATAACCCAATACCCAATACCTTATCCGGGTCGATATCTGGGTCTGGTCTAATAACTATGCTCGGCCCCCATGAACTCTTGAACCCGTCATCTGAATCAAATCCCAACGGATCTCTCGTCGACACCATTAAAACTGGAATTAAATCAACAGCCAAAAGTCTAAAATGTGCCTTCCCTTTGCTCATCTTGACTACATAATCAGCAAACTGAACTTGATCCTTGAAGTCCAAAGCCTTCACAGCCTCCAATATTGACTCCACCGCCAATCCCCTAGGCTCAGCTTTTTCCGGCGCCTTCCTCACCATATGCTTAGGCAAATTAAGAACTGCCTTTTTTATTTCACCCGAATTTCTCCCCATTCCATTTCCCACCATCCTATTCACCACAAAGCCTAGAGCAAAACTCCTAGCCTTAGACTTAGTTAACAAAATCAATGGTGTCAATGCCTTCAAAACCTCAGCTGCAGAATCCCCCTGATTTCCATGCTCAGCTCTCAACATTTCACTCAAAACCCGTGAACACAGCTCGCATAACCTCCCAAAACTCCCTAGATTCTGTAAAAAGTCCATTACCGGATCTCACATACAGTCTGAACCAAACCCTTCAAACAATCTGGAAACCGGCCTAAATGAACCATTTCCAACATCTCAAGCATACACAACAAATCTTTAAACTCAAAACCTCATTCCTCCAACTCAATTTTCCAAAAACTCCCTACTTTGCCAACTGTTCTTTTTCTGTCCAGCATTTTCCCTTCCTTTTTTCTTGAATGCTCGACGAATGGCGCGCAACAGAAACAGAAAAGCCGTGGGAGCGAAACAGTAATCAGAACCTTGAATAAGTTGACAGAAATTAAAAAAGTGACTTGACTAAAAAAGTGACAAAATATCGTTCAAGACTTTGAAATAAAGTGACAAAAATTATAGAAAAAATGATAAAAACTAAAAAAAGAGAGACGAAACTCGGATAATTTTTTTGGATGAATTGTATCACTTTTTAATAAAAGTGTCGTTGTATCACTTTTTAATAAATAAAAAAATTAAGTGTAATGTCAATTTTATTACAAAGTGATATTTGTCACTAAAAATGTGAAATAAATTTCGATGAAGTGATAAAAAAAATGACAAACATTCAAAAAAGTGATAGAATTTGTTTTTAAAAAAACAAGTGACAAATACAAAAAGGTGATAAAAATTATAAAGTGATAAAACACCAATCAAAACGTCAAACATTTTTAAATCAATTCATCATCACCGTTATATACCAACTCAATTGTTTACACAACCACTATTCCTCCGCTTTCTCCGTCACAACCACTACTATTAGTCTATTACTAGCAGACCAAATTCTAAGCGCAAAAAACTACACATAAAACAAAAGAGAAAAAGAACTCAAACACGGACATATTCAAAAAATTGACAAATACTAAAAAGTGACAAAAATTCAAAAATAAAAATAAAAAGTGACAACACTAGTCAAAACCTTAAATTATATCATTAGGGGTGGGCAAAATCCGATCGAACTTGCCAAAATCACCCAACTCGACCAGTCTGGGTCGATTCTTTTTGTTGTTTTTACACGAGTTGAGTTGGGTTGGGTTATGTCGGTTATGGCTTAACCTATGAAAATCAAATAAACTCGTTCAACCCAACCCGCCTACTTTAAAAAAAAAAAAAACATAAAAAGTATGAGTAAATAGTCTAATCGTAATTACTTTGTGAATTTCAGAGGAGGTGCTCACTGTCCTTCCCACAAGAAATGTAGTATAAGTTTTTCATGTTTTGTTAAATACACTTGATTCTTTGTAGACTCGATTAATGAAAATTGAATAAGGTAATAGATAATTTTATTTATTTTTATACTTACTATTTAATCGTGTTTATTCGAATTTAGTATAATAAAAAATTGGATGACTTTAATCTTTGTTGATAAGTTGTCACAAACCAACCCAACCTTGGGTTTCAACATTTACACGGGTTGGGTTGAGTTAAATTTTGATCAAATCAATCATGTTAGGTTGAGTTTGGGTTTATGTTGAGAAAAAAAACGACCCGACCCGACCGATGTTCACCCCTATATATCATTTTATACAACTTCAACCATTATGCCACCATCACTTCAACTTCTCCACCACAACCATTCTAATATCCAAAGCTCCAAAACCATTTCTACCTTCTTTCTCCAATACACATCAAAACTAACTAAATATATTTGAAAACTCTGCAATTATAAATTTTCAACCCGTAGAAAAAGTTCATAATTTGATAATTAACCCTTCAGCAATTTCGTTACTTTCATTGTTCTTCTGTTGAAGGCTTATGTAAGTATTTTTTAAATTATTTTATCTCGACTTCCGGATTTTGTAGGGGGTTTGAAGCCCCTTTTTTTTCGAGAGACCCATTTTCTCGATAGCACTCATACAATGCATCTGGAGTAGGTCTTTCCATATAGTCTGAGAAAACATTTGTAGCAAGCAGCTTAAATCAACCTCAGATCCCGACCACCCTGGTCTTGGCACATCAATCGTCTGCAACAGTTCAGTAGTTTGTCCACCGATGCACATCTAGTTGACCAAAACTCAATCTACCGTCAGCTCGTCAGCCAAAACACCAAAAGCAGGAACATCAACCAGATCGACACAATGCCATCACCGTTGTTGCAGCATCGTCATCGCAACCATTGTAGTGGCGTGACGATGTTTGTGGTCTCTGATCTCAATTGAGAGGTTTTGTATTAATTTAGGATGTAATTATTACGAGTTTATGTGATATTTAATTAATTTTGGGTATTAATCTAATTGGGTTACTTTTTAGAGTATGGTGCCCAATTTCTCCAATTAACTATAGGGGAAAATGGGCAACTTACAAAAATACTCTTAAAATTATGAGTCTTTTGAAAAATCATATGAAAAATATTTTGAAAGTAAAAAATACTATATAAAATAAAGTGTCACGTTTGGTCTCGGTAAATGACATTCAAACATGTGCACGCACGCCCTTGTAAAAAATTTCTATATGTTGCACTTTGGTCCCTAGAGTTCATCTTCATTCCCTTTAGTTCATTTTTTATATCTTCTTGGTCATCAATCTTCCAATTCCATCTAATAGCCGCCACCTCTTCTTCAATCATCAACATTAGGTCTGAATCAATTATTAACACTTCGCTGAGGGATTTCTAAAGCCACATGAATCTAAACACTTGGAAGAGGTTTCACAGGAGTATCTTGGGGATCTTATTGATAGAAATCTTATTTTGGTTCTTCAAAAAGGGTCCATTAATGGAAAAGTGAAAACCTGCATCATGCATGGTCTTTTGAGAGAGCTCTACGTGACGATGTCTCATAAGGAGGAATTTCTTTCTGTGAAGAGCAGGTATCCACACGTTTTTTCAGAAGAAGGAACTTTGCATCGACGTATGAGTATTCACGATGATTCTTCATATAGTTCCAATGAGGAGGACATGACAATGCAATTGATGTCTCTTGTCCGTTCTTTTATATATATATTGGTTGGGAAGATACTCAATTGCATTCTTATTATTATTTTGGTTGTCGATTGCTAAGGGTATTAGATATGGTTGGAGTAGAACTTAAATGGTTCCCCGATGAAATACTTCAACTAGTTAATTTGAGGTACATTGCTATCACTTGTCATGATGAAATTCCTATTTCTATTGCCTTGATTAAAAATTTACAGACTTTAATTGTTGAAGACCCTTGGGGAATTGCAGTTTACCTACCTGAAGAAATTTTTAGTATGCCACAATTTGAGGCATCTCAAACTCTCTCGAGTTTCCCTACTTCCTGGTTTCGTTTCCCCATTAATGGATAGTGATAAATATTTCATTCTAGAAAATCTAGAGACACTTTCGAATGTACAAGATTTAGGAATGACAAAACACTTCCTTGAAAAAATTCCGAATTTAAAGAAATTGGGAATTCTTTATAATACCAATATGTGGAATGCCTATGACGTCCATCTCCATAAACTTGAAACACTAAAAATTTTCTTTGAAGCACCAACAAATTCATTTTTTCTGCGAAGCATCACTTCTTCTCCAAGGCTCAAAAAGATAACTCTAGAACATGGCAGAATTGATTGGGAATATATGACGACTTTTGGTATGTTGCCCAATCTTGAAGTGCTGAAATTGCGCAAGTTTGCCTTCGTAGGCCCAGAGTGGATACCAACTGAAGGAGAATTTCTGAAACTAAAATTCTTGCTAATTTGGGAGACAGATTTGGAGCAGTGGAGAGCGGACATCACTCATTTTCCAAGGCTTGAGCACCTAATCCTCCGAAAGTGCTCAAAACTGGTAGAGATCCCATCTGATATTGGAGAAATACAGACGCTTGAAAGAATTGAGATAGATAACTCCAGTCCTTCCGCTGTGAAATCTGCAATGGATATACTTGAGGAACAGCGGGACCGAGGAAATGAAGTCCTTGAAGTTCTTTTCCATCAAACAAAAGAAAGACTGTATCCGTTAAAATACGGGGTAAATCAATCGCTCATCCTTTCTTTTCTTTTTAGATACATCATATTGATCACTAATGCCAACAGATCCAGCAAGATGACTCAGGTCACTTCCAGAGAAGGGAAACCAAACTGGATCGGTTAAGGGTAAATCAATTTTTCCGTCCTATATTTGTATGTTACCTTCTTAATATTTTGATTTTGTTTTTGATTAACCTGCCAACCTATCCAGAAAGAATCAGATGTTCCCAGTGGAAGCCATACAAGATCAAATCCTCGTCCTATAATTGTATGTTAATTTTTTATTTAGGTATGTCCCCCACAAATCCTGAGATCTCTAGCTACCATAGTGCATTTGTATGTTACAAACACTCTTCAATGACTTTTCTTCGCATTCTCGGTTCAGAAGATGGTCATAAAACTAGATATGCGCGATGAAAAAGAGAAACAGAAAGCCATGAAATTAGTTTGTAGACTTTCAGGTACTGAATTTTCTTTCATATTTTCTATTTTTTGTTGTCATTTAGTACTGCATACCCAATATTGTACAGATATGTTCCCAATGATCGTATTATTAATCTACCTCCTCATATAGGGATTCACTCTGTGGCTATTGACGTCGAGAAACAAGTAATAGTAGTTGGAGATTTTGATCCATATGAGGTTTTGAAAAAATTGAGAAAAATCGGAATCATGGCAAGCTTCAATATTATCAGTTAACTTTTGATCCATATGAGATTTTGAATATGTTTGAAGAATGGCCTTATGATGTAATATAATGCCTCATTATGCAAATAGTATAAATTAATTCCGAATAATCTAATTCTGATAAATAATATACGTGTGCATAAGAAATAGGATCATGGTTTGGGTCACACGGTTTAAATTTCGATTGTTTCAAAATCGAATCAAATTGTTTGGAAATAGTTCGATTTAAGTTTCAGATGTTAATAATCACTTGAAATCAAAATGAATCATTCACCCATTTTTAAAAAAATATTATTTATTTCACCAAAGATATATTATTTATTAGATTAATTTATACTTCAACATATTTACTTTATAGTCGACTTCTATTGGCTCTTTAGAAAAGTCATAGTTTATTTATAACAATATTTTTCTAAGCTAAAGAATGAAATTGCGAGCTTAAGCTTTATACTGAAGTTGGTATTAATTTATTGGTTCAAGGTTTTATTGAGATAAATATATTGGTATAATTATGTTTAATTTCAAAAAGTTTAAAGTTAGGGATATAGTGAAATTTCGAACGAATATATTTATTGGTTTGAAATCGCCAAATAAAACCACAAAAATGGTTTAGTTTGGAAAATAAAATGGTTAGGTTTGATTTCGAATTTTTTCAAACAATTTAAAATGATTTGATTCAAAAATCATCCAGATCAAACCGTGATCGTCCCTAATTTCCTCCATAGGACACTTTTAGAGTGAGAAAAGGAATTGTTTTAAGGGTAATTAAATTCATGCCACGTTTTTTTGTTTGTTGCGCAACATTTTTAACTACAATGAATGTACAACCTTTTCTTATTGTCGCATTTCTGTCCCACGCTTTTTTTCGTCGCACTATTATCCTTAATCTTTAATTGATTAGTACATCTTGTTATTGATAACGTTTCCATCCAAATATTCTGTAAGCATGCTTTGGAAGAAAGGGCAAATATTTTACAAAACTTTTATATTTGTTATTTTTTCCTATTTTAAAATATGGTGGACAAATAAACCTTTATATGCCATCCTAACATATTTATTGGATGAAAACCGACATCAGAGAGTGTATGTGTTAATCAATAGAAGGTTGACAAAAAAAATACAAAAAAAAAAAAAAGAAAAAAAAAGGGTTGAGATATAAGTGCATTCATGAATAAAGGTTGAGGATATTCATTGCAATACTATTGTGGTAGGACTACAATCTCTAAGTGTCTGTTTGATGCACCAAATTTTCCATGGAAAATGGAAATCAATTTCCAACTTCCACTTTTAGAGTCCATTTGGTATCGATTAAAATTCAATTAAAATTGAAAATATAGCCGTTACTGGGTCTCACTCGTCTAATAAAAGTCAACAATAACGGCTAGCTTTTCAATTTTAATTCGATTTTAATCTCTACCAAACGGGCTCTTAGTCATGTTTGATATGGACAATTTTCTAGGCAAATGTTTTTCCTCTCTCTACCTTAGGCGCCTCATTTTCTTGGTTTTTGTTGAATTCCTTTTCCCACCATCAGCCTCCTTTTTTTATTTTATTTTTTTGAGTAATTGGAACAAATTTTATAACAAATTGTAAAAAAAAAAAATTTTAAAAAATCTGAAAATAAAGTCAAACGAACACTAAACTTTATCTTATATGCTTAGCTTTAAACGGTGAATCCCTTATTTAATCCCCAATTTTTTTAAAATAAATTTTTCACTCCCTTCTTTTGAACCACACATTATTAAATAAAATAATATGATACGCACCCCTAAAACTCTTCCTTCATTTTCAATCATACATTCTTCATCGATCAGCTATTACAAAATGCATTCTATACTAAAAATGTGGCTCAAACATGCCCTTAATATTCATACAAAAAGTATACACACAAGCATAAAGATAAAAACATAAAAAACATTCACAGCATCTATTTCTTTTTCGCATAGTTATGATTTCATGTTTTCTGTACTAATTTCAGATATACTAGATTATACAACATAAAGTTTGTAAGAAACACAAAACATTTTTTTTCTTTCAAAGATCATAGCTTCCAATTTCTGCTTAAAATAAAAGAATAATTATAGCAATTTTGAAGTTTACAACTGCATTTAATAATTTAAAGATTTCAATATTCTTACTTTTCAAATTATTCAAACTATATTAAAATTGATTTATCATTAAACATTTCAAAGAATATGATGAAGGAAAGATAATAAGTATTTCTTAAAAAAGCAAAATAAATAACATTATTGAAATGTATAAAAAATGATGCTCATTATCTTGGGATTTGGGAATGTTATCTTGGCATAAGAAAAATTCAATCAAATTGCGTCACGTAATAACACAATATTGGACAGTCTTAAAAAGAACAAATTTTTAAGTCCATTTTTTTAAAAAAAAAAATAAAAAGGATGTCAAAGTTGATATAAGAAAATGAACGTACATTTAGCCCTTGTTTGATGCGTATTAAAATGGAAAGAAAGCAATTTTTTTGGGTGATACATTGGTGAATATATGTGGTTGAAAAATATTGAGGAATATGTGATTGAAAATTAGTAAAAAAAAAATGAGAATGAAAATTATAAGGGTAATTGGCGCAAAACGTCCCTACCTATGACGGTTGTTGTGGAAAACGTCCCTACGTTCAATTTTTTGGTGCAGAACGTCCCTACCTTTGCATTTTCTTGCGCAAAACGTCATTTTGACCAAATTTTAACATAAAATGACAATTATACCCTCTTATATAAATAAAACAAAAAAGAAAGGAAAAGAAAAATAAAGAATAAATTGCAATCTAGTCCAAAACATTTTAAAAAGTGCAAATCAATCCAAATAAATTATTAAAATATTAAAAATAATAATAAAAAAAATAACAACTTTTCTTTCCTATCCCTCTCCTCCACTCCGTCAGCCTCCAAATAAAAGGTTTTTATTTTTATTTTTGATTATTTTTAATATTTTAATAATTTATTTGGATTGATTTGCACTTTTAAAAATGTTTTGAACTAGATTGCAATTTATTCTTTATTTTTCTTTTCTTTCCTTTTTTGTTTTATTTATATAAGAGGGTATAAAGGTCATTTTATGTTAAAAATTGGTCAAAAGGACATTTTGCGCAAGAAAATGTAAAGGTAGCGACGTTCTGCACCAAAAAATCGAACGTAGGGACGTTTTCCACAACAACCGTCATAGGTAGGGACCTTTTGCACCAATTACCCAAAATTATAAAGTAGCTGAAACGGTGGCTTATGGAAGAAAAATTAGGTTCCAACTTCCAAGAACCTTACCTAGAGAGAATTTCCATGCAACTTGACAATAGGAGTAGACACGGACAAAGAGATAAGAAAGTACATAGAAATTTCACATGTGAGAGAGAAAAAAGGAGCTTACTTTTGCAGAAAAGAGAGAAATAATGCGTGCGCATGATTGGATCCAATTTGTTTAATACTCAGATAATGCTTATACAATCAATTAACAGCATCTCAATTTGCTAGTTCATTTCACTTGAAAATACCCCCATTGACATTTCTTTGCTTGAGCAATTTTTTGGCCTTCTGAAAATACCCCAGATCAATTCATGGCTCATGCTGCTGTCGTCTCTCTTATGCACACTGTTGAGCAGATCTACCATGGAGATGGAGTTTCAGATCCTGATGAAAATCAACTGCTTGTTCGTCTCTTAGAAAAACTCAGTTCACTACTGAATTTTCTTGAAGAATATTCCCAAAGTAGCAGGGAAGATGTGAAATCACTGGAAAGAAAAATCAGAGACACGGCGCACCTTGCAGAAGATGTCTTTGAGTCCCGTATATCGGATCATCTTCTTTCAGAACATCAAAATATTTCTGCAATTATGCTATCTGCTGAAATGTATCATCTAGACTTGCAGAAAGTAATGACAGAAATTGATACCATTGTAGAAGAGGTGATGGAGATTGAGGATGTGAAGGGCGAGCAAAATCTTCATCCAAGGAATTTTTTGCCATCAAGACCTGCTCCTAGTGGCCAGACTAATATGGTGGGATTTGCTCAAGACTTGATGCAGATAAGGGATAGACTATGTGCTGATCAACAATCTAAACTCCAAGTTGTTCCCATTATTGGAATGGGAGGCATGGGTAAGACTACTCTTGCCTTGAATGTTTTCAATGATTCATATATCAAGTATCGCTTTGATATTCGTGCTTGGGTAACATTATCTCCACAATATAGAATGAGAGACGTTCTTCTAAGCCTTCTAGATAGCTTTGCTGTTACTGACCACATGCGCAAAGAACATGAAGTGCACAAAGAACATGAAGCTCTTTTGCAAGTATACAAAAATCTCAAGGGTAAGAGATACCTAATTGTGGTGGATGATGTGTGGAGTATCGATGCTTGTCATGACATAAACATGATATTTCCAGATGATAAAAATGGAAGTCGAATCATATTGACAAGCAGGGTAAAAGATGTGGCTGATTACGTCAACTCATCTAATGATCATCACCAGATGCGATTTCTTAACGAGGAAGAAAGTTGGAATTTATTTCTTCAAAAGGTGTTCGGCAAAGCAAATTGCCCTCTTGATTTGGTGGATGTCGGAACAAAGATAGCGAAAAATTGTCAAGGACTTCCATTACTAATTGTGGTGATTGGTGGACTCCTCTCAAAGGTCAATAAGGAAAAAACATTTTGGAAGTATGTTGCTGAAAATTTAAGCTCATTTGTAGCAGAGGAAGATGCCCAGTGCTTGGAAATATTATCTTTTAGTTACAAACACTTGCCTGCCCATTTAAAAGCATGTTTTCTCTATATGGGAGTTTTCCCAGAAAATTATGAAATATCAGTCTCTAGACTCATCAAGTTATGGGTCGCTGAGGAATTTCTAAAGCCACGTGAATCTAAACACTTGGAAGAGGTTGCACAGGAGTACCTTGGGGATCTTATTGATAGAAATCTTATTTTGGTTCGTCAAAAAGGGTCTGTTAATGGAAAAGTAAAAACCTGTATCATGCATGGTCTTCTGAGAGAACTATGCGTGAGGATGGCTCATGAGGAGGAATTTCTTTGTGTGAAGAGCAGGAGTCTCTTTCCAGAAAAGGAAACTTTGCTCCGACGTCTAAGTATTCATGATGATGCTTCATATAGTCCCAATGAGAAAGAGATGACAATGCAATCAATGTCTCTTGTCCGTTCTTTTATATATATTGGTTGGGACGATACTCGGTTGCATTCTTGTTATTATTTTGGTTGTCTATTGCTAAGGGTATTGGATATGCTTGGAGTAGTGCTTACAAAGTTCCCTGATGAAATACTTCAACTATTTGATTTGAGGTACATTGCTATCACCTGTTACCATCAAATCCCTCATTCCATTGCCTTACTTCAGAATTTACAGACCTTAGTTGTTGAAGAACCACGAGGAATTGCAATTCACATACCAGAGGAAATTTTTAGTATGCCACAATTGAGGCATCTCAAATTCTCTCGAGTTTTCCTGCTGCCTTCTTCCTCTTCCCCATTAATGGATACTGATAAATCTTTCGTTCTAGAAAACCTAGAGACACTTTCAAAGTTACAAGATTCAGGATTCGCAGAACACTTCCTTGAAAAAATTCCAAATGTAAAGAAATTGGGAATTATTTATAATGCCAATACATGGAATGCCTATGACGTCCATCTCCAAAAACTCGAAACACTAAAAATTTTCTCTGAAACGCAAACAAATTCATTTTTTCTGCGAAGCATCACTTCTTCTCCGAGTCTCAAAAAGATAACTCTAGAAAATGGCAGAACTGATTGGGAATATATGACCATTTTTGGTATGTTGCCCAATCTTGAAGTGCTGAAATTGCGCGAGTTTGCCTTCGTAGGCCCAGAGTGGATACCAACTGAAGGAGAATTTCTCAAACTAAAATTCTTGCTAATTTGGGAGACAGATTTGGAGCAGTGGAGAGCGGACAGCACTCATTTTCCAAGGCTTGAGCACCTGATCCTCTGGAATTGCTCAAAACTGGTAGAGATCCCATCTGATATTGGAGAAATACAAACGCTTGAAATAATTGAGATAGATAACTCCAGTCCTTCCGCTGTGAAATCAGCAAAGGATATACTTGATGAACAGCAGGACCAAGGAAATGAAGTCCTTGAAGTTCTTTTCCATCAAACAAAAGAAAGACTGTATCCGTTAAAATACGGGGTAAATCAATCGCTCATCCTTTATTTTTTTTATTTTTTTATTTTTAGATACATCACATTGATCGCCAATGCCAACAGATCCAGCAAGATGAGTCAGGTCAGTTCCAGATAAGGGAAACCAAACTGGATCGGTTAAGGGTAAATCAATTTTTCCGTCCTATATTTGTATGTTACCTTCTTAATATTTTGATTTTGTTTTTGATTAACCTGCCAACCTATCCAGAAAGAAGCAATGTTCCCAGTGGAAGCAATACAAGACGAAAGGTAAATCCCGAGATCTCTAGCTACCATAGTGCATTTGTATGTTACAAACATTCTTCAATGACTTTTCTTTGCATTCTCGGTTCAGGAGTTGGTCATCGGACTAGATAGGTGCGATGAGAAAGAGAAAGCGGAAGCCATGAAATTCATTTCTAGCCTTTCAGGTACTGAATTTTCTTTCATATTTTCTTTGCATACCCAATATTTTTTATTGTACAGATATGTTCCCAATGATCGTATTATTAATCTACCTCCTCATATAGGGATTCACTCTGTGGCTCTTGACGTCAAGAAACGAGTAATAGTAGCTGGAGATTTTGATCATATGAGGTTTTGGAAAAATTGAGAAAAATCGGAATCATGGCAAGCTTCAATATTATCAATACTTTTGATCCATATTAGATTTTGAATATGTTTGAAGAATGGCCTTATGATGTAATATAATGCCTCATTATGCAAATAGTATAAATTAATTCCGAATAATCTAATTCTGATAAATAATATACGTGTGCATAAGAAATAGGATCATGGTTTGGGTCACACGGTTTAAATTTCGATTGTTTCAAAACCAAATCAAATTGTTTGGAAATAGTTAGATTTAAGTTTCGATAGTTAAAGATCGCTTGAAATCAAACTGAATCATTCACCCATCTTTTTATTAAATACTATTTATTAGATTAATTTATACTTCCAACATATTTACTTTATAGTTGACTTCTATTGGCTCTTTAGAAAAGTCATAATTTATTTATAACAATATTTTTCTAATCTAAAGAATGAAATTGCTAGCTTAAGCTTTATATTGGAGTTGGTATTAATTTATTGGTTTAAGGTTTTATTGAGATAAATATATTAGTATAATTATGTTTATGTTCAAAAAGTTTAAATTTAGTGATGTAGTGAAATTTCAAACAAATATATATAGTGGTTTGAAACAAAATAAAACCACAAAAATGATTTAGTTTGGAAAATAAAATGGTTAGGTTTGGTTTCGAATTTTTTCAAACAATTTAAAATGATTTGATTCAAAAATCATCCATCAAACCGTGATCGTCCCTAATTTCCTCCATAGGACACTTTTAGAGGGAGAAAATGAATTGTTTTAAGGGTAATTAAATTCACGCTACGTTTTTTTATTTGTTGCACTACATTTTAACTGTAATGAAGGTACAACCTTTTTTTATTGTCGCATTTTTGTCCTAAACTTTTTTTCATCACACATCTTTAATTGATTAGTACACCTCGTTATTGATAACGTTTTCATCCAATTATTATGTAAGAAAGAAATAGGCAAACATTTTACAAAACTATTATATTTGGTTTTTTTTCCTATTTTAAAATGTGGCGGACAAATAAACCTTTATAGATTTGCTTCATTTTACTCCAAACTTTTCTTCTTCTAAATTAGAGGCAAAACTTTCATTTTCATTACAATTTAAGCACTCTGTCTATCTCTGTCTACATGCATTTTGGTGCATTATTTTCATTGACCAACAGGACAAAAAGGCACCTTATTGGACAGGACGTGGTTTTTTTTTTTTAATAAAAGCACATTTTGAAAGCACAACTTGTCCAAAAAATACGTGTCCATGCTACCTAGTACAAAAATAACGAAGCAAAAATGGATTTTTCTTGCCACACCTTAATTTCCTTTATAATAATGTTATTTAACATTATGATGATGGAACATCGGTAATGTGACAGTGTACGTTGGGATTGGAAGATTCAATTTTTATGAAAGAGAGGGGGAGGAGAGAGAGAGAGAGAATTGTGAGGGATAATTGATTGCGATGATAAATAATATTACTCCTTTCTTTAATCACATCAGCATTTCTATTAAGAATAATGATGTTTATTTATCTCCATTAGAGTGATCACAAAATGACGTAGTACTAAATGATAATACTAATAATTTGGGTCTCATATCCATGCATTTAATTGACCTTATCTTTTGATAGCACATCACCTGCCCCATAGACTATAGACTGTTGATCATCTCTAATGGAAATAAATAACATTAGTCTTCTGTTAATTCAGCACAACAGAGTGCCTCGTTGAAACAAATACGAAAGTTCGGTGCTATAAGTTGGGTGACTTAATAGTGTTTTAAACCTTTTCTAAAATGGTCACAAATGAACTTAAAACCAACTCACTACGTAGCAGGGGTGGACATTTTATGCAACATGAACTTATTATTAGTGTAATTAGTTTATGGTTCTTACTGCGACTTTTAGAGGAACAATCTCGGCACCAAAGTCTTTGAGACCACTAAAGTAGGAATGCAGAAGATAAGAAAAACTGCTTGCATCACCACGGTCCTCAAAAGCTACTGTATGAGATAAGTCACCCCCTGCATTAGCCGTGCTCTTCAAGGTGTAAAGTCCACGTCTTCCCTCACCAGCATGGCCACTATGCATGAGAATAACCTGAATTGAACACAGAATAATATTCCTCTCTGAAAATTTTCACTAAATACTGACATTTTCTAATTTTTTTTTTTTATAGTCAATTTTGAATTTCAAACTTTGTTTCGAGAATCACATAATATTAGTAGGATGAACAATAATAACATGTTTGGCATGGCGGATTACACAATACTTGGAAAGAAAAGACGGTAAAATAATCTTCATTGTAGTGTAAGTCGTGCTCTTAAAATTTTATTTGCTTGCAGACACGAGAGAGAGCAAGACAATGATGAAAATACCATCTAACCATTTACAAATCCTACATATAAGTTAAAACCACAATATTATCACATACCAAATTAGTACAAAGTCCCAAATTTAACATATTTAGAACTCAATAACTACTACTATTACTTTCTCCAAGAAGGTCCTAAACGAGACTTTGCTTAGGCTTATTAGTATATATATCCATGCCAAAGTGCTGGAAAGGAAAGGACATCTTTTACATATCCACCCAGTTAAAACACAAATATATGTCATGTTATTAGTCCAAGTAATAAAAGGTTGAGGCTATTTAAAATTAAATGCATGATTACTAATTAGTAGTGAATGTTTATCCCCCCCTACCCCCCCCCCCCCCCCCCGCCCCCACCCACCCCCCCCCCCCCCCCCCCCCCCCCCCCCCCCCCCCCCCCCCCCCACCCCCCCCCCCCCCCCCCCCCCCCCCCCCCCCCCCCCCCCCCCCCCCCCCCCCCCCCCCCCCCCCCCCCCTACTGTTAGAAACTCAACTAGGTGCCTATGTATTAGTTTTTTCAAATCTAGAAAATACCTACTTATCATATAAAAGCATGTATCAGAAAATTAAGCAAGCGCCAATAATCCAAATAGTAGAAAGACAGCAAGAATGAGACATAAACATATGATAATTACTGGATCTATTTACATACTAGAACATATGGAAGATTCAACCACCAGAAGTCAGTCTCACTTTAGGATTTGATATCCTCAACGTTGTTGGCCGCTTGAGTGTTCCCAACTTCTTTCCCACATAAGGTATAATTTCCATTGAACAGTTTAGTGGATGGTGCAGATTTGCTCAATTTCGCGGATTCCGCATTTAAATTTCTTGGCTTCGTGGATTCAACTGTAGGGCTCTGGTGATTTTGGTCCTGCACAATGCCTGTCGTAGTAATAAGCGACTCAGAACTCTACAGCAGCAATTAGCTTACGGTCTTTTTTATTCAACAAGAAATACATTGGGCATGATGCAGTGGATTTGAAAGTTCAAAGGACACAAATTATTTTTCTTCGATCTATCGTGGAATTTACAAAAATATTATTCCAATGCATCCCTTTGTGGCGTGCTTAAGACGAACTTATGTCATGTCACTAAATTACGAGTGATGGCAGTGTTAAAATTGATGAATGATGGAGTGATGAATACTATTACATTTTAAAAAAATTCAGTGTATTGAAATTGGCGAATGTTTCACATTTAAGAAAATTCAGTGGCAAATACATGTGAACAGACTTGGTGCATGGACCCATCTCTTATGAAATTTTCAAATCATTGAATCACAAGTTCTTACTGTGAATGAATATTTAAACCTAGTCTCCTTGGCACTTATTGTTATGCTTGCTTAAAAGTAGATTATATATATTATGAATAAAACGAGGAGAGAGAGAGAGATCCAATTTCCAGGAAATCGCTATCAAACTTTTTGAAATTAGATGCTGCTTGTGGACTGTGTGAATGAATGAGAACCATAAATACCCACCCTTGGCATATGCAACCCTCTTGAGCCTTTAGGATTCCACATTTAGAGAGAGAAAAAAAACTTATAATCCCATTATAAGCAAAACAAAAATAAGCAAAAATGGTCAGAGCTCCTTGCTGTGAAAAGATGGGACTAAAGAAAGGGCCTTGGATTCCTGAGGAAGATCTGGTTTTGATCTCTTACATTCAACAGCATGGCCATGGAAATTGGAGGGCACTCCCCAAACAAGCTGGTAATTACACTTTTAGGTGTTTTGCTTGTCTATTTGTGTTCTGTACTGCATACCGAACATGTTTTTTTTTTTTTTTCTAATTAGCGGGAAGAATATATCTAAACGTGAAATCCAAATTCATTCAAAAATCCATCTGGGCTCGATTTTATTTAATTTTTTTCATTTATGTAGGTCTAATGATATTATTAATCTACCTCCTCATATAGGGATTCACTCTTGCGCTTTTGACTTAAAGGAGAAAATATTAACAGTGGTTGGAGATTTTGATCTAACTGAGGTTGTGGGAAAATTGAGAAAATCATGGCAAGCGGAAGTAGTATCAGTTGGGCCAGCAAATTAAGAAAAACTAAGAAACCTCTCCGCTATCACTCACCCATTTTTTAAAAATATTATTTATTTCACCAAAGATATATTATTTATTAGATTAATTTGTACTTCCAACATATTTACTTTATAGTTGACTTCTATTGGCTCTTTAGAAAAGTCAATTTATTTATAACAATATTTTTCTAATCTAAAGAATGAAATTGCTAGCGTAAGCTTTATGTTGGAGTTGGTATTAATTTATTGGTTTAAGGTTTTATTGAGAAAAATATATTAGTATACTTATGCTTATGTTCAAAAAGTATATATATATATATATGTTTGGAATCGTGGTTTGAAACCAAATAAAACCACAAAAATGGTTTAGTTTGGAAAATAATATGGTTAGGTTTGGTTTGGTTTCAAATTTTTTCAAACAATTTAAAATGATTTGATTCAAAAATCATCGAGATCAAACTTTGTTCATCCTTAATTTCCTCCATAGGACACTTTTAGAGTGAGAAAATGAATTGTTTTAAGGGTAATTAAATTCATGCCACGTTTTTTGGTCCTGTAATGAAGGTACAACCTTTTCTTATTGTCGCATTTCTGTCCAATGTTTTTTTATTTTTCAGCACACTATTATCCTTAATCTTTAATTGATAAGTACATCTCGTTATTGATAACGTTTCCATCCAAATATTCTGTAAGCATGCTTTGAAAGAATAGGCAAATATTCTACAAAACTATTATATTTGGTAACTTTTTTCCTATTTTAAAATATGCCATCCTAACAAATTTATTGGACGAAACCGGCATCAGAGAGTTTATGCGTTAATCAATGGATGGTTGACAAAAAAAAAAAAAAAAAAAGTTGGAAGTGCAATCATTAATAAAGGATGAGGATCTTCATTGCAATTGAAATGTTTTGCTGTAAACCATTGTGGTAGGATTGTAGGAATACAATTACTCTTATATTTACTGTTTTTGTGTTTTTCAATAATGTCCAATTTTTGAGTTCTTTTGACAAATATGCCACTCTCGTAGTCAAAACTGTTCCCAAATCCTTTTCTGCACAAATTTTGACACATGTAGGAATAATATATCACTTCTAAATGTTTCTTCCATTGATGCTATATGTGCTCTCATTTCAGCTCTTAAGAAATAAAAATTAATGCATGACATTGATCAATTAAATTTGTCATCCCTCGGTTTGGTTTCAACCTTAATATCACCTTCACCATCCTCCGCCCAAAAAATGGCGTGTGTTCCTGCACATCGAGTTCGTCGTGCCTCAGTTAGCTTTCAACCTTAACATCTCCTCCATCCTTTGCCTAAAGTATGGCATGTTCCTGCACAAGAAAATGAACGAAGATGAGAAAAGTGCGTCTGTTTACATATGAAGTCATTGGCATAAGGTTTAGTTTACCTGGCTAAGCACAGTCCTACATCTCGGCTATAAAAATCAATAAACTTGATCATAGACCTGGCACAGCCATTCTTATTTGAAAAATGACCACATAATCTAATTAGGCTACAAATATGAACATGAAGAGCACATTTGGTACATTAAAAGACTAAACAGTATAATACACAAGATTTTAACATCGTTTCTTCATTCATACTGTTGACAACCTTAAAAGTCCATCTCACCAATTTTCACACCAACGTACCAATTTTCCTGCACCCTGAGGTCTACCACAAATGCCCTATCCCATTAATTGACATCAATGTCCTTCTCGGTCTTGTCCTTAACTTCATCAACGAAGTATCTAGCCTGCATTTGAATACATATGAATCACACTACAAAACACCGAACAAAATTATCTTCGACCAACCTAACAGAAAAGAAAACGTACATGTACTTCTATTACTTCAGTACAGACTCCTTCGAATGAATCAAGATACTGGAGCTTTTTGTCCTTCTTGTTGACCAATAGCTTTCTTTGTGGATAGGCACAAAAATCTACGAAAAATAAGGAAACAAAAGCTGAATAAACTGACCAGGTGTAAAACAGCGAAAAATGAAACACAATGAAAGTATCATTTGTCACACTCCAAATGGCTAATGTCCTATCTTCTCTTTTTTAGTCCCACTTCTTGAAAATCATAGCCACCATCATCAAGCATGATCCTGTGTGCATCTTCATCTGGAAAATGCTTTAAGATAAGTCAGTTTTCATCATCAGAGTCAAAAAACTGTCTCCTCCACAGAGATTCTATCACGTTGGCAGGCTGGTCTCCTCCTCAACTAGCTGCTTCCCTCGTGCAAGACTTGAGTTTCGGCACCCCCATTGCACTGAGAGGATGTGTTGATGCACCCGTATTTACTTCCCTTAGCACAGACCGTGCTGTGGCTGCTGCCAGTGCATCTGCCACCGCTGAAGCCACTTTTGTATCACTCTTGACCTTTTTGGGCAATTTACTTTTGAGGGCAATTGAGTTTGACAACTTAGTATCAGCTGGAGAATTATATGCTCCTGATCTTTGCATTGAGGCAACAGCATTAGCTGCAGTCGATCTCGCTTTCGTTGACTTGTACTTTTTCATGTCGTACACAAGTTCTTTCTGAAGCTGCCGATCAGCAACTAATAGATCGTCAATCTCATTCTTGTAGTCCTTGAGAAGAATCCTTAGGCATTCCATGAGGGAACCAATAAGAGGGCTCTTTTTTATTGGAGTAACCTTTTCAAATCGATGAAAATGGGGATGGTATTTTGGATGAGGCTTTTTCTTACAGCTTGGGTTATGGCTCTTCCTTTAGCAAGTGCTCCTCCATTGTCTCCACCCTCTTCTTCTACAACTGCTGCCTCTGATGAAGATACCTGGTTGGATTGAATTTTGATCTCTTTGCTGGAAAGAATGATGAATGCATCCGGTTTTCACGGCATATTAGTGCAAGTTTACGTTAAAGAGTAATACTAAAATCTTAGAAAAAACTAAAAGTAAAGCACAGAACGCGAAGAACATGTTCAGTTAAGTTTCAAATGTTCAATTAAATAAGTTTGTTTTCGTTGAAAGTTGGAAATAAGTTATTTATTTGACATAATGCGAGAATTACTTTACATGCTCAAGTAATCCAAGCCTACCCATAGTACACACCACGGTGGATAATCATAGTTCCCAGAGGTAAAATCAAAAAAAGGGATAATTGCCTAGGAAAAAACACCCCCAACACCCCAAAACAAAGAAAAAGGGAAATGAGTAAAGAAGCTGCTTAACTACAATTGGAAAAACTCTACTATTACGAAAAAGAAACTACAAAATTGTGCTCCCAACTCTGCCTTGGAGCTTTTGTAACAGCACATTGTTGAACTAACTGAAATTCAAGAATGAAAATGCACGATCAATCCGCAACATTTTGTAACTTCTCCAAAAGAATGAGAGAGATAAATGCATATGCAGATATTTCTACCTGGAGGACTGATTGTCCAGTAACAGCCTCCAGACAGAGCATACCATCAGATGCGGCTGCAAGAATCTCAGCACATACTTTTGCAAAGGTAGCCAGAAGGTGCTCTGGAGCCATTTGTTTAAGCTAAGGTATAGATGTGCAACCTTCTAGAACTTGAATTCTCATCACTACCTCTGGGAAAAAGAATTATGATTTACTCATTATATGTCCAATCCCATGAAATAACCAGCTAGATGATTAAAACATGCATAACAAATAAAAAAAGGGTGGGTTTCATTTCTCAAACTTTGGGTGTTACTACGTCCAGTATGAACATTGCAGTCAATTAAGACAAATATGGCTACCACAAAGCTATTGTAAGCTAAAAGTGGTGCCTTGGCAGCAAAACATGGAACTGTCGAGTCTCGCCCTAATGTTTACGATAAAGCAAGTTCAAAAGTACTAAATGAAGTTGTAACCTTTTAATATATTCCCGAAGACGAAATCAGCAAGTTGCCTAAATTTCTCTGAGCCATCAATTAGACACAATAAAAGAAAAAAGCACTCCTAGTCTGGAGTTTATTAAGACAATTGCCTTGTACCAGATTCATTGATGGAAAATGAATACAAAACTGGAATATGACGAAAATTTACCTGTAATAGTCTGGACAGTAGGATAAATGTCTGCCTTCTCACTAGTTCACATGCATCACGCTGACACTTTGTGATCCTCGACATATAACTGTTGGCTTAAAAGTTCAATGCTAAGAATATTGACGATTTTTTTCAAGTTTTATAAATACAAGTACACATGTACGAGGGACTCACCAATCAACCAGAGCAGTATAGCGCACGTAAAAAAATTTCATAGTTACAACTATATTGTTGCAAAGTGCAGCACAATCACTTTTTTCAAGCTTCTGGAAATCATTATCCACTTAATTTAGTTTATAAGAATCAACTACAATAATCGGTTGCAACTATTATTTTGACTTGAGGACAAAAAGAGCAAACTTTATTAAAAAATTCGGATTAAAAAGTAAAAAGTTGTCAGAAATTCTGCAAAACTTCAAGTATAACGGAAACTTGAAACGTATAAGAAAAGAAGATTCTGCCCATATTTTGTTTTCGGTAAAACTCACTAGAGTAATCACAATACATTACCTTCATAAACTCACTTTTACATTTGCATTAACTAGCAGAATTTGGGTTGCAGAAAGTTGTTATGATGTAAGAATCATGAAGTATGAGATGAACCCCTACCTGCACAAATAAGGGAAGATATCGTTTTGCAAGTTTCCCATCAGCAAGGCAGATCTTTCCCATGGTTAGCCAGGCTTGAATGTACAAGAAAGGGGCAATCTGCTTTAAAGAAAGTGCAGCCCAAGGTACTCCATTAGATTTTCTGTCAGAACTCCCAGAGGTGATAATGGTGTATAATACTTGAACAATAGCTTTAAAATCAGCCGAAGGACAGACAATAATTAATGAGCCAATGGTATATACAGCAGTAATGGCCCATGATTCTAATGTGAATGCAGATGCAGCAGCTCTTGTTCCTGTTCAATTACACCAGTCTGTAGAGCAAGGAAAGAAATGTCTTTATTTGCATCAGTGATTTTTGACAGGTAGGTGTCGAAATCTTGGGAATCTTTAGAATTAGAAAGAAGCTGGTGAGTCCATTTCATTACAAGAGAATCAGCTTCCTTGGAATGCAAAGCCTTCCGTTTGCACAGTGTTTTGAGTGCCTTTACGTGATTCAACCTGCCACAAGTACACCATCTTATTCTCATTCACGAAGTATATAGTAATTGCAACTTTCGAGTAGTGTTTTCTACAGTGCGACAGACACCTCAGTCGCTGCCCTATTAGTTCCCATGCTGTTATGTAATGCTATTTAACAATGCAGTCCTGGACACTTCACAAAGTAATGGAAAATCACATGCTAAAAATTTCCTTTCTCCGTCAAAGTTGAGCTAAATCTGCTATATCGGTAATCCATCACTATTAACACACATCACCCTACTAAAGAAGGAAACTGTTTGTACAATTGTCTATTGCTAGTGTGCAAAGATGGATAATTTTCTCACAAAAATTACAATAATTGAAATACAAATATCACTCAAGAGCGAGAGATTTAGGACATAAAAAGTTACTGAAGAATGTGATGAAGAATGGTATGGCCGTAAATAATACTGCTGTACAAAGTAGTTCCCCAGTGTACATAACAAAGAAATCCGAGGAAATTGAACAGTAGCATTGTATATATTTTTGTTGAACAGTACATATAGAAAGTTATGTTGAGCAATATATGAAAAATGTCTTTTTACAGCAGATGATCATTTTCTCAAGTCCCTTAGTTATCACAAAATTTAGAGAATTCAACCAAGCATCAACAACAACAACAAACTTGACAGATATATACCTCGGTTGAGTGCATGTTGAACTCCTGAAGTCGTCAGAGAAAGTTATGTCCTAGGTCTGCTGCACGTTCAGGAGGAAGTTCTACAGAAATGTTAGAGATTGTTTGCAAGACCATCCCGTCATACATATCTTGCTCAAGTGGGCTTTTGAGTTCACGAACGGGTTTACACTTGTCCAGGAGCTGCCAATGATGATGGAGGAACGCCCAGTCCACCGCTTTTGGAAGGAATGCTGACACTTCCGATAATAAAAACCAGGCATCAGGAGGTGCCTTCCTCTTCTCTATCTGTTTGGAGTGGTTCAACCAGAGAGATTCTGATGTCTTTATGATATTTTGAAGAGCAACAGCAATATTTGGCCAGTCTTTTCTTTTTGCCCAGGCTTGTGCAGATTTTTCTTCTTCGAAGGAGCCACCTCTCCATCACAAATCTCTTTCAATAGTTCTAGAACTCTCTCAGGATATGACAGCTCAATTTTCATATCCAAGATACTTTTCTTGTCATTAAATTCATGAAAAAGGGATTCGTTGTGTGATGAACTTGTTGATCCAGCATTTGATACTCGATCAAGAACTAGTTCTAGAAATAGGTGTTAGACGAGCGTTTCAGTACTGGATATCGTATACGCAAGACAAATACCGTATATATATAACAAATCCAATTATTTGTTAATTACATTAAGAAATAACACGAAAAAAAAATAATTAAACATTAATAAATTTTTAACTCGAGGCCAGTGTTACACACAGTTTCCTTAAAACGAAATCGCCCACTCACCGTACGTGCTTGAGGTATAATTTGAGCATTTGCTTCCCAGGATACAACGGTAGAACAGTAGAATCTGAGCACCACAGATTTTACTCCGACGAATTGAGTTAGTGCCCAAACAATATCACCACAAAGACTGAAATAGAAACTGAAAACGAAGACAAACTCGAAGTGTATGCAGATGAATTTTCAGATAAAATTCGTGCGTTTAAAACTAGAAAAAATCGAGATATATAAAAACTTGGATCTTGTAACTTGTCATTCACTTCATGGCAACTACCACAGAAGTTTCAGAAAATGAAAAGCTAGTTAAAAAATAAAAATGTAGCAAAACGTGGATACCCCTAATGGGCCAATTTTGCTCTCTTCAGTCCGACATTCGTGTACGCAGGTCGTGCCCACACACCAAAACCCATTTCGATCCATGATTTGCACCCCTCTGTGCGCGCACGTGGAAAGAGCCTCTATGCTACACAAGATTACACCATTTTAAAGTATAATCCTTTATAAAGTGGTTTTAGTTTTCATCCACTTCCTATGTGGGACAAACATATTTTTTAGTTTCCCACCAACATAAACTCATTTTAATTGGCACACTTTGAGCTTCAATTTCTCATTCACCCGAGTATCAATTTTGACAAGTAAATATATAATTTCGATGTACTCACAGAGGATAACACAATCAATCTTTATTTTCCAAAATAGCCAAACAGGTCTCACTAAAAAATCATTCCAAAGCAGCGATGTCAACGAGCCGAGCCGAGCCGGAGCCCAAAAAAAGCTCAGGCTTGGCTCAGGTTATTTTTGGCCCGAATCGAACAGAGCAAAACCCGGCCAAAAATTCAGGCTCAGCCCCGGTCGAGCCGGCTGGGGTTTTTTTGGCTTTTTTTAATATAATATAATTGCTGCCTTTGCAGGCAGCGCCCATTTTTGGCGATGCCTCGCCCAGCAGCAACGCTAAAAATGGGCGATGTCTGCAAAGGCAGCTATTTTTAAAAAATTGCATTCTAATTTATTTTTGGGCCAGCTCGGGCTCGAGCCGGCGCCCCAAAATGGGGCTCAACCCGAGCCCGAGCTGTCTGAGCCGTCGAATTTTTTTGCCATCCTTATGCCAAGTCAGCTATATACTCATTTTTTTCAACAATAGGTTCTCGCATTCTTCTTGGACGCTAGTTTCATTATTAGTTATCAAACGTGGAACAGAATGTAGCCACTCCTTGGTCACAGTACCCGTCAAGTGTATCCTGAACACCTACGTGTTCAAAGAAATACTCGAGAAAGATCTTTGAAAGCGTGACAATTATCTTTTCCACATAGAAGAATGAACAAAAGAAAAATTGTTGAGGAATTAGCGATTTAACACACCAAATCTAAAAATAACTAATAAATTTAAATTAAATAAATTATTCCCCGACAGCGGCGCAACGACGCTAAAAACTTGTTTGTGCAAAATTTCGCAAACTTACGGGATCGTTAACAAGTAATAGAATTGATAAGTTAAGAGTATCGTCTCAAAGGGAATAAATTCAATTCAAGTTTATTAGCTTCGTAAGGAATACGAATTATGTAAACAAAAGAAATTTGATTTTTGTGATTATTTTAAATTAATCTATGGAAGCTTGTAAAATTCGAGTTTTGTATGTCTATGGAATGAATGTATTGGATTACAAATCATCCTATTATGATCTATTTCAATTCTCGATTACGTTGCTAATGTCATTCGTGCATTATTGACAATCGATAATTCTATTGTAATTAATTCTCTCTTTTTTTAAGACAAATTAAATCTATTTTAGTCACGACCCGAATTTGTTTTTAATTCGAATTCGAATGAATAGAATGCATTCAATTTCGCGATTATCTCAAATATTACACACGTGTTAAATATTATTTCTAATATCTATTGCACGTATGCTAATCAAGCAGTGTCATAGATCTATTGTGAGTCTCTCGGTACTACAAAAAGCAACTATATATTAAATTGATGATCAAGCAATTAAATAATAAAATTACGCATACAAGATTAATCCAGAAAAGCAAAAATTTAACTAACCCCTTGTTTTGAATTAAAAATAACTAATAAAAAATTTCATCTTCATCCAATACATGAAAATAATTAACCTAACATATTGTTATATAAATTACACAAAAAAATTTGGAACAACATCACCCGGAATTGAAAACAATGATTGTAAAGTAAAAAATCAATTTCTTTTTCTTTAATCTCCAACTTGAATTTTGAATCTTCAATCTCTTGTATTAATTGCATGTGAATCCCGTGTTAACCTCCTTCTTGTGATGAAAAATAAGGTTTAATATGTGGTGGTTCGTTCTGATCATCCTTTGTAGGTTAAATAGTAAGTTGAATTTGATTCCCATAAAAAATTGGATAAAAGAGGAATCTGCCCCTTTTTTTTTCAGAAAATGCCGGGGCACCATAGACCGCTTTGGGTCTTGGTAAATGACATTCAGGCCTATGCACGCGTGCCCTTGTAAAAATTTTCAGTATGTTGCACTTTGATCCCTAGAGTTCATTCTTCATTCCCTTTAGTCCATTTTTATATCTTTGTAGTCCCCAATCTTCCAATTCCAACTAATAGTCTCAACCTTTTCTTCAATCATCAACATTAGGTTCGAATAAACTATTAGCACATTGCAATTTTGTCCCCGAACTTTGGATTAAGTCCATTTTAGCCAAATTTTTGCTCATTTTGTCTACTTTCATCGTTTTTTCATCGAAATGCACCTAACAAACATAATATATACAAAATTAATCCTAAATTCATTTAAAATAACAATAATTGCTCTAATTTATTTATTGAGATAAGTGTATAAACATATGATAGAAAAGCTTCTAGATAAATCTTGAAATTTGCATATATCCATACTAGAATCTTATCCTCATGTAGTTAGAATTTTGTTGAATTCGAATTTCCTGATAAATTTGTTTGTTGAAAGTTCAATTTAAATTTTAAATAAAAGTCCTATTAAAATTGTAAGGGTATGTTTGAGCCACATTATTTTTGAAAAATATATTCTGGAATAGTAGATTGATAGAGAATGTGTGGTTAAGAAAGAAGAAAAAGTTATTGAAGTGGTGGAAAATATTATTTTATTGAAGAATTTGTAGTTGAAAATAAGTAGAAGAAAAAAAAAGCTAAATATGTAATCACGTCTGTAAATACATTTTTGTTGTTGCTTGTCAATTTGCACAAATTTAGGGAGAAAGTGAGCAAAGGAATCATTAGAGAGACAAGTGGAAGAAAAAGAAAAAAGATCGTTCAAGATTCGTTCAAAGAATTTTCAACCCTAAGTAACTCAAGTATATAAACAATTTAACGAATATAATATGGATTTCTATATGTGCCAAATGATTTTGTGTTTTCACTTTTAAATGTTTTAAGTTAAGTATTTTATGTGTTATTTATCCAAATTAAAGAAGAATTTTGTGGGTAATGTCATAAGTATTACGTAGATCTACATAGAAGCCAACTATAGGGCTAGACTCTAAGTGAAGATTAAAAATGGGTATGACCTAATTGAGAATGAGACATTCCGATTTATATCATATTAGACAATTATGTTATGTGTATAACTTGCCTTTTTATATTAAATTGTGAAAATATTGACATGAAGTATGTACTGAGTGTATTCTTATGCTCATTCCATATTCTAAATTATTTCTATAGATGCTTGAATATTGATTGGAATTGGAGGTTGTGACTACTGACAGAGTTTGTGTTCTGGATCAAGAATTTTAATTTTGCTTTCAAAATTTAGTATTTAATTGGAAACATACTTTGCAGGCACAATTTTATTTTCAAAATCAATATAGAAAAATAAGTACATGATTTATATTTAAGTTGTGAATTGACATTTTATGAGACAATAAAATAACTTATTTTATTTTGATTATTCTTTAAGTTTTGAGTTCTTCTCTTACGGATAAAGAAATTCTTTGAGTAACTTTCGGGACATAGGTTTCATTACAAGATTTATCTTAGATGATTAGCTTTAAATTGTGAATCACTTATTTAGTTCTTGTTTAATCCTCAATTTTTTTAAAATACATTTTTCTCCTCCTTTTTAACAACACGTTATTCAATAAAATAATATGATACGCAACCCTAAAACTCTTCTTTCATCTTTAACCACATTCTTCATTAAAATACTATTACAAAATGCATTCTACACTAAAAATGTGGCTCAAACATGCCGTTAATATTCATACAAAAAGTATACACAAGCATAAGGATGAAAACATTCATAGCACCTTTTTTTTCCTGCATAGTTATGATTTCATGTTTTTTGTACTAATTTCAGATATACTAGATTATACAACATAAAGTTTGTAAGAAACACAAAACATTTTTTTTCTTTCAAAGATCATAGCTTCCAATTTCTGATTAAAATAAAAGAATAATTATAGCAATTTTGAAGTTTACAACTGCATTTAATAATTTAAAGATTTCAATATTCTTACTTTTCAAATTATTCAAACTATATTAAAATTGATTTATCATTAAACACTTCAAAGAATATGTCAAATAAAAGACGAGGAAAGATAATAAGTATTTCTTAAAAAAGCAAAATAAATAACATTATTGAAATGTATAAATAGATTCATGCTAGCGGTACATCGGGGTGTACACCCCCCTCACATGGGTAGAGGGTCCACTCGAATAAAATATTCGAGTGGACCCCTCTATGTGAGGGGATGTAGATCTTGATGTACACTTTTTGATGTACATTTAGCATTTTTCGTATAAAAAATGATGCTCATTATCTAGGGATTTGAGAATGTTATCTTGGCATAAGAAAAATTCAATCAAATTGCGTCACATAATAACACAATATCGGACAGTTTTAAAAAAGAACAAATTTTTAAGTCCAATTTTTTTTTTAAAAAAAATAAAGAGGATGTCAAAGTTGGATCCAATTTGTTTAATAGTCAGATAATGCTTATACAATCCACGTGATTAGCGGGTCTTCTGGATCCAATTTGTCAGGTCAACGGCCTTCTGGATCCAATTATCAATTCAATTAACAGTTGCTAATTCATTTCACGTGAAAATACCCCCATTGACATTTCTTTGCTTGAGCAATTTTTTGGCCTTCTGAAAATACCACTGATCAATTCATGGCTCATGCTGCTGTCGTCTCTCTTATGCACACTGTTGAGCAGATCCGTCATGAAGATGGAATCTCGGATCCTGATGAAAATCAACTGCTTGTTCCTCTCTTAGAAAAACTCAGTTCACTGCTGAATTTTCTTGAAAAATCTTCCCAAAGTAGCAGGGAAGATGTGAAATCACTGGAAAGAAAAATCAGACACGCGGCTTACCTTGCAGAAGATGTCTTTGAGTCCCGTATATCGGATAATCTTCTTTCTGAACTGCGATCTGCTAAAAAGCATCATCTAGACTTGCAGAAAGTAATGACAGAAATTGATACCATTGTAGAAGAGGTGATGGAGATTGAGGATGTGAAGGGCGAACAAAATCTTCATCCAAGGAATTTTTTGCCATCAAGACCTGCTCCTAGTGGCCAGACTAATATGGTGGGATTTGCTCAAGACTTGATGCAGATAAGGGATAGACTATGTGATGATCAACAATCTAAACTCCAAATCATTCCCATTATTGGAATGGGAGGCATGGGTAAGACTACTCTTACTATGAATGTTTTCAATGATTCATATATCAAGTATCGCTTTGATATTCGTGCTTGGGTAACATTATCCCAACAATATCGCATGCAAGACATTCTTCTAAGCCTTCTAGGTGACTTTGCTGTTACTGACCGCATACGCAAAGTGGATAATAATGATTTAAAAGGGCAAGTACACAAAAATCTCAAGGGTAAGAGATACCTAATTGTGGTGGATGATGTGTGGAGTATTGATGATTGGAATGACATAAAAATGATATTTCCAGATGATAAAAATGGAAGTCGAATCATATTGACAAGCAGGCTAAAAGATGTGGCTGATTACGTCAACTCATCTAATGATCATCACCAGATGCGATTTCTTAACGAGAGAGAAAGTCGGAAATTATTTCTTCAAAAGGTGTTCGGCAAAGAAGATTGCCCTCCTGATTTGGTGGATGTCGGAACACAGATAGCGAAAAATTGTAAAGGACTTCCATTACTAATTGTGGTGATTGGTGGACTCCTCTCAAAGGTCAATATGGAAAAAGATTTTTGGGAGTATGTTGCTGAAAATTTAAGCTCATTTGTAACAGAGGAAGATGCCCAGTGCTTGGAAATATTATCTCTTAGTTACAAACACTTGCCTGCTCATTTAAAAGCATGTTTTCTCTATATGGGAGTTTTCCCAGAAAATTATGAAATACCAGTCTCTAGACTCATCAAGTTATGGGTCGCTGAGGGATTTCTAAAGCCACGTGAATCTAAACACTTGGAAGAGGTTGCACAAGAGTACCTTGGGGATCTTATTGATAGAAATCTTATTTTGGTTCGTCAAAAAGGGTCTGTTAATGGAAAAGTAAAAACCTGTATCATGCATGGTCTTCTGAGAGAACTCTGCGTGAGGATGGCTCATGAGGAGGAATTTCTTTGTGTGAAGAGCAGGAATCTCTTTCCAAAAAAGGAAACTTTGCTCCGACGTCTAAGTATTCATGATGATGCTTCATATAGTCCCAATGAGGAAGAGATGACAATGCAATCAATGTCTCTTGTCCGTTCTTTTATATATATTGGTTGGGACGATACTCAGTTGCATTCTTGTTATTATTTTGGTTGTCGATTGCTAAGGGTATTGGATATGCTTGGAGTAGTGCTTACAAAGTTCCCTGATGAAATACTTCAACTAGTTGATTTGAGGTACATTGCTATCACCTGTTGCCATGAAATCCCTCCTTCTATTGCCTTACTTCAGAATTTACAAACCTTAGTTGTTGAAGAACCACAAGGAATTGCAATTCACATATCAGAGGAAATTTTTAGTATGCCACAATTGAGGCATCTCAAATTCTCTCGAGTTTTCCTGCTGCCTTCATTCTCTTCCCCATTAACGGATAATGATAAATCTTTCGTTCTAGAAAACCTAGAGACACTTTCAAAGTTACAAGATTCAGGATTGGCAAAACACTTCCTTGAAAAAATTCCAAATGTAAAGAAATTGGGAATTATTTATAATGCCAAAACATGGAATGCCTATGACGTCCATCTCCAAAAACTTGAAACACTAAAAATTTTCTTTGAAACCCCGACACATTCAATTTTCCTGAGAAGCATCACTTCTTCTCCCAGTCTCAAAAAGATAACTCTAGAACGTGGCAGAACTGATTGGAGATATATGACGATTATTGGTATGTTGCCCAATCTTGAAGTGCTGAAATTGCGCGAGTTTGCCTTCATAGGCCCAGAGTGGATACCAACTGAAGGAGAATTTCTCAAACTAAAATTCTTGCTAATTTGGGAGACAGATTTGGAGCAGTGGAGAGCGGACAGCACTCATTTTCCAAGGCTTGAGCACCTAATCCTCCGGAAGTGCTCAGAACTGGTAGAGATCCCATCTGATATTGGAGAAATACAAACGCTTGAAATAATTGAGATAGATAACTCCAGTCCTTCCGCTGTGAAATCAGCAAAGGATATACTTGATGAACAGCAGGACCAAGGAAATGAAGTCCTTGAAGTTCTTTTCCATCAAACAAAAGAAAGACTGTATCCGTTAAAATACGGGGTAAATCAATCGCTCATCCTTTCTTTTCTTTTTCTTTTTTTTTAGATACATCATATTGATCACCAATGCCAACAGATCCAGCAAGATGAGTCAGGTCAGTTCCATAGAAGGGAAACCAAACTGGATCGGTTAAGGGTAAATCAATTTTTCCGTCCTATATTTGTATGTTACCTTCTTAATATTTTGATTTTGTTTTTGATTAACCTGCCAACCTATCCAGAAAGAATCAGATGTTCCCAGTGGAAGCCATACAAGATCAAATCCTCGTCCTATAATTGTATGTTAATTTTTTATTTAGATATGTCCCCCACAAATCCCGAGATCTCTAGCTACCATAGTGCATTTGTATGTTACAAACATTCTTCAATGACTTTTCTTTGCATTCTCGGTTCAGGAGATGGTCATCAGACTAGATATGCGCGATGAAAAAGAGATATCGAAAGTCCTGGAATCAGTTGTGGACCTTCCAGGTACTGAATTTTCTTTGCATACCCAATATTTTTTATTGTACAGATATGTTCCCAATGATCGTATTAGTAATCTACCTCCTCATATAGGGATTCACTCTGTGGCTCTTGACGTCACGAAACGAGTAATAGTAGCTGGAGATTTTGATCGATATGAGGTTTTGGAAAAATTGAGAAAAATCGGAATCATGGCAAGTGTCGATAGTATTCGTTGACTATTGATCCATATGAGATTTTGAATACGTTTGAAGAATGGCCTTATGATGTAATATAATGCCTCATTATGCAAATAGTATAAATTAATTCCGAATAATCTAATTCTGATAAATAATATACATGTGCATAAGAAATTTCGATTGTTTCACAGCCGAATCAAATTGTTTGGAAATAGTTAGATTTAAGTTTCCATAGTTGAAACTCGCTTGAAATCAAGCTGAATCATTCACCCCCTTTTTTTTTTTTTTAAATACTATTTATTAGATTAATTTATACTTCCAGCATATTTACTTTATAGTTGACTTCTATTGGCCCTTTAGAAAAGTAATAATTTATTTATAACAATATTTTTCTAATCTAAAGAATGAAATTGCTAGCTTTATGTTGAAGTTGGTATTAATTTATTGGGTTTGAGGTTTTATTGAGATAAATATATTAGTATAATTATGTTTATGTTCAAAAAGTTTAAATTTAGTGATATAGTGAAATTTCAAACAAATATATATAGTGGTTTGAAACCAAATAAAACCACAAAAATGGTTTAGTTTGGAAAATAAAATGGTTAGGTTTGGTTTCGAATTTTTTCAAACAATTTAAAATGATTTGATTCAAAAATCATCCAGATCAAACCGTGATCGTCCCTAATTTCCTCCGTATGACACTTTTAGAGGGAGAAAATGAATTGTTTTAAGGGTAATTAAATTCACGCTACGTTTTTTTATTTGTTGCACTACATTTTAACTGTAATGAAGGTACAGCCTTTTTTTATTGTCGCATTTTTGTCCTAAACTTTTTTTCATCACACGTCTTTAATTGATTAGTACACCTCGTTATTGATAACGTTTTCATCCAATTATTCTGTAAGAAAGAAATGGGCAAACATTTTACAAAACTATTATATTTGGTTTTTTTTTTTTTTTTCCCTATTTTAAAATGTGGCGGACAAATAAACCTTTATAGATTTGCTTCATTTTACTCTCAAACTTTTCTTCTTCTAAATTAGAGGCAAAACTTTCATTTTCATTTCAATTTAAGCACTCTGCTACATGCATTTTGGTGCATTATTTTCATTGACCAACAGGACAAAAAGGCACCTTATTGGACAGGACGTGGTTTTTTTTTTTTTAATAAAAGCACATTTTGAAAGCACAACTTGTCCAAAAAATACGTGTCCATGCTACCTAGTACAAAAATAACGAAGCAAAAATGGATTTTTCTTGCCACACCTTAATTTCCTTTAGAATAATGTTATTTAACATTATGATGATAGAACATCGGTAATGTGACAGTGTACGTGGAATAATGGGATTGGAAGATTCAATTTTTATGAAAGAGAGGGGGAGGAGAGAGAGAGAGAAATGTGAGGGATAATTGATTGCGATGATAAATAATATTACTCTTTTCTTTAATCACATCAGCATTTCTGTTAAGAATAATGATGTTTATTTATCTCCATTAGAGTGATCACAAAATGATGTAGTACTAAATAATAATACTAATAAATTTGGGTCTCATTTCCATGCATTGAATTGGCATTATCTTTTGATAGCACATCACCTGCCACATAGACTATAGACTAGTGATCATCTCTAATGGAGATAAATAACATTAGTCTTCTGTTAATTCAGCACAACAGAGTGCCTCGTTGAAACAAATAAGAAAGTTTGGTGACCAAAGTGAAACATTGCTATAAGTTGGGTGACTTAATAGTGTTTTAAACCTTTTCTAAAATGGTCACAAATGAACTTCAAACCAACTCACTACGTAGCAGGGGTGGACATTTTATGCAGCATGAACTGATTATTAGTGTAATTAGTTTATGGTTCTTACTGCGACTTTTAGAGGAACAATCTCGGCACCAAAGTCTTTGAGACCATTAAAGTAGGAATGCAGAAGATAAGAAAAACTGCTTGCATCACCACGGTCCTCAAAAGCTACTGTATGAGATAAGTCACCCCCTGCATTAGCCGTGCTCTTCAAGGTGTAAAGTCCACGTCTTCCTCACCAGCATGGCCACTATGCATGAGAATAACCTGAATTGAACACAGAATATTATTCCTCTGTGAAAATTTTCACTAAATACTGACATTTTCTTATTTTTTTTATAGTCAATTATGTTTCATTGAATTTCAAACTTTGTTTCGAGAATCACATAATATTAGTAGGATGAACAATAATAACATGTTTGGCATGGCGGATTACACAATACTTGGAAAGAAAAGACGGTAAAATAATCTTCATTGTAGTGTAATTCGTGCTCTTAAAATTTTATTTGCTTGCAGACACGAGAGAAAGCAAGACAATGATGAAAATACCATCTAACCATTTACAAATCCTACATATAAGTTAAAACCACAATATTATCACATACCAAATTAGTACAAAGTCCCAAATTTAACATACTTAGAACTCAATAACTACTAATATTACTTTCTCCAAGAAGGTCCTAAACGAGACTTTGCTTAGGCTTATTAGTATATATATCCATGCCAAAGTGCAGGAAAGGAAAGGACATCTTTTACATATCCACCCAGTTAAAACACAAATATATGTCATGTTATTAGTCCAAGTAATAAAAGGTTGAGGCTATTTAAAATTAAATGCATGATTACTAATTAGTAGTGAATGTTTATCCCCCCGGCCCCCCCCCCCCCCCCCCCCCCCCAACTGTTAGAAACTCAACTAGGTACCTATGTATTAGTTTTTTCAAATCTAGAAAATACCTACTTATCATATAAAAGCATGTATCAGAAAATTAAGCAAGCGCCAATAATCCAAATAGTAGAAAGACAGCAAGAACGAGACATAAACATATGATAATTACTGGATCTATTTACATACTAGAACATATGGAAGATTCAACCACCAGAAGTCAGTCTCACTTTCGGATTTGATATCCTCAACGTTGTTGGCCGCTTGAGTGTTTCCAACTTCTTTCCCATTGAACAATTTAGTGGATGGTGCAGATTTGCTCAATTTCGCGGATTCTGCATTTATATTTCTTGGCATCGTGGATTCAACTGTAGGGCTCTGTTGATTTTGGTCCTGCACAATGCCTGTCGAAGTAATAAGCGACTCAGAACTCTACAGCAGCAATTAGCTTACGGTCTTTTTTATTCAACAAGAAATACACTGGGCATGATGCAGCGGATTTGAAAGTTCAAAGGACACAAATGCATTGAATTCTTAGCCTTTTCGGTTTTTCAACACAGTTTGCTATGGTAGACTAGACAATACTTGGAATTATAAATGAAGAAAAACAGGCTAAAATCCTGTCTATTGTAATGTCAATTATTGCACATCAAACATGCACTACTGTTTCGAGACTGATAATAAGAATAATAACACCATCAGTCAAATATTCTCCCACTATTGGTTGAAAAGAAACTTATGGCAACTTCTCAATAATCTTATAGATATCCACTAAAATAATGTCAACATACAAGAGTCTGAATTTAGAAAGGTATTGCATTAGAATATGCAAACATTGAACTGTTTAACCATCTCAACTTTGTAATAGTAAATAGTTAGCTAATAAATAGAAGTGTGAAAAGGTTATAGGAAACATTACCATTTTTCACTTTCAGTTTAGCGACACCCTTCTTTCCTTGTTTCCTCGTCCCCTTTTATTTCACCGACTTCTTCGGCATACTGTTCGAGGACACAGTGACTTCCACTGTCCCTTTCTTTTCACCATTTTCACTTCCTTTTGAATCCCCTATGTAATCGTCATCATTCCCACTTCTCAACAACTCGTTCCCCTTCTCCACGTTTCCTTTTTCCTTGAACTTATTAAAACCGTCATACTTCCTTTTTGACGCTGTTACAATGTTGTCGGCCAGCCAATTCCAGCCATGGCAGCAGTTTAGTTGAGACTTCATATGTTATACAAGATGCATTCATGTACCATAATCTGATTCATAGTGAAGCAGAATTTTTTTATGGCATATTGAATAAATTTTTGGCATTGAATTTATTTAAAACAAGACAATTAAATTTAATTTTGTGGTGGGAAAGAATTGTTTGTGTAAAATTTTTATTTTATCTTGAATAAATATCCGATTAATGGACCCCCATGGGCCTTTCTGAAATGGCCCAAATTTGATATGGGAGCAACTGGAGAATTTTGCTGGAAGTTACCTGTGTTATGGGTTTGTTTCATGTTGGTTACTTAACTTCAGTTTTCTTAATTTGATCACCTAACTTATACATCTATTTCAATTTACTCACTCATTTTATATATTTTTTTGTTTCAATTTAACTGTTTCTTTCACAACAATCATCAAAATTGGTAAAATTTCTGACTTGATTGATAAAATTGTATGTAATGGGTACAAATGCAATGCATACACCCATCTTAACAAACAGGAATGTGAAATTTGGCAATACAGTTTTTTGGCAATTGAAAAAGTCGTGTTCTTAAAATGCTTACTCTCTTTCAAATATTGAGTGGGCTAAATAGGGAAGAGATGTAGAGAAAGTTCTCAACAAATTGAATGAAAAATTCATCAGTGTCATTTCTATCGGACATTACTATCCATAAAGTCGTCTTGGGTATGAGAAAGAAAGGTAACGACATGTTTGGTGGACAACATGACATGAAGAAATTGGAAATTGGAGGCTTTGTTACGAGTAGGTTACAAAATTCCATTGGCCAAATTAGGAATTCCAATATTATTGGTAGCGAATGTTCGAACTGGCACAAATATAATTGGTGACAATTGAAATAAATCTATTTCGATGGTCAATATGAAATAAGTTTGTAAGTTGTGTAACCTCTAGTGAAATTAATTGCGCTTTGTATTGTGAATTCACCACTGCATCAAATTCAAATTCACAAAATCAATCTCTCTCTTGTACACACATAGCAGCAGAGAAACATCTCCGATTAAGAAATGGTAATTTTATTTCGAATTTTCCTCTGAATCCGTATCTAAAAGATTTCGATTTACTGTAAATCTTATATATACTCAATTAAAATTTAGGGTTTGGTTTCCTTTTCACGTTTTATAATCGTAGATTGAGCATTTTGATCTGTGTTTTTCACATAATTACTCTTGTATTAGGGTCCATTTGATTGTAAAGGTGGAAAATGGGGGAAAGAAAACGATTTATTGGGAATTGATTTGCCTAGTAATTGTTTTACTGCGAATTGTAATTAATTGTATTTAATTCGTATAATTTTTCATGAAAAATGTTGAAAGTTTGGTGTTCGTTTGACTTCGTTTTATGAAAATTATCTATTAAAGTGATAATTTTTTCTACCATTGAGTCTAGAATTTGTTCCACTTGCCAAATAAAAAATTGAAAAAAAAATTACCATACTAAATATCATTCGTTTGGCTTTGTTTTGCATGGAAATTGTCAATAAAAGTAATAATTTTTTTTTACCATTGTGTCTAGAATTTTTTCCAATTGCCAAAAAAAAAAAAAAAAATCTGGAAAATATTTACTAACCAAAATATCAAGACTTTGTTTTCCTAAAAAAGGTAGAAAAATTGAAAAACTGGAAAATTTTGTGTATCAAACACTACAAAAGTTGGATTCCATGGAAAATTTGATGTATCAAACGGACTCATAGGCAAGATTTTATCTTATTTATTGATTATCGAAAATGCCAAAAAAGAACAACATGTCCATGGTTTGAATCATTTCGGAGCTCTTCAATTTCTTTGCTTTTTTTGGTTTAAATTAAGCATGATTTGACCTAGAATTTGAATTTCTCATTTAATATTATTTCATGAATGGTTCTTTTTGGAAAAAGGTAAGTTCTTGAGGAAATAAAGTAGAGTTTAACTCAAAATGGAATTCGTGTCGTGAAAAGTTGAACGTCATGCATTTCAAAAATATTTTTTGGCATAAATAGAGGTGTATATTGCTTCTCGTGGCTTATTTCTTGTAGTGCATGTTCGCTGGCTCACACATTCTACTGCTACACATTTGGGGATTATACTGAAGTAGCGAAGGCTTATGATTTAGGCAATGTTGGTTTAAACGTTGTTGTACTTCATTTCACGACATCTACATGGTAGTTTTAAATTTGAAGAATGTTCATTTAATTTTTTACTGTTGGTTCACGTTATATCAAAACTAAAATTTTAAATAGATTTAAAGTATTGTATTTAATGCTTGTTAGTTGATTGAGGATTCTGTATCACGTTTGGGGAATCTGAAGCAAAATTTTGGTGAAGCAGTATCAAAAGGATTATTGGGTGGATTTGAAGGAGGTTTTATTTATGTTGCAGAAAGCATCTTAAGAATTTAACCTGAAATAATGCAGTATTTTAATGATTATCTCATGGTGGTAGCATGCCTGTGCAGCAAATATAGGATGTAATAATAGAATCTATTTAGTGAAAAACTTCATTTTTGAGAACATATTCCATAATTAAGACGACCTGGATGCCTTTTTTTTTTTTTTTAGGAAATGGTCGCAACTTGCAATATGTCCTAATGGGAGGTTAGAGTCGTATTTCAGAGTAGTCTATGTTGGTAGAATATTTCCTTCCTTCTCTGTTCAGTTAATATGTTTATTTGGTATTCCCTCTCGACCCTACTACAATCTGATTTAATTTCAAATCTGTTTTATAATTCAATGTTATGTCAATCTGGTTGGTTTGACTGATACTTTCTGTTTCAATATTTTGCACGGGAAGTAGAAGTTTGCACGGTTAGCTCTATGCCTATAATTATGAAGTATCTTTCTTTCTTTACTTGCAGGATGGGCATGACACTGAGAATTCAAAACAAAGTACTGCTGACATGACTGTTTTTGTAAGATCTATAAGCTCTAGAAGTTGCCAGATGACTTGTTCTTTGAAATTTTTTTCTTTTTATCTCAGTGGATTAGCTATGCATTTCTGCTCCATAATAGCATCTATTTAGTTGAATATGGCAATGGGGATGTTTAAGGATGAGATGCTGCAAGATGGATTTGAAATTGAAAGATCTCAAGTCTCATGATTAACCGTTTCAGCAAAGCATTACACTGGTTTTGTCAAAATAAATATTCTATTTATACACCCGAGCAACGAAAGCATGCTTGGGAAGGCCAGTGACTACAGGAGGGAAAAGCTAACATAGAAGCTTTAGCCTTTGATTCACAGGATTTATATGGATTCAATTTCTCTAGTGTCAGCGAAGCCTCTACAAGATATTATATGAATAAATGAATTAAAATGGACTTATGCAGGATTAGAAAATTTCACAGGCTTAAATGTTCGTATTAATCGAGATTCTGCTTTTTGAATTGTGATATGATATACTTTTAATATGTGCTAACTTGTTATTTTATGTTATCAGGTGCAAAACCTCCTTCAACAAATGGTGAGTTATTAGCATATCAAGTTGAATTCTGCATTATCACTTTTTACAGAACACGACATTCAAGTATTTATCTTTGCAGCAAACCAGGTTTCAGGCTATGTCTGAGTCCATCATCAGTAAAAATATCCTTTTAAAGCTCTTTTATTTTATATTGCATTCTTTTTTATCAATAATACCACTGTTGTTATTGTTTGGGAGACTTGAATGAATATATAATCCTGGGGAACAAAAATTACAGCACTTAACAATTGAGTACATGCCACCATTAAAAAGTACTTCCACGTGACGTTTTTTATGCTAATCATGCTGAAACATACCCATAATAATGAACAAATTAATGTCCATATGATTTATCTTTATCTGGTGATTGATACGCATGAGTTCATTAAGTCCTTAACTATGCCTTACTTGATGAGATGGGGAACCGGATTGATGAATTGGAGCAGAGTATCAATGACCTTAGAGCTGAAATGGGTCAAGAAGGGTCTCCGTCCCCTTCAGCTTCTCAGAAAGCAAGAGAGGATCCCAAGTCGGCTGACGATTCTGCTTAAAACATGCCTCATATATTATATTGGCTAGTCTGGTTCGTGTTACTTTTTATGATTTAAGATCCAATGCTTCTATTTTACCCTTTTCCTTGGCCACTGTTTGAATCTCATTTCATAGCTCCAATTATGATTTAAGATCCGATGCTCCTATTTTGTTTGCTTCTTCGTTTGTATGTTTCTGAGCAGTGTGCCTTTCTTGATTTTGAATTCACTTGCCTTGTGTCGAACACTTAGAAATTCGAGGCTTCATAGTCATTTTTTTTCCTTTGTTTTTGTGTGTGAGACAAAATTCATAGCAAACTTGATGAATAATGAAGAGGCTTGACTAAGAAGTTCATTCACAATGCTGGAATCTTTCAAATGGGAAACAAGATATAATAGTAAAAAATAAAGGTTATCTTCATATATAGTAATTGAAAAGTGATTAATGAATGGTTGATTCATTTATCTTTTTGCTTATTATGAATGGTTCAACATATCTTGTTATCTTCTGGTTTTACTTGATTCTTTGTGCTTATTATTCTCTTCTTTGTAACTTCTCGACCTTTGAAGATTTGAGAGTAAAACATCTCATCTTCGGCCAACCACCTCATTTGAATTCTTAGATATCTGTATTGAGGTCTTGCTGTCGACGAATTATGAAACTTTTACGTGTCATACATTTGATGAAAAAGGAGGGACATTTTATGGTTGAGCCGTATGTCACTAGGTGAGACCGGGATGGGGGCACATGGTACATCTTGACCTTGTCTAGGGGACGTGACAAAATTTAACAGTTTGAAATTACGACATGCAATTATTATAAATTTAGGACTCCATTTGCGAAAATAATGAATAAGCTGGACCTTTGATGAAAAAGTTGGAACAATTTTGACATACGTGTGAGTAACTTTTGATACAAATATGGAATAGTCAATATACTCCCGTAATAAGAAAATAATTCCACCATTGACAAGGAATATAAGATAATTAAGATTTAACGGGAAACATAGTACAACATTGACAAGAAATATAAGAAAATTAAGAGCCCATTTGGTAAAGATTAAAATCGAATTAAGGGTGTGTTTGAGCCATATTATTTTGAAAGAATGTATTCTGGAACAGTAGATTGATGGAGAATGTGTGATTGAAAAAGAATGAAAATTTATTGATGTGATGGAAAATATTATTTTATTGAAGAATGTGGTTGAAAATAAGTAGAAGAATGAAAATGAAAATTTTAATGTGTACCAAACAGGGGCTAAAATTAAAAAATTAGTCGTTATTATTGACTTTTATTAGACGGGAGAGGTTCAATAACGGTCTTATTTTCAATATTAAGCGATTTTTTAACTCTCCCAAACAGGCTCTAAGATTAAAGTCTAATTTTTGGTAGGATAAGGTGCACAAAATGTGTGAAGAAGGCTACTCCTATGAATATTCTGCATTGATTGGTTAGGCTGAATTGTTCCATTCTATCCATTTTCTCACTTTGATTGTAGCTATTGTTAAATATTAATTAGAGAATACAATATATTCCCCTTCATTCATACCTTCAAATATTGGCGGAAGCTATGTTGAATCTAACTACTCTTTATTTTTGAGGTTGAAAGGTAGGGGTTGACCTTTAAAAGATTTTAGACTCCACATTACTGATAAAAGAAAATAAAAAAGAATTAGTTTCTTTCATTACTTTATCTCGTACATTTTCGGAGGCATAGTTTGAGTAAACTCGACTCGAATTAGTAGAGAGTCTAGTTAGTTAAATAGGGAGTCAAAGCTACAATTTTTATGAAAATGTGAAATAGGATCTTGGATGCTATAAAAAAATATGCGTAAAGGGTGATTGAACAGCTTGAAAAGGTCCAGACGTCGAAGTAGAAACATGATAATTTCTTCTTTGAGCTATGTGTTCTAAAAGCTTCTCCGTTTTTCCCCTATGTAGCGCGGATATTTGTATATAGTTTTAACAATACATTAAAAATGTAACAATTCTAGCTTCCAAACCCATGAAGAAATCAAAAAAATGCACATGAAATAGTAGCATGTCACACAACATAGTTTATTATTTTACCATTTTTAGCACATTATGGATATCCTTCAAGTCCACTTGACACCAAAGATCCAACCTAAGAAATCTATGTTTGCTTTTCTAGACCCTGATTTTTGTACATTTTTCAAAATTGCCCCCACATTTTCTCCCCAAGTTTTATCGGAGATCCTCAATCACATGATGTAGCATCCATTAGGGTTCTCATCACTCAAAATTTCTAATGAATCCAAAGGCGCAGATATCGCTTGATAACCCTCCGACTGTGCATGTCCGTACAAATACGGTGAGGACACAGGCATGTAATAACTTGGAGTACCCGCGCTTGCAGTGGGGTGCGTAGCATTGTAACTCACCACATATGCCTCTTGGGGCCCATAACTTGATGGATAGTGCATCACATTCTGAAATGAAGGGCTCAGATTAGTTTGATCAACGACTTGAGTGGAACCCATGTTTGGAATCCCCAATCCTATGTTTGCTGGTGCACCACCCGAACCTGAATTGTTATCGTTATTCCCTTTCTGCCCTTTCTTCTTTTTCTTCTTTTTACCACCTCCTTGTCCTCCGCCTCCGCCTCCGCCTCCTCCAGCTCCGCCGTTAGGGTGACTCTTTTGCTCCATTTCCGGAAATTTCTCCCCACCGACTACATTTTCCGGGGACTTTGACTCAAGAACAGTGTCAACTCCAACGAATTTCACCGTTGGACCACTATTAACTGCAGGAGAAGAATTATTTATTTTCACTTCAGGATTATTCTCAGCTGGATTTTCTTCCTCTTCTTCATCATTGTTTTTTGGTTTGTCTGATTTTCCCGACTTCTTCTCTTTCCCGGCAGGTTTTTCCGGCCACAACTCTGCATGTTTTCCATTTTTCACCAGCTTCTTTATCAGGGTTTGTGCATCAATATTTCCAGTAACTGTAACTTTTTGCTGCTGTGCGTCGATATTTGTTGTATAAACACCTGCAAATTAAGGTTTTAAGGGGGGAAAAGAACTTGTTTAGCAAATAAAACAACAATAGCAGAGTAATCATGTTCGAAGTCATTACTGAACATGACTAGACAATACACTAAACAAGATTTTACTTTTCTTTCTCAATACTGTACAGTCGACCTCACTAAACAAGATGCTAATGTTCTTGAAGCAGATCATGTTTGGTTCATGTACTAGACGTTGCTAGAGTGTACAGTAAAGTCAACCTTACCGAATACGATGTCAATGTTTTGAAGAAATTTTCTTGAAGCCAGAAGAAGAGAGGATTATTATCGTACCTTCAATGGCTTGAAGAACTTTCTTGACTTTCGTTTTGCAGCCTGGGCAGTGGATGGAAACTTTCAGAACCCACGTCTGAAAAACAAACAGAAAGAGTTAAAAAAACAAGCAGAAAATGAGAATTCTTTTTTGTAAAAACATGGACATGTACCTGATATTGCAGGGCTGGTAGAGGTTGTTCTGCTGGTCCTGAAGCCATGGAGAGAAACAGAAGGTGGGCTGGTGGGTTTGGGGGATAAATGAAGGAATTAATGCAAGATTAGACTAATGTAAATCTATCTAATGTGAAATGTGAGTGGCATTTGATGCTCATGGCTATTGGCTACTGCTCTTAGTGCAACAATGCAAGTGCATGTGCATCGTAGAGTTTACCCTCGCACCTTATATGATTGTCCGCAAGTCGCACATAGTATTATATGTGATATTGGTGTCATTGTCATGTTGTCTATTAAATAAAAATGCGTTACAACTACATTGAATAATGCGACACTAATTTCACAGTCACGTGGACAGTCGGTACGGTGATGAATAATGTTACTCATTCATATGCAGCGATTAGAAATGTTGCATGGGATATCTAAGTGAACTATCCACTATAATAATTGGAGACGTACTTGTATCTCATGAAAATAGGTGATTTAAATAATAAGGAAAGTATTTGTTTCTTCCCTTTCCTCTCTACGAAGGTTTTCACTTATTTTGCATTTTTTTTTTTTTTTAAATTTGTTAAGACATGTTGTGACATAGTACGACATGTGACCTGCGTGGATTGACTCGTGGGGGCCTTTTCTAATGATTTTTTTGTTTTTATTTAAAAATAACTAAAAAGGTAAAAAAATAATTGAATCGAGTGGCATGTCCAAATAATATATGCCTCGATCATTTGTTTGGATGGACTGATCTAGACCGCCCTGTTTAAACAACCTATAATATCATTCACTTTTTTGCTTGGCAGCCTATTGTGGAACACATTCTATTTCACGCCATGGTTGAAATTGCATCTTTTGATTGTACGAAAAGTTTCGACTTTCATGCATTGATCTTGAGATTTTTCAGACAAAGCCCCAGTTTGGTGTAGATTCAAATTAGATTTTGACAAAAATTAATGAAATGTTGTGAATCCTATGGTTAAATTAATTGTTGATTTTGACTCGAAATTTTTATCAACTTCTAATCTACACCAAACACGACAAGCATAAGTTGCAGTAGGATTTTACATGATATTGACACGATTTCTACAATGTACACCAAAAAGCATTTTCCCCGTACAATTTTGCAAGAGAAAAAGTTAAAAGAGGTTTGAAAAGATGAAGAAAGAGGGCTCCTTCTCAATAAATTGGTGGCATGGCAGAATCAACATTCTATTGTCGTTACCACAGAGGTACAAGCTCGTCTATCCACATTTTTCATGGTTTGAAGAGCCATTTTGATCTTTCATTCTTGTTTCGTCTAATATGGTATATTCTACCTATGATCAACATGTACAATCTTCTCCTACCCTTACAAATAAATTAAAGGGGTTCGACGTCAAATTGTTAAGATGTTATGGTCACAATCAGCTAGATATCGTGAAAACATTTTAGCCCATGTGTAGTATGGATTAAAATTTGATTTTAATCTCAAGATAAAGTCAACAATTAATTTTAATTACACATGAAAGACTTGTAACTTTTCAACCATATATTTTATAAGTTTTATTAAAATCTACTAAAAATCCGATTTAATCTACATCAAACGGAGGCTTATTGTTGACTTCTTGATCTTAACATCGAGGTCAACCTCCATGCAAGAGTTTAGATGTTCTAGCTCGGTGATACTTGTGACTTAACTTTTCTTTTTTTTTAGAAACTCTTACCTTGTTGCGAAAATAAGTTACTTATAGGTGAATTTTTCATTAATAAAAAAAAAAAAAATTTACTTATAAGTAGATTTATTTAGAAGTAAACAGCCGAACATATTTATGTGCTATAATCAATATAAAATCTGGCATAGACAAGACAATTCAGAATTTTGCATTAAAAACTTCCATAGCTCCAAGCAAATTCAGCACAGAGTTAGAGTGATCATTTGCCTCATTAATGTTTGAAGCTTAGAAAATGGGATTTGGCCTTTCAGTTCCCACTCTGAGTATAAAGGCAGTTGGATGATATATGATTGATGAAAGACAGCCATCATTTTCACGACATACAGAGAAAAGGCGTCGAAAACCGTGTCATTTCGAGTAAATTTGATTTATGTATATAAGTAATTTTGTGCCGAATATGTTTAAGAGCATGTTCGGTTGTGCTTCTTTCAGCTTCGGCTGCAAAATGACCAACCCGTTTAGCACCAAAATTACTTTAAAGTGACTTTATATTTCTGTTTTACTTCAAAGGCACTGGCAATTTGATTTCGAACACATCTCGAAAATCGGCACTCTTCGAAAACTTTTTGGAAGCTTCAAAAATACCCTACTCTTAAAAAGAAAAATTGAAAACCTTAAGGAATCTTTGCATACACTTGTATGAAACTTTCGAGCAAAATATTTGAAATATCAGATTGAGTTTAGCACTTTATTATCGACTGTTGGTGAGTTTTGACAAAAAAAAAAAAAAAAAAAAAGGACTTTGATTATGAGCTTCAACTACAAATTTACATAATTTCATGCTTCAATTCTTATACTTCAATAAAATTAACGTATGGTCAAGGCTTCGAACTAATACTAAATAGATTTTTTATATTTTTTCGGACATTTCCAAGTTATTTTATGTACTAGTACTTTTTCTCAAATATCACACTTTTAAGGTGTCGATAACATATCCATCCCAAAAAATATGCATCAGCTACAAAAATCCATGAAGGAACCATCAGTCTCCCAAAAAAACACAAAAAAAAAAAAAGATGAAAAAAAATGGAAACATCGAATATTTCATAAGATTCTCGTTCTTAAAAGTCTTGATATCTAAGATTTTTCAATAATTCATTAGTTTTATGCATAGGATACAAAAATCGACAAAGGAAACGGCCAAGCTAATTTGAAATTTGGTGACAATTGATTAAAGATGATAGCTTCATCTTCTTCAATGCGACAATTTGTCATCCCGTACAAGACATGAGACACCAACCCCAGATGGATTCGTTTCTAAAACTGATCATTGAGCGAAATTTGATTTACTCAATTTCTTTACCATTAGGGATGTCTTGAGCTTTTTCATCAGTATTTTCAACAATGGGGACTTCAGTCTCTTTGGCTTCTGCTGAAACATCCTGCAGCTACAGAATTCAAGAAAAATAAAACAGAGATCTTGAAACTAACATTTAAAAACTGAAAACATACGAGAAAATTTGAATTTTGCTCTACAAAATAGCCGTGGTGTGAAAGCACAAGGAAACCGACCCCTAGGTTTCTCAGACTACTAGTGACATCTTCCTGCTGCTGCTGAAGAGTGGTCTTCAGTTCTTGAAAATCCTTCATTCATCAATCAAACAAGTAAATAAAGAAAGTCTCAACTAGGAACTCTGAAATTGTTATCTTGACTAGAAATAATGAAATTATAGAAGGCTACTCACTGATCGAAGTTGCTCTACTTCAGTATTTAGGGAGTTCTTAAGCTCTGAAAGTTCCTGGAGTAAGCCAAAAAGCAATTAAATCATGAGGCAGGGACTAAAACATAAAAAGGAAATAAGGCCTTAGGAACAGAGAAAAGTTCCAAAGTGAAGATATCAGGGACTAGACAGTTATCTTAGGAAAACAGTACATGGAGTAGATAGCATATGCCTCCTGTAGTCGGTGAATAAAGAGCACAAACACGACTCGCAAAAGTGTCGAAGACAATAGGACATCATCTATAAGAAGTGAAAAACGCGCTTGATTGTGTCAGTACCCTACTACAAGCAGTAGTACTGTACGCCAGGTAATAGGAAAGAAGTTTCAATAACCTCTGCTACAACCCCAAGGGAGCCGAGAATCACAACTGAGGAATCCTGAATTGAATTATAATGGACTTCATCGATAATATTATAGAGATTGTCTATCGTGAAGAAATGTACTACACTTTTTTAAATACTCGCCAAACATCTTCAGACATTCAATATGAAAATAACAACAAAAATAAACCAAGTTTTCTTCCCAATAAGACATTACGCGCATGTTTGTACACAATACCCACAAAGGTGTGGATAGTATAGTCAACAAGGTTCAAGTCTTCAACAATCTTTGTTCATTAATTAGTGATATCCAATGCTCATTAGCTCACATGCATAGGTGTGCAAAGAAACTTTCAGCAACAATTGTAACTTTTTTTTTTTAATAAACATCAGATGCATCTCTACTAATATCACATGCCAAGGCATATGTGATGCATAATGCACAATGAAGGTTGAATAATACGACAAAGGAAGAATTAGTGTATTATCTTCATCAAAAGTTCGCTAATTTATGCAAAGAGTAAACCAATAGGTACATATGGCACTCAATAATTATATTTCCATACCGGTGTTAATACCAATTCTCACAGTATAATAGTTACTAAAATACTTATGTATTATACTACATAGGTATTGGATAGGATATATCATATTTCAGTTGTCATTAACTAGCTATGGGGGCATGATAAATACAAGTGAACTTAGATTTCAAATTTCATATATAAAAATTTAACTCAAATATGAAATATAGGGCCACTTTGACGTAGATTTTTTGAGAATGGATTTTTGTGAAAAATAACTTTTTTGGAAATGTGTGATTAAGTAGTGAAAAATTATAAACCCGTGCATTATTTTATTGGGAAATGTATACTTAGAATGAGTTGTAAAAAAATGAATTTTAAAGAATATGCACCAAACAGGGGCATAATTATTTGTTGGAAGTAGAAGAATTCTCACTTTTATACGTAGCTTAGGGGAAAAACTTAACGTGAATGAGATAGTATTGGAATAATGGTAGCATAGTCTAATAAGAGAACTTTGGATGTCACGAGTACTCATTTTGTGGTACTTGAAAGTTCAATACTGAAACCGGCAATAGAAGGCCCTCTCTTTTCATAACAGTTTAGATTCACATTTCACATCCTGACCTTTAAAAAATCAGTGTGCCTAGTGATGCCAAAGCTTTTAAAGTCAAGTCAAATATTTCCCCCGAGGGGAGGAATTCATCCATATAAGACACCAAGAAGAAAAACCTCAAGTTAAGCATAAAAAAATCGCATGAATTGTGCCTTAGATATTACTCATATTAATACCACTGAAGAATGGTGTGTGTGTGTGTGTGTGGGGGGGGGGGGGGGGGGGGGGGGGGGGGGGGGGGGGGCAAATTAACAAAATATATAATTAATATTTACAAAACAAAACATGTCTAGGACATAACTAATACTTACATCACGGTAGACCTTAACTTGAGTGTCTAACTTCGTCCTCCAACCTTGAAGATCCTAATTAATTAGAAAAAGGTTAATGAACAAGCTATGCTTTCTGCCATAAAAATGATGACTATTCAAGTCTAAACATTTGTTTGGGAAGTGCTCATAAACAGTTTTGTTGATAAATTGATAAAAATGATTGTGGATAAGTGAGTAATTCTTGTAAGTCCCGTAAAAAGTGTGGATAAAATTTAATTTGACCTTTTTTACGGTGTATAAACACTTGCTAATATATGCTAACTAAGTCAATATAACATTTAGCCCATGTTTTGATGTAGCTTAAAATCTTAATAAAAATTTAAGTAAAAGTCAACAATTAATTTTAATTAAACACTTTATGAGACCAACAACTAAATATACTAAAAATCTAATTTTTAGCTACCAAACACAAATTGATTAAATGGCTTATTAAGCATCTGTTTGATCCCATTTTAATGAGATTTGCCCAATCTCATTTTGCTACCGCTGTGGGACCACCTTGTCCATGTCTGTCGATTGGAGAAATTTTATTCAGCTACATTCGAGAATGGGAGTATTTTGAACCGTATTATTTTCAACAACTTTTTTTTATTTCTAAATGCTCTGACATGTTAACAGTGTAATATCATTTTTAAAATCATATTTCTATTGTATAATAATGCAAAATCTCATTAAGCCCCTGTTTGGAACTTATTAAAATTAGATTTTGCATTTTAAACAGTAGACTCCTCTGATGATGACATTTCCTTGTTCACGTGTTAGAGCATTTAGAACGGGGAAAAAGCTGTTGAAAAAGATATAATCCAAATAGTGCAATTCCTCATCCTCCATTTGCCAAAATAACCTCTCAATTTCATGAACTTGGGGTAAATGGCAATACACTGAATTGAAAGTTAATTTGGAAAGTTGAAAATTACTACTGTCATCACCCCTTGCAGAGTCGACATTTTTTTCTTTAAAATTGACACGGACAGACATTGAATGACAAGGGAATCCCACAGTTGCAACAAAAAAACAAATGGAAAAATTTCATTACTGGGATCAGACGCTAATATTTGATTTTAATATATTCCAAACAGGGGCTAAATCAATTTGAATCACTTTATATTAATTTTTCTAAATATTTTTATCAATATGATAAATTAAGAAATAAAAAGCTAATTAAATCAATTTGAATAAACACGAATCATACACGAATTAAATGAAATCACCTCTTTTAATTTCTGTATTCTAGTGAGAAGCTCCTGCCGCGATTCAGTCAATTCCTGTAGACCATTCTAACATTTCATCTACAATTCAAAAACACAAATCTACAAGAACAAAATACAAAGGTACACTCTGTGTATATTTTTTTTATAAAACTTTAAATACAATATATATCAAGAAATAATCTACTAAGCACTACATGTTAAGCACCACTGGCATGGCGCGTCAATCCATTGGCTAACAAGTATAATACAGATCTCCAGTCCCGCAATAAATTCATCTGCCTATGTATTGATGTTCAATGTCGCCCGTGCTTAGCATAAGCTAAGCATGACGCTTCATTTCTCTGTGCATATTATATGGGTTCCTTTGTATAACAATAAGACGGAAAAAAAATTTAAAATAGAGCATTGAGCATACTGCAATCTTAGGGTTGATCGGCATCACATTCTCTTTCTTCTGCAAAAATCGGAAGAAAAAAGTCACAAAAGAAATTAAATACTCCCATTCTATATATAGACTAACAATTATTAAAAAAAATGGGATTACATAAACAGAGTAAAGGAAATAAATTTCCCTATTCATACATCAGATGGCAATTAAAAAAATAAAAAGGGGATTTCATAAACACAGATAAATAAGTAAAGATTAATAGAATAAAGTGGGGATTATATAAACACCTAGAAAAAGAAATAAAGTAGTGACATTTCATATATCAAATGACAATCTCATTTTATATACCACATGAAAATCCAAAAAAAAAAAGGATCACATAAACAAGCAGAAAAAGAAATAAAAGCACTCACATTTCATATACCAAATGAAAATTACAAAATAGAAATGCGATTACAGAAAACTCGTATAAGACAAATATAGAGAAAAAGGAGAAATACCACGGAGAGAGGAGCAGGCGGAGGAACAGAAGCGGTGGAATCGGAGTTTTCCATCGGATGACTTGGATATGGAGGTTTGAATTTGAATTTGGATCTGGGTTTTTCCTGTAGAGGGGGACAGGGGTTATTGCAGAGATTTTTAGTGCAGGTGAGTTTATTTATGTTAGCTGAGTTTATTGATGGAAGACATAAACATGGGACAAAAACAAAAGTTAAAAATTTTAAATTGAATTTCAAAAATTTGAGTTCTAGGTGGATTTTGATGTATTTGGGCGGGCTAATTCATTGTTGAGGGATTCTATAATTTGCCCCTATTTGGACTTCATTCTTAAAGAATTAATTTAGGGCTTGTTCGGTAGGGATTAAAATCAGATTAAAATTGAAAAATAATCGTTATTGTTGATTTTAATTAGATGAGTGGGACCAATAATGATCATATTTTCAATTTTAATTGGATTTTAATCTCTACCGAATAGGAACTTACTTGTAATGTTTGATGGTAATGTTTGATGTGGCAAAATCTGGACATATACAATTTTTTTTTAATCTTTTCAACTATAGATTCTCCCGTAAAATAATGTTACACATAAATTTTTTAAAAAAAATCTTCTTTTTTAACAGCATATTTTTCAAAAAATCACTATTCCAAAATATATTTTTCCCCAAAATTTGATTTTAATGGAGCCCAAACAAAGGCTTTATTGTTGGAGGATTTTGGCATGATATGAAAAAAGAAATTTTCAATTCTATTTTGTTGTAGTTAAAAATTACACATGAAATAATTAACCCATTGTGTTATTTATAAATTTGAGCTCGTGAAACTGAACTCAAAACAAAAAATGATCACTTCCCTCGAAAATGGTCGAGCTTGCTAGGGCAATGTATTGACTGAAATTTGTCAGAGTGCAAAGATGTCTAGCTTGCTTGTTTTAACTTTATTTATTAAGAAGAAAAATGAACGCTCAACGAGTCAACTTATGAATATAAATTGACAGAGCATGACAAGCACTCTTGTAGCCATAGTCAACTTATCCACAAATTAAGTACTCGGACGATGTAGTTTTGATACAAAAGTTTCAAGGTACTTTCAACTAGTGTCCAGGTGAATGACTAAAAACTTACGGTTTGTCCTAAAAGGTGCAATAAACATCCCTATTAAACAAAGGCAATGTGACAAGTTGACCTATTTCATAGAAATACATGTTAGCATAAACATTTCAGTAAGCAATGCTTCTTAATTAAGTCAAATCTTATCGAATGCTCTTAAGAATCTCGATATCAACACATCACGTGCATTTATAAATCGGCGCTATTTGATATAAAAATTCCAAAGTGATAACATCAAACCAAGCTAAGAATCCAAAGGGAAAAACATTACAACATGTTTAGTAAAATATATTGAACAGTACTGGACAATATTAAATAAGTAAAATAACCAACATTTTTCACACGGTCACAAAGTGGAGTCTAAGAAAAGCAAACAATTTTCTCCATGTCCCTAACTTCAAATTCATTTCTATTCTTGACCACAATATCATACATGTACATGGACTTAAACTTGCTGAAATCTTTGGGGAGTGAAATGAGGTGAACTGTAGATCTCTTGTGGAATTGCAGAAGTTCAGGATCATCATAATACCTCTCCCACCCTAACGACGATAGTTTCCTTTCGAGAACTGCATATGATGTAATGACTTCGTTACTAGAGATATGCACTAGCACTTTTCGATGACCAATGGACGAGCCTTGACAATCCCCCTGGTTTTCTACTATTCGAACCACGCCGTTCTTGAATACCCAAACACCAGACATGTTTGTAGTAGATGCAGGTTTGTGGGTTACTGGTATTGTTGAAGATATGGAGTGGATGTGTTTATATAGGAAGTGCTAATGTTATTATGGTCGTAGTATCAAAATTTAGCTTTTCATTAAGGCGTGTTTGGGGATAGGTATAGTTAATAGGGTCCGCCTAGGACAAGTCTAAGGATACATTCTGGGAAGGGTGTCTTTGGGGGGTGGGGTGGGGTCATTCGAATTTTCGTCCTCATTTGGAAGTGTATGTAATTGGATTGAGTAGAATCTAATATCTTTATATATTATCCTATTCATTTTTATAACCCCATCATGGGAATCTTTGTTTTGAGAGCAAATATTGGGATCTCTTGTTATCAGACTTTTCTAGGACCACGACTTGATATTTGTATAGTGATGTCAATTGAGTCGATCTATTTGTGACTTTCTAAAATAGCCCACTTATGGGCCTGAGCTAGCCCTAGTTTTGTGGCCACATTTCTCTATGGGCTATCTTTGTCCACAATTTTTACTCGAGATTATCGAGTTAAGATAGACCTACGAGTTAAATTTACTGTTATGCTACACGTGTTTATTGCCGTGGTGCCAAGTTTGGAGTGGTCCTCTTGGTTTGCCTAATACTAGGCCTTTCTTGCTAGCCCATTTTGTCTTAACATGCAATGTGTGATCACTATTTTATAAGGAGTAAATGTATATTCTTAACATACGATCAATATGAGCTCAAAACTTTCTTTGTAACGTTGGTCAATTGATCAAATTGCTCAATGCATGAATATGCTACTTGGTTTGAAAGATGTGTGGAATGAAAATTCCAATATTCCATAAGTAAAAAGTGCGAGATTCTGGTAGTCATTGTAGAATTGTATTGTCTTTTCATCAACTTTGTGAACGGCAATATTCAAATTTGAAGAATTTGGTTAGTTTTTAGGACCTAAAAAAGAAAGGGTTTATTGATTCTGACAACTCAAAAATGCACTTGAATACACACTTCTTTATGCCTACAAATTTGGACAATAATGTGCAATGTAAGAAGAAATTGCAAAAGCTAATAGATTCTCTTGTGTGTATACACAAACACACGTGCAAATGTGGTCTCATCGTGCCTTCTCCCTCGTGAAGGAATGGTCCATTGAGCTGAACTAACCTGACCAGGACCATCAATGCCATTGTCATGACAAGGGTTTTCGTCTGAAAACTTTTTGTAGATTTATCCGAACTAACTTGGCTTGTAAGAAATAACTATAGATTTTATTAGTTGACATCTGTATATCCATTCTTTTATCTATTTTGTTATTTTTTATTTTTTAAAAATATAGTATTTGTGATCATTGGTATACGATATCTGTTCATTTGACCATTGAATAAGTCTAGTGCAACGCCTACCTTCAATAAAATATATATATATAAATGAGAAATGAAAGAAAAGAAAACAATAATAATAATAATAAAACAGAATAGAACTGTTTTTTCAACAAAAAACTACGACTTTCTAGGGTCAATCATGTAGAAACTATTCACCAAAAACAAAGAACTTTTTTTTGAAGGATTGAAATTATCCGTAGTTCTATCGATAAGAATATTTGTTAACATATATAAAAATACGAACGTTAAATAAATACCTTTAGACGCTAATATTATCATTGTATTTATAGTTCCTAGATGGTCCTAATTAAATTAATATAATTGTTTTTTCAACAAAAAAATTATGACTTTCTATGGTCATTTGTCATAAAAAAACCAAGAGTTTTTTTTTTTTTTTTTTGGTAAGGTTGGGAATTATCCCTAGTTCTATCGATAAGAATATTTGTTAACATATATAAAAGTACCTATGTTAAAAAAAAAATACTTTTGGACGTTAATATCACATTGTATTTATAGTTCATAGATCGTCAAATTAATATTTTTTAGGGCTAAGAAGGTCATTGTCCCTTGAATCGATTTTGTTGGAAAATTAACCAAATTCAACTAACGGATTAAAGTATTTTAGCAGGAATTCATTTTTTCTAATGATATAATATCTTCTATATATATATATATATATATATATATATATATATATATATATATATATATATATAATGTCTATGAAACGGAAATTCTTGTTTTAACGGAAAATTTAACGAAATTTGTTATTTTAACGGAAAATCTTTCAAGTTGGATTTTAAGTCCTCGTTTGATTCCATTTAATTTATTTTTCATACACATTTTCAAGCACATATTTACAAAATAAAATATTTTACACGTAAATTTTAAAAAAAAAATTCCCACTTTTTAATCATACATCTTCCAAAATCACTATTCAAACATATTGTTTTTTAAATAAAGGCCACCAAACAAGAGCTGAGTGTAAAATATCCTTGAAAGTCTTTTTTTTTATTAAAAAAAATAAAATTACCAATCAGAGGTTTCGGGTTGGGTTTAGGCCAACCCAAATATCGACACCACCAGGCCACGAACTCGTTCCAAACCGAGTCAGTTCAGGTCGACCAATTTACCGTTTGGGCTGGTAAAATTCTAACTTGACTATTTATTGAGTACTATGTAACGATATATTATATTGTTTCATATAATTTCTATTTTTCATGTACAGTTAAATTATACATTCATATAATTGAATAGAATATTAAATTATACATTCATATTATATTAAATTATAATGTTTGCTAAGCCTATTTATAATGAAGTCAACTGTATTGTATGTCCAAAACATATTACTAGATCTTTTACAAACTCCAAGAGTCCGTTTGATAGGGTTGATTTTTCACGGATAAAATATTTTCTACATTTACGAGGAAAATAAAATCTTGATGTTTTGATGGGTAAATATTTTCAAGGTTTTTTTTTTTTATTTATTTTGCAATTGAAAGAAATTCTAGACACAATGGTAAAAAAAAATTCACTTTTATTGATACTTTTCATGCAAAACAAAGTCAAACGAATGATATTTGGTATGATTATTTTTTTTTATTTTTTTGGGAATTGAAACAAATTCTAGATCCAATAGTAGAAAATATTATCACTTTAATAGACAATTTTCATAAAAAAAGAAGCCAAACGAATACTAAATTTTCAACATTTTTTATGAGAAATTATACCAATCAAACACAATTAATTAAAATTTACAGTAAAATCATTTCTAGGAAAATAATTTCTCCGTAAAACATTTTTTTTCCATCAATTTTCCACCTTGCAATCAAACGGACCCTAATACTTCGATTTTTTCCTGATTTAAAGGTTAGATGAAAATATTGTATGACAAAATCATTTTCTATTAAAGTATTTTTTTTTTTTTGCTTATTAAATAGTTTTGAACAAGATTGAATTTTTGTAACTTTAGCTCGAAAAATTATAATTTAAGAAATTTAACACACTAAAAATCAAAATACCGTTACAAAACCTTGTACAAAAAACATGATATTATGAGAATTAAATCAAAATTTTAGTAAATTTTAATAAAGACAATGAAATGCATAGTCAAAAAATTGCAAATCATATAAAATATGTGATTAAAATTAATTTTTGACTTTAATTTAAATTACTAACGAAAAAAAAAACCCCAAAATTGAAGCATCCAAATTCATCCACATGTATAGTATATATACAAACATATATAATGCACATAACTTTCGACCCTGGAATTGTCAATGTCGGCTCATCTCTTCTTCCTCATCTCTTCTTCAAAGGTACCTTTACTTTTATTTTCATACGAAGAATCTGTTTTCAAATTCTCTTTCTCTATTGGTCTGCTTGTGTGTGCGGATATGTAATATTCAGGGCATCATCATGAAACATTTACTCCATTTCTTGGAGAAAATTTAGCTTATGCTCACACCCTTTTCATTTTTCACCAATTTTCCGCAAACCTAGAAGATATTTTATTGAAAAGTTGCTTACTTTCACTTATTGTGTATATATGTTTTGTACTTGGGTACGTGGGCGGTTTTCTTTTCTGGCTTTCGGGGTCTCAATTGGGGCAGAAATGGGATTTTTAAAATTGAGAAGTTGATTTTGTAAAAGGGATTATTTTGCAGGTTGTTGTAGTATAGCGGAGGAGAGGAATGGAAGAGCCGGGGCAACTTAAACGAGCGTTGATTGATACCACGGCAGGGGCATTATCTGGGGCAATCTCGAGGACTGTCACATCACCTCTCGACGTAATTAAGATTAGATTTCAGGTCAAGTTTTAATTTTTCATGATGTTGTTGCATATATATTATGGTTTTAATTTGTGAAAACGGATTGTAATTGTATTCTGGTTAAAGGTTGTTGAATTTTAGCTAATTGAAAACGTGCATAACTCCCACCGGGATGGTTGATTGTGTTGGTATATTCTCCATTGGCGGTATTATGTAACTTGGTTTACTTTTTTGGGGTCCAAAATGATAACAACTCAATTGCATTTGTTTTATCCGTCCAACTAATAATTTCAGGAAAGAAACACACTGTAGCACTAGCACAGTTTTGATATTATAGTGGTGCAATTCTACACACATGCAGGCATGTATATGCTGTATGTATGGTTGAATCTGGCTTCGGATTCTAATATTTTATATTCTCTTCCTTTTTCTGATTGAAGATTGGAGCAAAAATCGCTTGAAAATGATCAAAATTTGTAAGGGTAACTTTCGTATCAAACTTTGAGTTCCAATTTGGAATGTTATTTTGTGTTACTTAAGTAATGAAGTGAGTGGATGCAGCATATTTTTCTTGTTAGGAACCGTATATTTTTTCATCGGCTCGTGAGTTTAATGGAACAAAGCATGGGACTTTAGAGTAGACAATGATAGTCAAGATGGCTATAAAATGGCAATGATCTCAACGTTCTACTTGAAACTCTAGTTTTTTTTACTACTGGAAATAGAGATTACATTTAAATTTTAAACTCCTTACATAATAGGCATGGATACTGAGACAAACACTTTGAGGACACATCAATTAAAATGATAAGAAAAGTTTCTAACATTTCCTTTCAAGTTGATGTTTTATTTTCACAATACTTGCAACTTCAAGAGGAATATCTCCACAATCTTACAAGTTCTTACTCTGTCTAAATAATTTATATCTTTTTATTAGTCAGTCAGATTCATTTCATTTATGTAGTCATTTTTCTGCTCTGAGTATGTATGTGCTTTTCTGGAAGTGCATGTGGCTGTATATGAAGAGTTGTAAACTTATTTGATAATGTTATCCATTGGCAGGTTCAACTGGAACCTACTACACAGTGGGCTGTGCTTCACAAAGCTGCGTATGGTTCATCAAAATATACTGGAATGCTGCAAGCAACCAAGGATATCTTTAGAGAGGAAGGCTTACGGGTATACCTTCAAAAGATGTCAAGACACTTTTATTCAACACCTCTACAGCAACTCTGAATGTTCTTGTTGGATCCTACTCACATCACTTCATGTTTCACAATAGGGGTTTTGGCGGGGTAATGTCCCAGCCTTACTTATGGTTATGCCATATACAGCAATACAATTTACGGTTTTGCACAAGTTGAAGACGATGGCTTCCGGTTCTTCAAAGTCAGGTTTGTTCTAATGTTTCTGTCCTCCTGGAAAATGCTGTTTGATGTGTTGATAGATATTACACAAGGTGCATGTTCCCCTCCCCTTTTAGTCATTGTATATTTCTGAAATCACGTGCCTAGCGTTTTGAGGTGTTTCTTGTGATAGGATGATTTGCTAAATGATCATATTGTTTATCTTTTTGGATGTGTTTGATCTTTGTTGTTCAAATCCACATACTTTATAGGCATCGTGAAATTTTTACTAGGCATTTTCCACTGTTGTCATTTATTATTTTTTGGATCACTATGTGATCTATTCTGACTTTGAAATTGTCTGTTCTGTTAAAGATGGCAGAAATTGGAACTTGGAATGAGACAATAGTTTCAGTTTTGACTGGTTAAAATAAAAAAAAAAATTATAAATTTCAACTCATGCTGTTAGATTTCTGACATGCTTGGCCTGATTTTTTATTTGCTGCAGGAGATCACATCCATTTAAGTCCGTATCTTTCTTATATCAGTGGGGCACTAGCAGGCTGTGCCGCTACTATTGGATCATATCCATTTGATCTTCTAAGGACCATTTTAGCTTCACAAGGGGAACCAAAGGTATTGAGCCTAAGGCATGCAATTGAATTATTGGTATTTGTTTAGTTAAAATTATTTCGCGAATCCGTGTATGTTGAACTCAAAACTCTAATCTGTTGCACATTTTACACCATGTACAGCTTTCTGCAGGATTTTATATGTATCTATTGAAGCGACTGTTTGTAAAGAATAGATTTGTGGTGGCATTTAATATGTTATCATTATTGCAACACATGCTTCATTTGGCAGTGATCTTCCCTGTAGAATCTATAAACATCGTATAAAACTTACCAAGGGAAGGTGGATGATATTGTCATTGTTATCCACATTATGCTCAATTTGGCAATGTTACAAAATAATTAATGCTGTTACACTATTTGTCAATTGACTCATCAATCGCAATTCATAGGCAGGGAAGTTTTATCTGTGTGAGTCAGGCTCTAAAAGTTGCATACACCTATTTCTCACGTTTGTCAGATGCATGGTTCAATACAAATGAAATTTTCTGGAAGTAATGTGTTATGCTTATGATCAGGTGTATCCAAGCATGAGATCTGCATTTGTTGATATAATTGAAACCCGAGGCTTTCAAGGGCTGTATGGTGGATTATCACCTACCCTGGTTGAGATAGTTCCTTATGCTGGATTGCAGTTTGGAACCTATGATACATTTAAGCGTTGGGCATTGGTAAACTTTTAATTCTGTCTCTCTCATAGATGTGCAAACAGGCACATCCCAATGGTGATTTATCTTTCTGCATGTCTGTAGATGCAAAAACTTTGACTAAGCATACTTTATCCACTCTCTTGATATTCTTGTTCTGTTTATAATATCAGGAATTAGAATCCTCTATCCTCGTATTAAGAGCTAGCACATACGAATTGTTAGGTTTGTTCTGTAGCTGATGGTCCATTATTACCGTTTATGGATTTCTTTCCTGCTCTTTGTAGTTTCTTGCCAAGAAAGATGTGAACCATGTTGCATTGACATTTGTATGTATCTATGGAAGATTTTTCAATTGGGTCGATAAATGCTGAGTTGATGTTTCCTTTCTGAGAACATATGTTGTCTTTTAAAGCAGATTGGGAATTGAATAGATGGAAAGATTGAGTTTGTGTTTAATTTTAAATTTTCCCAAGTAGACACCTGTCTGAAATTTGATGGAATGACTATCTTTTAACTTTTCACCTCTTCAAGTTACTTAGCTAATATCAAGATGAGGTTATAGTTAAAAGTTTCTCTTCATGGCGTCATCGTGTCGCCATGATCATTTCTAATGAAGTGCATGATTTTACTGTTAATTTCCTGGACAATTATGCTGTTCTATGTACATAAGATAGATCATGTTGGCTAGGTGTTAATTTCCTAATCATTCGAGCATAAATGAATGTCCTGGCTAATATTACTTTATTGTGCACTCGTTGCCGTCTGTCACTCTTGTAGGCTTGGAACCATTATAGATCTTCGGATGGTAGCCGAACTGATTACACCCTTTCAAGCTTCCAGCTCTTTCTCTGTGGATTAGCTGCCGGAACATGTGCTAAAGCTGTCTGTCATCCGTTAGATGTGGTCAAAAAGAGGTATCAGGTAAAATTTCAACCTTTTTCAACTGAATAAGAGCATTTTGTTTCCAATTTTATGCGTGATAGAGATGTTATAGCTAGATCACCGTGTGTTTCGAGTTGATCTGCAGATTGAAGGTCTACAAAGGGATCCAAGATATGGAGCTCGAGTAGAGCATCACGCGTACAAAAATATGTATGATGCCCTCAGACAAATTTTGCTCACGGAAGGTTGGGCCGGACTCTATAAGGGCATTGTCCCATCAATTGTCAAAGCTGCACCTGCTGGTGCTGTAACATTTGTTGCATATGAGTTCATGTCTGATCGGTTAGAGTCGATTTTAAAATGAGTTTTCGCCTTTTTTTTTTGCGCTTTCTTCACCTAGTTTTTTCGGTTTCATATCATTCATTTGCCCATCTTAATAGAGCCCCCCATGTAGAGAAGCGGGGCAAGCGATATTATTTGATTTGAAGGATTATTCACAGGCCATTATTTTGATTGTACAAAAGACTCAACTAGCAAATCAAACTCAAGACTATGAATGCTAGTCGTGGTTGATGGTTGTTTGTTTTACTATTGTCCTCGGGAGGCACTGCTACAAATGAAGGATCACCCGTGTTAAGGGGATAATCAAATAAATATAAAAATATAGATTAATTAATAAGGATTTGAGCCATGGGCGGACCCGGGGAGTCTTGGGGGCACGTGCTCCCCAACTTTTTTTTTTAAAGTCACGTTTGGTATCGATTGAAATTAAAATTAAAGTTAACAATTAATTTTAATAATATATTTTATGAAATTCATAACTGTTTTAACTTTTATCAAAATTGAATAAAAATTTGATTTTAATCTCCATCAAACAGGGGCAAAATCACAATAAATTTGAATTTCGATAGCATGCTAATTTTAAAAATTATCTGACGATCATATGCTGATCGAATCTATAAATTGCTTATGTCATCTCAAAGTTTATTTCGAGAACTACATTATGGGCATATCGAATAGTTATATATCGAAAATAGTTAAAAATATATTAAACGTGAATCCTAAGGAAAGAAGTCCAACTCGAATTTTTTTAAAAAAAAAAAATCAATTATTTCATTAACATTTACTATTTTTGCGATACAAATTTCTCAATGTAATTTTCATCATTTTATTAAAAAAGTTTATATAGAATATGACATCAAAATTTTTCAAATTTTACATTCGAAAAAATCATATCCCATATAAATTTTCGGATGCAAAATTACATGGGGTGTAATTTTTTTGGAAGTAAAATTTCTCTCAACTTTGCAAGTTCAATTGTGCCCTCTAATTTTAAAGTTCTGTGTCCGCCCTTGATTTGAATTTTGAATTACTTCTCTTAATAATGTTGATTTTTTAATATAGAATATAATTCTTAACATGGTATTAGAGCTTATTAAGTTCTAATGACTAATTCGATTCTATTAAAACTCAAAAAATAAGCACACTGACTTTAAGATTGGTTTGTTTGTAACGAGCTACCAACTTTGTTTCTCAAATGATAAAATCTCACGTCGAATAAAGATAAAAATACAGATTAATTTATATGCGTTTGGACTACTACTCTTAATAAGGTTGATCTTTGACTTTTAGGATGAAAATCCAAGTTTTAACACTTAAAACCTCTGCAGCATCAGTGTTGAAGTGCTCGACTGTTCAGGGAATGTTCATAGGGCCATCAGGTCATCAGCCTTCCCCTGATGCAGAAGGACAACCTGGTGTAGCTGCGACACATTGAAGGTTCCAGGAGGAGTAGGTCTTTCCTCGTATCTGCTCGACTCCAATGTTGTAGTCCTTTGTTTTGGCAAAGGTTTAAAATACTTCACTACCAAAGATGTCTGTCAAATTAGTCTGGTGATCAACAAGTGAATGACTTCACATAGATATAAATTGGTTAAGCACTCAAATTCACCAGTAAGTCACTTCACTTAATTAAAGCACGTTAGAGCGTGTTTGGCTAAGCTTATAAGACCCTAATAAGCTACTCATAAGCTAGCCAAACATGCTGTTAGTGTTGACAACAATATATTCGAGAAAAACAAGGGGTCTGGTGTTCAGTTTGTGAAAGTTCGAAATAACAAAAAACTAGAACAATAAAGATCGGTTCACTCTCGATGCACCATCTTCACTTGCTGAGCATAAAACCTAGCTTAAATATGAAAATAATCAATAAATATTAAATAACTTGCACTGATAATGAGTTTGACAGCTTAAGCAATCAATTCAATTCATGTAGAAGCTCGAATGCATGAATGGTCAAATTTCAATACTAGAGTTCTCAAACGAGTTACCATATAGCAAAACATGTTAGGGTAAAATACCATGTCAAAGATTAGTACATCATATAGGATAAGCGGGATATGACTTGGAGTAATGAGATTATCATGGATTTTTCTAATATGAAATTTAACGTTACACAATATTAGAAAGACGTTATGTATTGAAAAACAATATTTTTTTATAATATATTTGTTAATAAATAATTTTTTTTATTCGTAATTTTACTCCTAAGTAATTTTATTATTTATTAGTGATTTTTTCAGTTATAAGCAATATTTTACTTATAAGTCAATTTTTTACTATTAGTAATTAGCGTATTTTTCCTTGCAAGTGATTTGTTATGTAAGAGTTACTTCTTTGCTTGTATGTTATTTTTTAACCCACGAGTATTTATTTTTATTTTTTTACTTTTTAAAGTGATTTTATTACTTAAAAGTAAATTATAAGAAATGATCGTTTGCATTACTTGATTTTCTCAAATTATAAGTGATTGAGTTTAAATTTAAATCACATTTTTCTTTTCAAACAACAATTCTCATCTCATCTATTCTTATGCTTAGTCACATAAATTCCAACTTGTTTACGATAGACTAAGAGCATCTCCAAAAAATTCTTTAAATATGAAAAGATCTCGATTTTAAAGAGTTAATATTTAAAATCATACTCCAAGAGACTCTTTAAATTAATATTTTAATTTAGAGAGTGAGTTTGGCTCTTCAACCCACTCCCTATAATTAAATACATTCAAAGTGTTTCAATTTCTAATATATGAAAACAATAAAATAATTTAAAGAAAAATTAGTTAAAGTAAAATATAAAGAAAAATAATAAATATTTTTTGAGAGCAATAAAATTAAGTATTAAATAGAAAGAGTTTGTTAGAATACTTTAAAATTTTAACTCTCTAAATTTATAAATGCTCTTCAAATGATAAAATATGCTATTTAAAATAGAGAGTATTAGAAATGTTCCAGAGCTCATTTGACAGGATTTCTACTTTTGCTTTTATTTCTTGTAGACATCTTCATCTAAAAACTCTTCTAGTAAAACAAAACTACTTCTAAAAAATGATTCAAATAGGTTTAAAAGCGACTTTATAGTCTCAGAAGAACCTTTTGACTTTAGAAAAGCATTGACAAACGAGCCCTAAAACATCCCCACAATGGCTTTACTTTCTAAGAATAAAGTTAAAAGAATGCTTAAAGGTTGATAATCACACAAAATACGCGATGCTCGTTGCAATAATCCATGCAACAGAAAAAGCCATTGTCTTCACATTCATCTACCATGAAAGGGTTATAGCGTACGGAACCGTTGTCAATTCGATCCTCTTATCTCCATGAATTTGGATCCTAATGCATACATGGTCAAATTAGATCAAGAATTGTCAAGAACATTTTCGTTTCAGAACACGAGTTGTTTGCCAAGATAATTATGAAATGTAGTCTTAAATATCTTCATTTGCCGATTTGCTGAAGAGTGTGGCTGGAAAATGTGATGGATTACCAGCCAAAACTGTACTGTTTACACTATGCAGAGTCACTAGGATCATACGGGAACACATAAAAAAATTCAGCAGCATGAGAATACCAGAAAGCCACTTGAACTGCTTCTCTCGAATAACTGACCAGGCATCTGCTGCCAATCGAAAGGTTATTAATGTCATTTTATCAGAATTTCTACGGCTTCAATGGGTGGGGCAGTTCTCTTCTTCAGTCTCCTGTTTCTGCCGATGATCTGGATTGCAGAAAGTAAATCCAACAAAATTACAAGTTCTTACCTTTCGAGAGAGTAGATTTCTTCTAAGAATTATGTGCTGGTTGTTATATCATGACTGGTTAAAACGCGCGAACAGCAAAATGCAGTATAAACTAGTGCACAAGAATAAACGACATGAATTGCTTTCCGCATAAGAATGGTGATATAACAACCCAAACTGCTGAAATCCAGTTCCCACTTCTCATGGCTGAACCTGTGAGCTTATCAAAGTCTCATTGGCCTGATACTGGGTTCACATTTTCATCTTTTAAAACTTGAAATTTGTCTCGCACATTGCTGTCACCACTGTTAGACACGCCATTCTCACCTTCTTGAATTTGGGAAGTCACAGTATCATTGCTGAACTCATTGAGAGCCACCATGTCACGGGCATACCGTCGAGGTCTTGGTGTCGGGTTTTCTCGTGAAGTGGTGTCCTTATTTTTCCGCTTCCGATTTGTAGTTAAAAATCCGTTTGCCAGAGCTTCCAATGCTTTTGCTGTTAGAGGTCGGTTTCTCGTGCTGTGCCTCTGCAGATTTGGGTTAGGCTGCTCCACTGAATTACCCTCAACTGTAGAGGATTTTAGTGGACAATGATCATCTGGCTTGAGTATTTGGTCATCTTCCTTTTTAATTATTTCTGTTGTTAAGACAGCATTCTCCAAGTCTGGGGAAACTTGAGGCAAGTTCAAATCAATCAATGAATGACTTTGAAGGTGCCGAGGATGAGGTTCTGTACATTCAACACTCCCGCTAGGGCTACCTTTCGACGAACCGGTATACGACAACTTTTCTTGTGATGAAACCACTTGAGCAGATATATTCTCAGTAAATTCATGAATACCTGAGCACAAACTAATTATTTCATTTTCCAGACTGGGAACCAAAGTTGAATGAGCCACACCATTGCTTGTCTCATTACCACTACAAGCAGTTAATCTCCTATGCCGTTTGGTAGTAGGAGCTACATTGTCCACATTTTTCCGTTTCATTTTTCGGCCCAACTGGGATTTTACCAAATTTCTTGGTTGCTTGTCCTGGCGCAAATCCTTTTTGTTCTTCAAGTTACTCACTGAAATGTCACTTCCTTGGTATATAGTATCATGATCTTTCCTGCCAGGAAGCATTTCCACATTGGATTTAGTTGTACCAAGATTGGTATTATTTGTCTCACTGTCATCAACTAACATGGTATCAACAATGTCAGATTCATCGGTAGCCTCATCATGAGTATCCCCATTGCTATTGTTAGAACGGTTTTGAGAAATTATCGTGTTTGAGATTTCAAATGGCAGGCTCCTCAATTCTCTCACTTTGTAAGGTTTTCCATCAGCAGAACTTGTATCTACAACTGTAAATGTCATGGCATCTGTATTACATTTATGGGTGCGAGGTTGAAGATAAAAATGGTGTTGCTTTATAGGCAGTTCTTCATCATCTTTCACTAACTCACTTTCACTGGTCCACTTATACTCTTCTTTCTTCTTGTTCCTTTCATCTTCTTCATTTTCAAGCTCGAGCAACCCGGGTTCTCTGGCAACCTTGCTCAAGACATCAGCTACACAATCAAAATAGTGCTCGCCTTTCACTAATTTCCTTCTTGAAAATTTATTGATGCCGGGCACGAGAAATACCAAAGAATACATGGAAACAGCAGCATAACCCTGATTCTTAGGCTCCTCTGAATGCCAACCTCTTGCCAACAAACGAGGCCAAACAGCTTCCCAGAATAGATCATTTGACCGAGCTTTGCTCAACCGGTAGTCTCCTGTTAGAAAATTGACGATTTCACTGGGTGCAAGAGCCGAGCATGCTTTGCCAGTTGGAATCTCTGGGCGAATTGGGATAACTTGATTGGGCCTTGAAGTTTCAAAGGCCATTCCCGTGAGATCTTGCTTTCCTTTGCCAATTCCAACAGCTTTTACGAGAATGTTTGTCCCAACCATAGTCTTCAAAGAGAAGATGTAGTCTTCTAGTGACATCTTTCCTTCTCCAAATGTTTTACAGACCTTCCGAGGAATTAAAAAACACAGGTAAGCAACATTCTAGGGACAACAAAGAAATGCATTTGCACAGGCTATCTCACTTTAAATATCCATGTTGGACTTTAAAAGGAAACTTAAAAAAATTAAATTATTCACTCAAGCGTCATCATTTTATCCTTCTTACGCCAACATATCCCTAATTTTCCATTGTATGCTCTTTAGTTTGAACCCTTTTACACAAGCTTAAACAAGTCATCAAGTCATCTTAAAATAAAAGCCAAACATAATTCGAGGAGTTATTTCTAAAAATCATTTTCCCAGAAGGGAGTTCAGTAAGTGTGGGGTCAGGGACAAATTATGAACGATAGATTCAGTGCATATTTTGGAAAGTTAACGAGGCACTTAATTCTACCTTAAGCTAAATCATGCTAAATTTGAACTGCCTTCACAGCTCAGGCTCCCATCATTATAAAGCCCAATTCAACAATTGATACTCATTTCCTCTCCATCAAAGTAAAGGAAGACAGAAAGAAACCTAAAACACTAATGATTAATCATTCAAAGTTGAGACCAGATCCCATTGAGGATTATTATTCTTTTTCCTTCCATACTACAATAAGAACGTCAGAACTTATGCTTTTCACATCAAGATTTTAAAATGAGAATATATTCACCAGTAATAAAAGATACAAACAACAGTAGTGATTTTGGCATATGTTGATTCCCTCTATCCTTTACCCAAAACAAAAATAAATCAAGACTTATTTGCATTATGAGAATAAAATAAATCATTCGCAGAAATATCTAGCTTATGTCACATATTTCTAGAGATAAAATAAGGAGAAAAATATATCAAGGGAACTATATTATTGTAGCTTTAGCAAATGTTTGCAACTCGTCATATTCATTTTCGATTGAAGATCCATAAAATTTGATTTCCAGCCTGCCCGAATCAGATTAGCTTTGTTTACAATTTTGAGACATCCCAATAAATTATCCATCATTATAAAACATCTCTAAAATTTTCTTGCACGTTAACCTGTAGATTTAAGATAGTGGAGAGATCCACAAGCAGAGGATAACTACAAAGGGTCAGTCACATCTCTTACCTAAAAGTTGATCCTGGTCAAATTGAGACATAATTCTGGAGTAAATTTAATACCACTAGAACGCTTTCTCAAAGAAGAACAATGACACATTTCTATTGCAAGTATTCGACAAAAAAATAATTAGTCGAAATTCGTATATTAGAATAATTCATAAAAGTACCTCCAACAAAGCATTTTGGCATTCTTCTGACACACTGGGAAGTATACGAGAGAGCAACTCTTGCTGCCTCAGTCCAGAAAATATTTTCTGTCCATGCACAGATCTTCGGCTTTTCATCTTCCGGCATTCTGACCATCTATGGTATTCACGGGACCTATAAAACTTACCGTAATAAAATGAAAGTACAGTCCCCATCCCTTTACTTTCAATGAATCGCGACAGTTGAATGAAATTTTTTCCAAAAATGTATAAACCAAGCAGGAATGGTTCCTTCTCAATGTCACTCAAATAATCACTAACAAATCCAGGAAGCAAAAGAAATTCTTGACCACTGCAAGTACTCAATTTCTCATGTGGTGGTAATTCTTTCGATTCTTCTGCTGGTCCCCCATTATCTACTGTATTATATGAAGGCCCAATGACGATTCCAACATTCTCATCATGGGAAAAAATCTCTGTTGTCTTGATATTTTTAGATTCTGATGGTCTGGAGTCTGGAATGGTTTTTGGTTCACTTGGAAGTTTCAACGTTTCTTGCTTCGGGCATTCACCTTCCTTACTCACCAATATTAATGGTATGGGTAGCCCAATATAAAATTTGTCGTCGAAATGGGCTTCATTTTGTGCATATGATGCATTCCTTGTGCAAGAAATACAATTGGTCTCTCCTAAAAGGGATGGAATTTGAACTTGATGCTCATCTCCAATTCGAGGAAGAATCTCAGGCTCTCCGAAGTCGTCACATGCATCAGAGGACGCCAATGGAAGTAACCAGTCAACAGACATAGCATCAATGCAATCTCCATTTTGAGTTGATTCAACTGATGCCATCTCCCAATAAATTAATAGATCTACATTAATTTAAAATTAAATTAACACTTAATACATGACGATATATGTCAAATCAACTTTGACTTAACTTTTAAGTTAACAAAAAATACCAAGTGATTCAAATTCAGAAAACCTGAAGTTCAGATCATTTGTCAAGAGTTGATGCCTGAAGACTAAAAATAACCATGACCTTTTCTTATGAAAGTAGAAAGGTGCTATATTTCTGGTATAAATCAGATGTAACTGGAAATGAGAGTCCATACAACGCAAATAAAAATTGAATGAAAGAAAGAAAATTAGAAAGGTAAATATGTTTCAAGTTGTTTGGTTGGGTTGCTAAAAAATTCACTATAAACTCAAAAAATACACATATTTTTAGTCCTCACTTTATATCACCAAAATGCAAGTGATCGTTTTTATCCATTAACAAATGCAATTCCACTAATATTGGTATCCAGAGATTAATTATGCTTCATCACCTTTCTCTGTATCCTGTCGCTTGCAAGGAGCAATTTTTCCGTTCTCTCTTTAATGTGACCTGAGCCAAAATGACAGAAGTGTAAGCAATGTATGTCGATTAAGTCATTCAAGAATATCCTGTAATTACTTTTGTATACAAGTCCACAATTAAACATGCTTCTTGTTTCAATGCCATAAATAACAAGAAGCAGATCTCAAACCTGGGGGGAAAAGGAAGGACGGGCTTAAAATCAATAAACAAGTATTCTAAAAAAGAATTTACAGAATTTTCACTAGATATATGAACTTAACGGTATTTTATTTAGTAAATAAATATAAAATATCGAGAAGAAAATTTGATATTTAAGAATTGCCGAAATTCATGAAAACTGAACCTGAGAAATTGCATAAACCCGTGAAACTGCAACCATTAAGATATTTTTTTTGAAAAACAATTCGACAAGAATACATATCAACCAAGTTAACATAGTCAATAACTAATTTTTTCCCCCTGAAAAACAGATCCATTATTAAATGAAACCAAATCTGTTTTACAAGACGAAAACTTTATCCCAAGAAAAGGACCTAATCAGGCGACAAATCAAAGCACATTAATGAGAAACCAGGGTACTCAACTCCCACAAAAATTAACACCTTCAAAACTTCATTATTCACAAGTATCATTTTCAATAAAGAAAAATACAACCATATATATATACATACAGAGTTTGGGACTCATATTTATGCATGTATCTACAAAAAATTATAGCCAAAATTCGAGAAAGAGTTGAGGAGGCTTGAGAGGCACGACTTGACGGAATGGGTCTTTCCAGACCCCAGTTAAGATACAAAGCAAACAAAACGTGAAATATGAAGACTAAATTATGCATACATACATCAAACGAGATATATATAAATATTTATTTCATAACATGTATGTGTATATGTAGAATAGAGAGAGGAAGAAAAAGAGACGGTACCTGGGTTGTATTCTAGGAGAGCAAAGGCTTCATGGGGTGGGTTAAATCGAAGAGAAAGAAAGATGAGAGTATACGGTCTCGCTTGCAGTATGGAAGTATTTTGACGAGTTTTAGAAAGCGAGAGAGAGGGTGAGTCTGTGAGTATTTTTAGAAAAAATTGCAGAACTCGTTCCAACTTTACAGTTATATAACAATTTGGTCTTTTAACTTTTAGATCACATTAGTATTAATCCTCAACCTTTTGCGAGTGCGTAACAAAAGAAATCGTCCACGAGTTAAAAAGTCCAATTTCGTTGAATTATAACATTATTATTAAAACACGTAAAACAAATAGAAACTAAAAGACAAAGAAAAGAAATAAAAAAAATGATCGAGACAAAAAAAAAAAAAAAACCACTGCTGATGACTTGGTAGGACAAAATTGATGCAGAGCATGACTAAATATGTGGGGGGGCCTAGTGCATAAGAGGGTTGGTCTCCAAATGAATAGTGTTTGGGATAAATTCTCGAACTTAATTTTGGGTGATACAACTTTATTGCGCCTCCTTGCATATATCAGTTGGTAGTAGAGATGAAAATTACGTGTTTGTTTCTCTAATGAGGGAAGAGTAGTGCAAAACATCACTTCACACAACACAATGTAAACCCTATTTCGTATGGGGTTAGCCCAAATCGAAGATGCTAGATTGTGCATATTTTCATCAACTGTGAACTATAAATTTTGAAGAAAGTATAAAAAAATTAATGTATAACTGAGAGGCAAGGTAAGAGTTAGATTGGACAAGTTGAGACAAGGGATGACTACTAAGGAGTTGGAGTGCAAGCAGGTGGTGTTGGGACCTATGGTGGTTAAGACAAAAGAGAATGATTTTTTTCCTTTTTTCTCTTTCTACTTTTTTAATTTATTTTTTGTTTGAACTATTTTTTAATCACTCATTCACTTAGCCTCTATTTGGTCTCCATTTTCAAAAATTATTTTTTCTTACTCATTTTCAATCATACATTTTATGAGATTCAATTATTTTTATAAATTCTTCAACCACGCATTTTATTAATTTTTATCAAAATCTACTAAAATTTTGATTTTTAGTAAAAATCAAACGAAGTCTTACAATAGTACTCTACATCGTAGTGAATAAATGCAGGACTTCAATCCTTTGAGACTACTTGTACAACACTTACGAAACGCTGAGGGTTAAAAATGTTTCAATTTAAAAGTTGGTGATAAATCTGCTACATAGGCATATGTTGACGAGAAACCATGCAATTTACCTAATACTAGGGGTTTTAAAGAGAATTGGAAAAAGGGGATAATCCTATGCAAAGAGGCCCACTATGAGATGCTGTGAAGGCATTAAGAAATTCAATTATCTGGAACGAAGTTACAGATTTACCCTTCAAACTTTTATCACTATTGAAATAAAAATAACTAAATCGGTCATTTAGATTCAGTTGTTGTGTCCTAGTGGTGAACGCGCGCTATCCTCACAAGTGAGTAAAACGAGGAATTGAAAGAATTCCATGTTGTCACTTCATGTTTTCGGCTTAGTTTATGGTTTTAATTTAATCATTATTAAATACTATATAGATTACTATTTTAAAAATGACTAGAAATTAGGAAAAATAAAGAAATGCTTAAAAAGTAAAAACTACCCTCCTGGACTAAATTTATTAAATACCTTTTTTTAATTATTTTTGAATAATTAAAAAGGAAGTGACGAAAAATTATACAATTTCTGCATTGAGGAATGATAGCACGACTATAAAGAAAGATCATAGGCCAAGTTGCTCTATTTGAAAGTTTGAAAATCAACTTACTATTAAGATAATAAATAGAAGACCAACCCTAAACCTCTATTTGGCAACCATTATTTCAAAATTCTTTAATTTTTATAGTCATTTTCAACCATACATTTACACAATAAAATATTTTGTCTGTAAATCCAAAAAAAAAAAAAATTACTTTTAAACCATACATTTTTCAAAAAATCACTAATCAAAACTTTATTTTCTCAAAATAATGTCCATCAAATATAAACTAACTTCATTTAGCATTGTCAATTTGTTCAATTTATTGCAACTTAAACACCAATTTTTTTTTCTTTATTGAATATTAAACACATTATTCGTCACATCGATAAATTAAGATCCTAAAAGTATTATCAACCAAAAACTGAAGACTAATGGGTTAATTGCATTACTGGTTATTGTATTTTTAGCGAACTTACATCGGGTCATTAAACTTCAAGCCCAAACAGCACAACAAATCACTTTGTCCGCATTCTTGAGTCAATCTAATGTTTATAGCTGACAAACGTCCACATCTATTTTAGCCCATGTTTGGAATTCATTATTTTACATTTTAATGAGGAATGTAGTATTTTTTTGGAGAATGCGTGGTTGGAAAAAAAGAAAAAAAAATTAAATTACGTCCCACAAAATAAAATCATTACGTCCCACAAAATATATTCTTAAAAAAGTTATATCGAATAGGGGCTAAATTAACGTAAAATTGACTTAAGGGTCAAACTAAAGTTCATTAACCTCTATGTAAGTAACATCCGATAAAAGGTCAATGACCCACAGCACATTTAACCGACTAAGAAAATTGCTCAACTCTTTTTTTTTTTTTTTATAGGATTTTTCTTTATGCGTACAAAATAAAAAAGTGCACCTTATTAAAGAAAAGAATAACCATTCAACAAAATCCAAAAGAGATTACTCTCTTTCTATCTCTAATTCAGAGTAGCTTTAATCAGTTGGACTAAACAAGACCAAGTTAAAAATAATACAAATATATTTAAAATCGACTCACACATAGACTCGATAAAGGTACGTGATTAAATGTCATAAAATTGAACCGTGAATAAAAATATTCAATAATAAACAAGAAAAGTAAACCGTCGTCCGATATTTTGCATTTAACTGGATTGCTTCAAGTTTTTAGATCGAACTAGTTAGTCCAATCTACGTAAACCCGAACAGCAATAAATTGAAAAAAATGCGATGAAGGAAAAACGTGATGAACATATTGGCGCGGATTCTAAACCGCAAGACATATCCAAAAAAAAATTAAAAAAAAAATGAAGCATATAATAAAACAAATTCACCAAAAAAAAAAGAAAAAATGAAAATTATTGCAACCCAGCGGTACCAGTCGCCACTCCACAAAACAAAACCACATTTGAAAATTATACAAATCGAATGCTAAAAAAATAGAAAATCCATTGAAAAGTATGAAGAATCACAATCTATAACAGATTTCCAATGTGATCTAATCAAATTAAATTCCTCAAACTGTTTAAACCGATTAAACCATAAATACAAGCAGATATATACGTATAATCTACACGAACGTCGGCACACACTTCACACGCATATATAGAACACCGAGAACAGCAAAAGATAGAATTCAGTACCTGTTTGGAGGCTTGAGTGACTGGAGAAGAAACGAAACTGATGAAATCATAAAATTGGTCTGGATTTTGGATGCAGAAAAAAGGTCAACAGAAGAAAATAGATATATACATACACATATACATACGTGTGTGCGTGTGTCTGTGTGTGTTTTTAGGATGAAAGAAAGGCTGAAACAGTACCTGGTTAAGAGAGCAGAGCTTTCACGGTGAATTTCTAGAGAGAGATGAAGAAGAAAAATGAAATACCTTTCTCTCACTATATATATATAGATATATGCATTATAAAATGAGAGATTAAATCCAATATTTGTTGATTTGTTGTGCTTTTTGGCCTCACATGCAATGTGTAAATTTTTGAATTTATATTATTTGTTACAGAGTTTTTTAAAAAAGGGTGTAAATATTAAAGGGGAAAAAAGGGGATTTTCAATAAGTAATTAACCCTATGTTTGGTCACCATTATTTTTAAAAAATAATGTTTTGAATAGTTATTTTTAAGATAATGTGTTGTTAAAAAGTTAGAAATTCTTTTTGATTTACATGTAAAATACTTTATTGTGTGAACGTGATTGAAAATAAGTATATAGAAAAAAAGTTCAAAAATTATGGTTGTCAAACATGGACTAAGTTAGCCGTTGTTTGTGTTTGATGGAAATTTGACGAGTCTTGTGCAGGGACGTAGCCAGGTTTTGAAGTTGGGGGGGCGAAAATACGGGGGGTGGAGGGGGTAGGCCCCCCTCCCGGGGGTTTGGGGGCGGAGCCCCCGAAAATTTTTTTTTTAACTAAAAGAATTGAAAACAACGATTTTGAGTACTAAAATAGTACTGAAATTCAATATTCGATTCAATCACTACTGACTATCCTACTACTTAATTCTTAAATTCAAATATTCAATAACTAACAATTACACAAACTAACAGCAACTACTCTACTTAATTCTTAAATTCAAATATTCAAGAACAACTAAACATGCATTATGCATAAACCAGGTTGGGAATTGAGTTTTAATTAGTTGGGCTTGAGAATTGGGAACTTAGGTTTTGGATTGAATTTGGGCTATTGATTTATTTAAGTAACTATTGGATCTTTTGTTTAGATCTAAGATTTTTGTATGTTGAATTTTAAAATGTAAGTTATTTACTCAATATTTATTAATGGAAAAAAATAAAAAATTTCAAAATTTTTGGGGCGAGAAAAAATCTTGGGGGGGGGCGAAATTGAAAAATACGTTACAAATTAACTAGAAATAGTGTACCGCGGACAATGTTGGGGGGGCGGTCGCCCCCCCCCCCCCCTAGCTCCGTCTCTGGTCTTGTGTAAAAATGTAATTTTTTTTTAAAGAATATGTATTTAAAAATAGGGTTATATTATATATTCACGTACAAAATTATTTTATTAGAAAAATATAGTTAAGAGAAGATTAGAACCATGATTTTTAAAAAATGAAGTCCAAACAAAAACTTCATGTGAAAAAGTTTTTAACGATTCGTCTAAAATCAATGATATTTATAATTTATTTTAATAAGAATAATGTTACCTAGAACAACTGATGATATAACAACAGTTTAAGTGATACATATTCAACTAAAAAAAGAATTAAGTGACTCGTTTAATTATATTTTTTTCATTTATTGTCACATGACTACCTTTGTAGAGTACTTGTTTGGGCTCCATTTCGGCCCCCTATTTGACAGCCTTTATTTGGTAAAAACAAAGTTTTGAATAGTGAATATTTAGAAAATGAGTGGTTAAAAAGTACGAAATTTTTTTTTATTTACGTGCAGTGTAGAATATTTTATTGTATGAATTTACGATTGAAAATGAGTATGTGCAATAAAGAGTATTGACATAATGGTTGTTGAATATGGGCTTAATATAAATTTGGAGAAAAATAAGAAAAAATATTTTTGCTTACACATTTGTTTTAAGGAGTAATGTGTGGTTGAAAATAATTTTTTTTTAAAAAAATAGTTTTTGTAAAAATGGGGTTCAAACATAAACTAAGTCTCTGTTTGGTACATATTCTTTCAAAACTCATTTTCAACCACACGTTTTTTAATAAAATAATATTTTTCATCACATCAATAATTTTTCCTTACTTTTTAACTACATATTTCTCATCATATCACTATTTAAAATACATTCTTTTCTCAATAATATTTATCAAACACGCCCTAAATAATATTACCATTTCAATAAATCAGCACAATTCTTGAAATTTTGGCATTTGTATTACTCGTGATTGGGAATTGTTTTTCACATCACACTCGCTCACTCTACAAGTTTAGTTGCTTCGATCATTGAGGAGAATCAGGAGATCTTCCAATGTGGGGGCAACAATGTGTTTTTTTTTTTTTCGCTCCTATCTAGGTAGAGTCCCAAACATTATTTAAAAGATGATAATTTATATATACGATAATTTATATATACGATACTGTCTAGTCTTATCGAAAATTTTGTACGAAATATGTCACTATTATATTTATCATCATGAAAGGCAAATATAAATTTTGTTTGTTAAAACCTCTAATGATAAATATTTTGATTTTGTAAACAAAACTAGCTCTGAGAAAGGGTAGGCTTGTTGAGTTTGGAACTCAAGTGGATTGGACGAGACATGCATAAAGAGAAAAGCCAATGGATCGACTTTGAATTGGGCTACTGTTATATATGGCCGACAATAGGATTTGATGTTCAAGTCAAAGCCTCCGTATACTACAAAATGTTTGTGTGCCTCGAGTACTCCGACGTGCACCGCGACCGAATTCTATCTGCAATTGTGTGGATATAGATCTGAGGGCGGGAGGCGGCGAATTGAGAATTGTGCTTTGGGAATATATGGCGAAGGATAGGTTGGGATGATGTGATGTGGGATGGGTTGGGGTGGAACGCAGTGGTGGGCATCCGACATGCTGTGGGCATCGATGACAGGCAACGGTGGTGTTGGCATAGGAGATGATGGAGGGGTGGATTTGGAAAGAACTCATTTAAGGTATAGGGTATATGGTGCGTGGGGTGGCAAGGGTGTAAGCGGTTCGATTTTTGCGGTTTTTGATAAATTTTCAAACCAAACCATTTAAACCGGTTTGAGAAAAACTCAAACCTAAACCAAACCATTTTGAACGGTTTGAAAAAAAACTCAAACCTAAACCTAACGGTTTGGTCCGGTTTTAAACCGCCGGTTTCACAGTATATTTTTTTTGTCGTCTACTTTTATGACATTAATTCATTGAATTCAATATATATTTATATTTTACTAGCAATAAATCTAAAACAAACTAAATATATCTACTATAAATTTAAATACCAACTAAATCAAAGTGAAATCACAATAAACTAAAATATAGTTTTTTGTTTGTCATTTTAGACTAAGACCGATAACGTTACAATACAAGTCTACTAAACTAAATAAAAAACCCAAAAAATATAATGATGTTCAACAAGATCTCGTGGTCATCATATTTGAAAAACAAAACTACTGATTAGACAGAGAGAATAACCAATCATAATAATAAATCAATTGTTTATAATATCTAAACATAACAATCACACAAACTTACCATTATTTTTTTGTTATGAATTCAGTTTCTCACATATACTCAAACACCAATTGTTGTCACACATGATTCATAGTCTCCATTGTCAAACAAATGCATTCTTTATATATCACCATAGTATTGGATACTAGATAGATAAGAGAATCTTTACAAATATGGTAATAAAAAATATAAATCACCTGCCACAACTTTCATTGAATCATCAAATGTTTCGACTTCATCTAAATATTGGCACGGCACTATAGATTCATTTTTAATTTGCAACCAATTCTTTCCGCATATACAAGCATCAACCATTCTTACAACTAATAAACTCTTAAAGGAATCAAATATCCGACTTCCATTTGAGAATGCAGACTGAAGCAACTATAGAAATTTGAATTCTAAAGAGGAAAATGGTTTTTGATGGATTATGTTAGTCTTGAGATTATTAGATATAAATTGAGATTATTTGGTAATAATAATATATATGTAATAGAATATTATAAATTGAAAAAAATACATACAAATGACAAAACTATTGAATTTTGCATATTTTGATGAATTTTTTTTAAAAAATCATTTTTTTATTTTTTTATTTTTATATATTTTTTCACCGGTTCGGTTTGATTTTAAACCGCAATGAAAATTCTCAAACCTAAACCAAACCGTTTTTGACTGGTTTGGTTTGGTTCAAAACCGTTTCGTTGACGGGTCCACGTGGTACCAAACCGACGGTTTCTAAAATGCGGTTTCGGTTCAATTTTTCGGTTTGACGGTTTTTGCTTACAGCCCTATGGGGTGGGGCCGTGGGGGTGTAGGGCACGCGGGATATGGGGTGGAATGGGTGCACTTGATTTTCAAAAGATAAATCTTTATGCATGATTTTTATAACGTTGCAATATTTATTGATTTACCAGATTCTTTAAATTGGGGACACAAATATTTGTTGTGTAATTAACCCTATCAAATAGACACTTACATTCCCATTTAGATCTTGTTTATGAAGTGTTTACAAACTGTTTAAGACCCTGTTTGGAATTGATTTTAAAGATCATGAACTAGTATCCAACCATCAGAATTTTTTGTGTTTGACAAGTTTTTCACAAAAAATAAAAAAAATAAAAAATTGATTATAGAAATATTTGTACAATGTAATAGAAAATTTGATAATTCTGCTTTTAGCTTCTCCAATTATCTATAATTAAAATACTAATTCTAATACTATTTAATTATATTAATTCCTTTTTCTATATATTCAAAAAATAAATTGATAAAACTAATGAGTCAAAGGCAATTTAATTTTATTATATTACTTATGTTTTTTTATTTTTTTATTTTACAAATTTGAGATTAAAAGTAATTTTTAATTTTAACACAAATAAAATGAATACATCATGTTACAAAAATATTTGACAATATTACATATTGTTATAAAAGAAAAAATAAAATTTGTAATAACAATAATGATTGTAAATTACAATAATCAATGTCCATTTTTACTAATTGTATACCGGAGAAGCAATATGATAATAACACAAAATGACGTCATTATAATCGATGTTCATTTTTGTGATTGTATACCAACCCAACAATAAATCACTCATGTTTATCAAACGCTAAAATGTTAATTTTGAAATATACAATATTCTAAAACAAAGTTTATCAAATATTTAATCGATCCTTCCATCAGTTAACTCTTTATTTAGCACAGCAAAAACCAATTCACTTAAAAGTAAAATAATATTGAACTGTCTAAATTATAAATAGGTGAAAATGAGTGATGAATAAGTGAGTATGTATTATGTATGGATCCCTCAAAATGTATAGATAAAATGTAACTTAAAAGTTTTTAAAACAACTCATAAACATAAGCCAAACATGGGCTTAGTATTTGCTATTAGGCATCAAATATGAATAATTGCAATCTTGAACCAAATATATCATGTACATCACTTATTGTACTTGAAGAATGCATAGTATACAATCATAAAAGGAGAAAAATAATATAAACCTTATTGTGTTTTCCTCCTCTTTCTTTATAATTAAGATATATTTATCGAGGTAATGATCATCAAAACACCAAAACTATGCTTTTGCAAAGATCATTCCTGATGTTGATCATCAGAACACTCACCTTATTATCGTGGAAAACAAAAAAAATGGCTTACACACGACTTTGCTCGTGGATCCAAATACTCAAATTGTACGAAACAAAATAAAATACGAGAAAAAGACAAATTATAATGATAAATCTAATTACAAGCATTTTCTTTAGAGGATATAATGGGGAAAAAATTGTGAGGATATCTTGTTAAGAATGCTTAATCAAGTCAAACTTAGACTTTTAGCCCTTGTTTGAATTTCATTATTTGAAAAAATTGATTTTGAAATAGTATTTTTTGAAAAATGTGTGGTTAAAAATTAAAGAGAATTTTTGAATTTATGTGTAATATTATTTTATCGAGAGAATGTGTAATTGATAAGAGTAGAAGGAAAAATGAATTAAAATTTAATTTGGGCAAATATAAGCTTATTTATTCAAATTTAAGAGAAGAGGCATGTCGCAGACATTGACTAGTCAACAACGCCTTTTCAACTAGGAATAATTTCAGTATTGGTGCCCAATCTACTGTTAGAATAGCAATTTAGTTTTCGGTCTTAAAAAAGAGCAACATGATCGTCAATACTTAATTATAGTTAATTCCCAACTATATGAAGTCTTTAAAACAATTAAATTGTTACTCGACCTTTACTGAATATATTTCACTTTTAAAATTGTAATTAATGGTCAAAATAAAAAATAATAAAAATAATAAAAAAAGAAAGAAAGTATAGCTTTGAATTTATTAACATATAGGAGTTACATGACAATTTAACGAAAATTTGAAAAATTTCTGATATGGAGGACTAATTGCACAATTATATTAATAGGTTGGAGACGAACTTGTTCATTTTTTTATTCTAAATCTTATCTCTTTTTAAATATATTATTTCTTCATATAGAAATACGAAAAATATCGAAATCGTACTCCTATTCCTGCTCGGATTGAAAGTGCTGTATTTTACTAATCCTCTCATACTACAAAAAGCTCCTCTAAGGCTCTAATGCTATTATTCTCGTTGCACGGTCTCTTAAATTCACTGATATGTTACAAACACCACTTCTTGTCATCACCATGCACTTTACGTCCCTTATATTTCTGATCAGGGACCAACTTGTTAATCAGAAAATAAACCAGGGACCAATGGTACAATTATAATTTTTAATTAAAAGTTCGTTCTTTCAAATGACCTAATGATCTTTCCAAGAAGCTTCCACAGGATACCAACAATTTTCTTACATTAAACTCCTCAGACTACCCAACAAAACCATGGGCGTGATTCTTATCAAGCTGTGTTTGCCATTATCACAGCCTTAAAGCAGATAAAAAAAAAATTGGAGATTAGCGCATCTACAAAACGCGATTTAAGCTTTGAACAAGTTTGGCCATTTCTGCAGGAAGCCATCAACAAGGTCATTGACAATCTTGAAGGAGTTGACAAACGCGAGTTTACATCTGCAGACTATATTATCAGACACCTTCTATCCTAGTTGTCTTAAATGAGACGAGCCGCTCATCAACTAGTGATCCAAGCTTGCACGAGTTGTCTCACGTGCAAGCCGATTCATCATAATTAGTGAAAATTACAATTTCAGTCAAAAAAATATCGGTGAGTCACGAGTCAAGTCCCACTTTGATTGAACAAGTCGCACTTGTCGCAAAGCTTATGTGGTTTGTTTGAGGCCAATATATATTAGATTTGACGCCTCATTTTTAGTTTTACCTTTACGTGAGTAAGAATGCCATTTGTACATTTGAGACTCTAATATCGCATTAATCATCTCATCTAAAAAATTAAGCTATTACCAAAAAAGTTATGCACTTTCAGTAATTGGTATGAATTGTTTTTGTCACGTATCTTCAGTTAGATGATTATAAGGGTGCTGACAGATGGGCGGACTTAGGGGTGGCCTAGGGGGCAAGTGCCCCCCTTGCTTCCAATTTTTTTTTTTTCTTTTTTTCACAATTAAATATTCTATATTTTTATTTCAATTTTCGAAGTCATTATGGAATGTAAAAGGAAATCAAAATATTACATTCTTAATATCATTTCGAAGTGCTCACGGTCTAGTTTTCTACGTCGTTAATGGCGTACAAAACTATCAATCGTAGCAAATGTTACGACTTGTCAAGGTAGGCCGTTCAAAATTAGTATTTCGAAAATTTCGATAACATGCTAACTTTAAAAATCATCCGATAATCGTACGCTAATCGAATTTACAAATTGCTTATGTCATTTCAAAACTTATTTCGAGAACTATATTATAGGCATACCGAATAGTCCAAACAGATATAAAAATAGTTAAAGATGCGTCAAACGTTAGTATTAAAGAAGACGTCTAATTCGCATTTTCTTTAAAAAAATTCAATTATTTTATTAACATTTGTTATTTTTGCGATACAAATTTTTCAATATAGTTTTCATCATTTTATTATGAAGTTTTATTTGGAATATGACATCAAAAATTTTCAAATTTCACATCTGAAAAAGTCATATCCCATGCGAATTTTTGGATGCAAAATTATATGGGGTATGATTTTTTTGGACGTAAATTTTTAATTGTAAAATTTCTTCCATCTTTTTTGTAAGTTCGATTGTGCCCCCATAACTTTTGACCTCTGCGCCCGCCCTAAGAGCTGTTGAATTGATAAATGGTAGAAAATGATTCATCTAGTCGACTTGCAAACGGTTTATAATGTATGTTGCCCTAATCCAATGGGTCCACAAGCTAAGAAACTTTATGATCACTATAGAGAGACTTTTGAAGATTACATTTCTTCCAAGGTAAGTGAACTTTAAGAAATTCTACTTGCGTGCTGGACAATATTGTTCATTGTACCGTCGAATCATGTCCAAGTATTGCCATCTCTAAGGGGAGAGAACGACGAAAATTTGTTACAAGAATTGCTAAGAAGATGGAATAATCACAAGACTATGGTCAAATGGCTTTCAAGGTTCTTTCATTACCTTCAGAGATACTTCATTAGTAAGAAGAAGTTGCCTTCACTTGAAGGAACAGGCCACTTAGCATTCTATAATCTGGTTAGTAATAAAAACTTCTTTACTTTTGTCAAGGTTCTAAAACCTTGTTTGACATAGCTTTGGATAAGAGTTTTAGGAGATTTTGATAAAAGTTGAAAAAAATTGTGGGTATCATCAAATGTACGTTTAAAATTGAAGTTTGACCAGTTGAAAAGTTGATGAATTTTAGCAAATTTTTTTCAAACAAACACTAAAGGTCGTTTTGGTTGTATCTGATGATTTTTATATACATGTTATAGGTTTACTCGGAGATCAACATGAAGTTAGAGATACCATTCTATCATTGGTATGTTCGAGAATTTGGACGATCCTTTTTTGTTGTTTGATTACATAAGAGCACTTCCACTTCTCGTGGTCAAGGAGACGAGAAAACAATATGATAAGGCTCTACGCACTTCAAAAATATAGAATGCTTCCATCCGTTTAAATATCACATATAGACTCATCGACATAAGATTGCCTTGAGACGTCTCGAGTTCTAGTATTTTGATTTTGTACTATGCAGTAGTGTCCAATGCAGCGTACCAAACGATCACTAAGAGAATTATTTTTTCTCGTGTGTATTCAGGAGCATACTTATCAAATGTCATTATCTTCTGTTAAGATTTAGGGTTCCATCTTAAAATGTTAAGAGGAGTAACTCAAACTCTCATAAACTGGTTTATATTTTTATCTTTATTCGATGTGAAATTCTATCAATTAACATACATCCGCAAGATGGTGGCTCGTTTGAGCAGATCAATCTTGAAATCCGTATACTCAATTTTTTGAGTTTTAGTCGGATCGAATTGCTCGTTGGAGCTTAACGAGCTATGATATCATGTTAAGATTTGAGGTTCCATCTTAAAATGTCAATTTTATTAAGAGGAGTAACTCAAACTCTTATAAATTGGTTTATGTTTTCATCTTTATTCGATGTGGATTATATCCCTTAACATCTTCTATTGACAAAGAACGCAAGGGGGGACAGATAGACCAGGCCATGGTGAAGTCAGTCCTGGATATTTACTTGGAGATTGGCGAGAATTCTACGAATTACTATGCAAAAGACTTTGAAGAATCAATGATCAAAGACACAACTACGTTCTATTCACAGAAGGCCTTAAACTGGATTGAAATTATTAGAGGTTTGTTTGATTGATCCTAATTCCAAGAGTTAGCTTATAATTAATTGTTTACTTATTTCCTTTACTTGTGCAAAACTTATGGCTCTTATGACAGGTTGTACAACATGAATTGCTTAATGTACATGCAATCAAACTAGAAGATAAACATTCCTGAGATAGCTGCATAAAAGATATGGGTGGAAATTGATCTGTATTCTACATTGAAGAATTTAAGCATGTTTGGCTGCTTATTTTGGCAGTATCGTATTTTCGTCATTTCGGCTTTTTTCTTTGTGCTCGTTTATCGAGAAATTGTGACTACTGGAAATCTTGATATATTTTGAGAAATGGAATGTTCACTTGTCCGGTTATTGTCTCGTGTTCTATGTTTTCATTTTCGTGCATGATCGTACAAGTAGGCAAGTGATGTCAACTCGACTATGAAGCCATTTAGGTGGTTGCAGGTCGCCTAAGGCCACATAATTATGCAAGGTCCCAAAATTTTGAAATATTGATTTGTCCTTGAATATTGAATTGACTATAATGTGATTTTTTACTTACTAATTTTCAAAATTTTGCTGATCATGAATATTTGGTATGATATTTAACTCATTGAGCCATGTTTGGGAGGATTAAAACTCATTTTTTAATTTAAATCAAAGTGAATAATTAATTTTTAACCACATATTTCATAAAATTCACAAATTTTCGACTACATATTTAATCAACTGTTATTTAAATCTAATAAAAACCCAAATTTAATCTCACCAAACAAGGGCTTAGTTGCTAAGAGCTATAAAAGTGAAGATGTACATATTGATGTTGCTATGAATAAATTAAAAGGTCTTTTTTTCTTTTCTTTTTTGAAAATTATTGGAAAAGGTTCTTCTATCATCTATGGTTTATGCCAAATGAATTGAAGTAGAACCCATATTTCATGAAAAACACGTGTTTAGCATAATAAAATAATTGTTTTTGATGATGATCAAATACAATTCTGTGAAAACTTCTTTAGAATTGATTATTTTATTTACATGATTTATCAGGCCATTTCTTCACTTCGAAGTAGATTTGAGAAATTTAAATTATTTCTATTAAAATTCAAGGAATTAAAATCATTGGATGAAGATGATTTCAAAAGGTAAGTTTGTGAAATAAAAAGTTGCTCATTGTCGACAAAGTGTTTATGAAATGAGGAAATATTCCCATAAGATGAGAATTATAGTTTTTTACCAAAAAAATGTAGGAAAAATTGCTGCCACGGTACGAAATCTTTCATTTAGTGGGTGTTTGGCCCTTATTTTTTTAGGAAGAATTAGTTTTTGAATAGTGATTGATGGGAGAATGTGCGGTGAAAAAGTGATGAAAAATTTTAAATGTGTGTAATATTATTTTATATGAAAAATGTGTAGTTAAAAATGAGTACGGTAGAAAAATGAATGGGATAAAAGAAGAAAGAATTGGCCTCAAACATGGGCTTAATAGCAGACTTTGCTCAACTCTTTCATTTGTGCCACCGAGAGTACAAAACTTTCAAAAAAATTCAGAACTTAAGTCCTAAATGACGATTTCCGTCAGTTTGACTAGCAAAATCATCAGTTGACTCAAAAAAAACTTCGTTATTTTCCCCAAATAAAGCAGGGGCATTTTGGACAAATCATATTTTTCATATTAAATTAATTTTTTTTAAAAAAAGTCACCACTACACCATCCCCGTCTGAGACACCTTTTTCTCCACCCATTCATATGACTCATTAACGAGTCATGGGTTCCACTTCCACCCACAGCCACCACAAAATCAGAGCTAGCCCAGGTGTAGAAACCTGCGTTAATGGCAGAGCCACCGCCCAAAACACGTGAGCGATGGTTGAAAACTCCTTCCGTGGAAAGGAAAGGCTGAGAAGCTGAGGTCGTGTAGGTGTCTGCTAGGGTTTGAGGAAAACCACCAATGTTAGTTATGTTGGGATTTCCGCAAGGCAATCCACCTCTTTTTAGCAATTGAACTTTTGCTCCACCTTGAGAAAGTGTCCTTGTTAGTGCACAGCCGGCTGTTCCATCCAATGTTCAACACCATTATGCCCATGTTTGACACTTATTCTCCTCTCATTCTCTTTTTTCATTTCAACCACACATTCTCCTAATAAAATAATATTACACACAAATCTAAAACTTTTCATAACATTTCCACCACACATTCTCTCATTAATCACTATTTCAAAAATTCGCCAAACACCCTCTCTATGACCCGGGTTTGCAATCAATTGAACCATTTCATCCCTCAATTGATCCAATTTTGCAATCAAAATCAACCCCAAAATGGACGGGTCTTCAAATTGCTAATTCTCTACTTTCTAGTGGGACTCACGCCACAACAACCCTTCCATTGGATTCGAACACCACCGACCAACTTCCATGCTTCTTCATGTTGTTTTTCATTGCTCTTTTAACCACCGTCCAGTCCGCTTCACACTCGGCGTAGACCCCAATCATGGACTGCTCTAATCTGATATTAAACTTGGCAGACTGCCTTTCATTAGTGGAGATGGGGATGGTGGAGTGGTTTTGGTTTTGGGAAAGAAGAAGATGGGGATGGGTTGATATTTTATTTTTTCTTTAGATTTTTAATTTAATAGGAGAAATGTGATTTGTCCAAAATGTCCCCGCTTTTTTGGGGAAAATAATATTTTTTTTTCTTTAATTTTGGGAGTCAACAACAGTTTTGGTAGTCAAACTGACAGAAATCGTCATTCAGGACTTGGGCAGCGAATTTTTTGAAGGTTTGATACTTACGATGTCACAAATGAAATATTTGGACAAAGTTTGTTATTAAGTGCTTGTTTAGGAGCAATTTTTGCTTGATTTTAATAAAAAATCTATACATTGTCGCAGCCCTTTTTGACTCATTCCTCACATTGGTAGGTCCTAGGTTGCTTTTTAACGATCAAAAAATCAAGATTTTGGACCAAAAAAATCAGTAACAGACAGGCCCTAAATGAAAAGTTTGATGTCGTGACTATAATTTTCCCAAAAAAGTATAATTTTTGAATATGGCCTCTCTAAAATTTCTCACCTAATATCCCAGAGTTGCTTGAGCCGTCTCCAAACCGCATTCCTGCATCCTTAAACTGTGAAATGATATTTATTTTTATTTTTTACAAGTGCCGCCAATATAAGAAAAGAAATTGTTTAATTGTAAAAAATGTTGTTAGCAGTGCTAACGCATTAGTAACTAATTTTTTTTTTTTTTTAACAAGTACCACCAATATAAGAAAAGAAATTGTTTATATCCTTAAACATATAGAATAGGCAGTTTCTTGACGTCATCGTCAACCAAAACGACGTCGTTTTCATCGTCGACCAAAACGACACAGTTTAAACATTTCAATTTACACCGCCTCACCGACTGCTGGATATTTTCAAGATATTTGATCTATTCATATGGCATCCAAAAGAACCAGAACAAACCTCCAGTTCATGCACCGTCTAACCCATCAAATGTGAGTATCTATTTTGCAATCTTCCTTACAATTTTGAATTTTATTTGTGACGGGTCTTGTAAATTAATTTGAATCTTGAATTTCTTCGCTTTCTAAAATGTGGGCCTATTCTAAGAAGAGTTTTTTTGATGATTTGATTAGATTCTGTAAAAAAATTTATAGTATTTTGATGATTTCTATGTACATTCAGAAATTAATATGTTGGTTATTTATAGTTTCCATGTTATGAATTATGCTATTGAAGGAATTATTATGCTCTTGAAAGGAAGAAGAAGGAAAAAAAAAACTCCGTATTTTTCGGAGACATGGTGTCCGTCTTCGTAAAATTTGGAGACATGGTGTCCGGACACGACGCGGACACCATGTCCGGACACAATGCGGACGGTGCTCGGACACCGTGTGTTCGTGTCCGGACACGATGCGAACATGAACATGGTGTCCGCGTCGTGTCCAGACATCCTGTCTCCGGAAAATTTGGAGAGGTTTTTTTTTTTTTTGGTGCATAATTCTTTGTCTATTTCACCTTTTAATTGCTCACTATAATAATGAATATTTTTGAGCCTTCAAGGAACTGATCCAAATATAGAAGTATTTGTTGGGATTCATTTCGATTTAATTGGATTTGTGAACTTTAATAAATGTACCATGTTAGAGGATGGAGGGGTGGACTAAACTAACATGGCATGTAATGGTTGCCAACGGATCTATTTCTTTGGATTTTACAATAAATAGAATTAAGAGGCAACAAATTATTCATGTACCCTCTCCAGTTTATTGGGAATGATTCAATATTTCACGTCTTGCCATCCAATCTACATATATTTATTTTTATTTCCCTCGATCATTGTAATCATATATATCTTTGGCCTCTTTCCAAATCCTTTAATGGCAATAGACGTTTTAAACAAGGTGTTTTGAATCATGTGAGGAGAAATATAAAAAATTGTGTAAAACTGCTTTTTATTCTCTTTTCATATTCTGGTTTCTCTTTGATTTTGTTTCGTATGGTTTATTTAATTGAGGTCATTTTCACTGTCAAATTGCTTCGATAACTACAGGTATGATTTCTGCGTCTGCATGCTTTATACTGGGTTTCTTTTCAATATTCTTTAGTGACTTGCTTCTAGAAATACGGTTGGTAATACAGATGGATTTCTTTTTCTAAATTGTATAGTGGACATGATGCTATTCTTTGATGCTTTCATGATGATTCATATGTTGACAGCTATATTAGCACCATTGGAGTGGATTTTGTGAGTTTTATTTTCATAATCCCTTTATTTATGTTGATTAGATTGCAAAATAGTGTAGTTATTTTCAGGTCTTTGGCTCCGTTTTTATTGGGATCTAATATAATTATCCATAATCTATCTACCTTTATTTACCTTAAAAGAGAGAAACCAAGATTTACTATTTATTCTTCTAGGCAAGTTTCAGAAGTTGGACTCCCAGTATTTCCATGCCTGGAACTATAGGAGATTAGTAACAAATTTTGATTTCTGGGGAATTAATTGATAGTTGCATTTGTTGATGTTATTCTATTTGGGCATCTATTTTCAAGTACATAATGATGTTAAAGCGGATATATGTATGTTGTATTTATTGTTTAAATGTTAATCTTGATTCCATGACAGGGGCATCTTCAACACCTACTCAATGGTGCAAGGGCTAGATTTTTTCTTCTAGATGGCGCAGTTTTGGGTGAAGGACGAACTATTGCAAGGTTAATCTGGGAGAACTAGCATTAAGGGAGAAGGAAATAATTGTAAGTGTTCTGTGATATTCACTGGTTAATGCAAGTTAAGTGTCACATGAGGTCTTATCTTAATTATATTGAGCAACGGTAATTGGCTAAACTTTGATACACTGTCTAATTAAACTCGAGTCGATGAATCCTGTTTTTTTTTTCTTTTTCTAATGACTTCATGCACATGGATTTCCATTGGTACAAACTTCAAATTTAATTCTAGGAGACACTTGGATGATGACGTGAGTGCAATGTGTATAAAAGGTACACGTTCATATTTGTTGTATACGAGTCTGCTAGGGGTTAAATGACATAATAAGATGACCATTTTAATTTAATTATATTGTTATCATTTTCTCTCTCTGTGTAGAGATTTATTACATATTCAATGATTATAATCATTGGTTCAATAAAAAGTTATTTTTGACCTAAAGTATTTGAGCTTTAAAGGATTTCTCAGTTGGGTTCCTTATACTTTTATCTTGTAGTGCATGCTTTGAACAAGCTTTTGTATAATGTATTTGTATAACTGTGTTTCTTAATTCTTATTAAGGTAAATGAATTCTGTGAATTTATTGAATTTTAACTGTGTTTTCCGATTTAGGGATTTAGAGTTTTTTGGGGATTTAAGGTTTTTTTTTTATTTAGGGATTTAAGGTTTTATTGGAAATTGATAGTTATAGATTTTTAATTAGGGATTTAGGACAAGGCAATTGATTTTATTGATGCCGTAAGTTTGTATTTTTTTAAAAAAAAATTCTGGAAATAAAATGATTAGTTCAGTTTAATAATTAGAGAAAAGTTCGATTCTTGAATCTTGATTTGGAAAGTTAGTATTTTTCTCGGTGGTTTGTAACAGGTTATCTTTCTATCAATGATCTTTCATTCTGCCATTATTTTTCTTATGTTATTTTATAATCCTAAAATAATGAGTATCATTATTTGCTAAGTTGTTGAATCATGAGTCATGTTGAGCAACAATTAGAAGATATAAAAAGTACTATTAGTTTTTTACTTTTTTATCTTTTGTTAGTCTCTAGTCAAGATTTGTTACTTAATAGATTATGTGGCTTCTTGGACTTCAGGTAGTTTTGCCAAAGGGGTCTAAGGATATTTCCGTTTCTGTTGATTTCCTGTCAACCAGTCAGAAGAGGTGTAGTTGAACTGAAGTTTTTTTTTAGTAATATTTCTTTCCTTTATGCAAAAGGAACTGTCCCTCTAATATAATGTTTCATTTTGGGTTCATTGTAGACAAAATTTCCCATTTGGATATGGTTGATCGACCAGTAATTGTAATGAAAAAGACAGAGGTTGTACCTCTGCATAATCAATATTTTCAGGAAAAAATTAAATATGATGGATGATAACACAAAATACAATAATCTTCTTAGTATACTACATTCATCATCAATATGTTGATATAATAATAGTATCGTGGTAATGGTATTCCATCCATATCTGTCGTTCATTTTAATGTGAAAAGCATGTTGAAGAAAATCTATTGTTGTCTTCATTTTTTTCTTTTCTCCCCCTTTTTTAATATATTTTAATTACACTTTATTTGCCGAAAAATCGTATGTAAGAATTAAGCAAGGATTTTTTTTTTATTTTTTTTTTTGTTTTTTTGTGTTTTTCCAATATCTCCAACATCTGCATTTATCTCCTGATCAAAGCTTTATCATGAAACATTTGCACATTCATTTCAATTTTGTCTCAGATTAATGTTTTTGTTAAATAAAGGTCCATATCGCCATATATTTTGTTTGGAACAAACTAGATACCTCATTCTCTCTCTCAATGATGTTCCTTCATGTTTTGTATATGTTTTTGTCTTTATGTTCCTAATGCAAAAATTGGTTTCACAGTTCACATTCTTATACGCACTATACATGTCCAATATTTTTTCAAATTGAATTTGTTTAATTATCTATTTGTTGATGTTAACTATTTATATTAAGTTGGAATGCTCTATTGGGAATATCATCTGATGCAGTCATTGACCATTCTATTGCAGTTGATCCTCAATAAGGTTCTAATGCTGGGAACAAAAACTCAAACAATCATTGGTCAACCAATTTTGCGTGATGCAGCTGTACACTATTGTTGAAAAGCATGTAAGATATCTCTAGATAAAATACTTAATCCATCTTCAGCTTGTAAGAAATCTGACTACTCTTTATATATAAATGTCTATCTACATAAAACCAAGATACTAAAAAATCGTGTAAGTCAAGATCTATCAATTATTTTATGATCCTCTCATCGAATTTACTAACAATCGAAACTAATATCTCTAAGTATTTATTCTTAGAAAAATGTCATCGTGGAATTAGGTGAGCTATGTAGAGAAAACTATCACAATTACAAGCTTTGTAAATCTCGTCATTTTATTTTCTTTAATGATATAAGTTTCTTAAAATTTTTGATATGAGAAAACAATATGATTTTTTTGTACCTGAGTAATAATGAACTTAAAGAGGGAATTGTTATCATGAGAAAAAACAACTGCAAATTGTGAAAAGAATGATCCATTCACCATTCTAATATTCTTCACAAGTTTATCCTTTTATCGTTTACCAATGTACTTGAAATGTTCCAAATTCAGAAGTATATTTTGTTCTTTGATCATGGTAATCTGTATGTATGGAAAAAGGCTTTTAACTGACTTCAGGAGAAAGGCTTTCTGGGTGGCTAAACAAGTTCTACAATTGGGAATGGGAGATACCTTTGATGATTGGTTGATTGAGAAAATCCAACTTCTGCGCTGAGAATCAATTGCTTTTGGAATCAAGAAGTTGGAGCAGATATGTGCTTGGTAATTGCCGAAGATTGAGACAACCACCATCTACTGGTACTGTTTCTTCTAGATCCTAATCCACGTTCAACAAGATTTTAAATATAAATCAGTAGCTTTATCTTCTGTACAAAATGAAGACACCTATAAGTGCTTTATTTCCTTTTGCCTATCAGAATTTTATGAGACCTATTTTCCCTCCCTTATAGTTTCATTTTCCTTTAAGCTATATATAGAAAGGTATTAGTACGAGGAAATGATTCAGATGCTGAAATCTCATTCCTTTTATTTACCTCCATTAACTTTGCCCACTTAAATACATCTCCTTGTTTATAGCTCACTTTGTATAATTTGAAATATTGACTTTGCCTATTGTTGCCTATCCATAATTCTTAATTTGAAGGAGCAAGAAATAGAGATGGTGTTAGCTAATAGTTAAAAGTTATGATGATGCTATAGGATAATTTTTAACAATTTACTACCACTCATCATCCTTACTGGTAATTATCATGATGTTACTCAGGCTAATCAAATGATGTATCACAAAGCAAATCTGAATAGTTACTTAGCCTACCACACTGGTCAAAGTCGAGAAGATTAACCAAGATACAAACCATGGTTTATTCATGAGTACTAAAGAGGCCAAATAATATGGAGTTATACATGGTGGTGTCCTCAATCTACTCAAAGCCCTCCAACCGCTGGCAGCTGCTTAATATCTACAACAATGATACTGTGAAACTCCACTTTTCTGATGTTGTAATACTGAAAATACAGTCGGAATCATCATGTTTTGCATTGCTTAGGTTAAGTGTAAATTTCCTTTAATTTGATTCATTCCAAGGCTTGAAAAATACAATAGATATGAAAATACTGTAAAGCTTTAATCTTTCAAGCACTTCTTTGTATTGATAATCATTTTATTAAGTGCAAGTTTATATTTTCTGCACCGTGATTTGTACTTCAATCACATGTTTTATAAGATGAACTTGTTTGATATATTGTTGATGTATTTCATGTTTAGTTATTATCTTCATTTTGTCTAATTTTGTACGAATACTATATACTAGAGAACTAAATCTATTAAAATTTGTATTTCTAATCATCATTCCACGCTATTACTTACTCAATTAAACTAAAACACGTGCATTGCACGTGGCTCGACTAGTAATTTTAAAAAGTGTTGGTGGGTTGAGCAGTACTAACGCATCAGTAACTAATGACTGATTTAACATGAAAAGTAAAAAGGATTATTTGAGACACAAAAGCTGTTTTTGAACCCCGTTTGACTAATTTTATGAGAGTACTTTTGTTGTTAGAAATTTTTTTAGAGAAAGTTGATGCAATGTGTTTTTTTTTCTGAAAGTACTTTCGGAATAAGAAGTGTTTTTAAAAATTAATTTTCAAACAAAAATTAAGGAAACTTCCTCCAAAAACTCTTCTACAGAAAGTAAAAGTAGAAACAAAAACTATGTCAAACGTGCCCTTAAGTCTTTGATTTGGCTAAAATTTTGAATTAAAATTTAAATCAAAACCAATAATTAATTTTATTTACATATTCATGAAATTCCCAATTTTTTGATATATATATATATTCCATCAATTTTTATCTAAACAAAACATGGCCTAAATTATAAAGTTTTTAGCTACCAAGTCAACAGTTGGCTTGGACAGGTAGACAAATTGACTAATGAAGCAAGGACCAGCCTGTAAAGATGCTATTTTAATATGTATCGGTTAATTTCAGCCAAGGTCATCGAAGTTTGTTAAGAATTTCAAAATTACCATCGAAGTATATTTTATAACTATTATTATCAGTGGTCAACGTAAATAAAAAATCTTACTTAACGCCATTAAATGCCAATGCGAACATAATCGACTTTGAAACTTCAATATTAATAAATTGGAAAGGTTAGCAATAATGTTTGGATAGTTCGTATGTGATGTGAACATATTATACAAAATGTGGTAGTTTTAAATGTAAAGATGATTTTTCAATTAAATTCAATAAAAAAAGTATTTTATTCGAGGTGACATACTAGTTAACATCATATGTGTCGACATTGATATTTAATGGTGTCGAGTAAGATTTTTTATTACATTTTCAGTCGAGTGGCCGATAACTTATGGCCATTAAGTTAAGTATTAGAAACTTAAGTAATCACTATTATAAGAAAGATACTTCAATGATCATTTTGAAATCCTTAACAAACTTCAGCTACCTTTACTGAAATTTATCTATTCAAAATAGAAACTTCCTTACAAATTCTTGGAAGGAGCTCAACAATTTTCTTACAAATAAAACGTACTCCAATTCCATACTTTATCTGCCTGTTAGACATTATCACAGCCTTGACGCAGCAAACAATGGCTAGTAATGCATCTTTGAAACGCGATTTAAGCTTTGAAGAAGCATGGTCCCTTTTGCAGGAAGAAGCCATTAACAAACTAATCGACAATCTGGAAGGAGTTCAGAAACACGAGTTCAGTTCTGAAGAGTATATGCGGTTCTACACGTATCTTTTTAAACTTTTCTTGGGTTGTAGCAAAAATCCACCCACCCCCATAATTTTTGTGGTTCTCCTGGAGCTAAATTCACTTATTTTTAGGGCCTTTTTTACCCCATTTTTTTTTTGAATAATAGATCGAGGGAGAATGCATGATTAAAAATGGAGCGAAAAATTTTGTGTTGCGTGTAATATTATTTTATTAAGAGGGTGTGTGGTAGAGATTAAAATCAGATTAAAATTGAAAATATAGTCGTTATTGTTGACTTTTATTAGACGGGTGGACCCAATAACGGTCATATTTTCAATTTTAATTGGATTTTAAGCTGAATCAAACAAGCTCTAAAGAATTTGTAATAAAATAGACAGAGAAAAAATGGGGATGAAACATGTCTTAATTTGATGGAAAATGTCAAATTGGCTTTGCTTTAAACTTTAAAGTAACTTTTTTGTGAAATAGTTTTAGGAAACTAACTTTTAAATTACATATACCCACAACTGCTACTTGGTGGTAGGATGCATTTTGAATGTTGGATGCTACTTTTACAAGTACTTGTGCTTCTCTGCCTATGAAAAATATAAAATCAAAGGTCATTTAACCACCGTTTGGTTTAGCAAAAGAGTCAATTTTATTTTTAGGTAGATTTTGATAAAAGTTGGTGAAATGCGTGGTTGAAAAGTTAATAAAAATTGTGGGTTTTGGGGGTGAAAATGAATTTGAGGAAAAAAATAAGTTTTAGAAAATGAGAGTCAAACATGGGCTTAATTTTTCGTTCATTCTTGTTCAGTTTTCACTGATAGTAATTACTCTCTCATGTTCCTGATGTCATATTGTAATGGTCTTAACTCTTTACTGATTTTAGCATTTTTAGTTGAAATTCGTTTATCACGTTGCATATCCTAACTCCATTTGCCAGAATAGTGTACAATGTATGTACCCCCGATCCGGTCGGTCCCGAAGCTCGGAAAATGTATGATCATTATAAAAAGACTTTTGAAGACTACATCTCTTCCAAGGTTTGTGCTTGTTCACTATATTGTCCGGCCCAGTACTGCATACAAATCATATACTGAACGTGTTAGTTGTATCTCTATTATCGTCTTTTCTAGGTGTTGCCATCCGTAAGGGAAAAGAAAGACGAGTCTTTGTTACAAGAATTGTTGAGAAGATGGAATAATCACACGACTATGGTCCGATGGCTTTCAAGGTTCTTTAGTTACCTCGAAAGATACTTCATTGTTCGGAAGAAGCTACCTTCACTTGAAAGAACGAGCCATTTGGCATTCTACAATCTGGTTGGTGATAAAAGCTTCTTTACTATGTCAGGTTTTCCACGAAAATTAGTTGTCATTTCGTTTTTAACTGATATTTTGTTCTATACATGTAGGTTTACACGGTCATCAACAATCAAGTTAGAGATGCCGTGATATCCTTGGTATGTTTGAGATTTTCAAGTGGCCTCAGCTCCTGTTTCATTAAACTCGTCAATATCGCGTGCACGTATTTCTGATTCAACTATGTTTACTATTAGTCTGCCCCTATCTATCTTTAGAAATATGTGTCACGATGATCTGGTTTAGACACGCATTATAATTTCTAAACCTCATCCCTACGAAAATTGAAGAACACTACTCTTTATTTTATAAAATCCATTAGCACTTTTTCGAGATGTAGTAACATGCAATTAGCATCTTAGATTGATAGGGAACGTGAGGGAGAACAGATTGATCAGGCCATGGTGAAGTCAGTCCTGGATATTTACATGGAGATTAGCAAGAACTCAACGAAATACTATGAAGAAGATTTCAAAGAGTCGATGATCAAAGCCACAGCTACGTTCTATTCACGGAAGACCTCAAACTGGATTGAAAATGAGACCTACGAGAATTACATGCGCAAGGTCAGTCCTGAATTATGATTTCTTCCTTCTTTTTCTTGGCAGAATAGAGTTAATTTAATTTCAACATGTCAATTCATCAAATAAATCAAGAAAAGAAGAGGAAGGCTCCTGGGATATAGGTTCATTGTACTTTCTTCTTGTAATATATAGGTCGAGGAATGCTTACAACAGGAGAAAGCCAGAATTTCAAGTTATTTGAATTGCACAAGTGAACCCAAATTATTAGAGGTACGTTTCTTTTTCTTATAAAATACCATTTGTGGCTATGTGGAATGAGTGCGGTAGGGAGGGGGGGCGTGATGCCTTACCTCCAGAAGCATAAACTTTTCGTTATTAACTGCTCCTGATTCGTTTGCTTATGCAAAACTTGTGCTTTTGGTGACAGGTTGTACAGCATGAGTTGCTTACTGTACATGCAAGCAAGCTAGAAGAGAAGAAAAATCTTTCTATAGCAGCTGCTTAAACTGATAAAATCGAGAAAATTATTCATTTGATTCTGTGTTCTTATTATTGTATTGTATGCATTGATATTTTTATGTGTGGAATATACATTAAGAAAGCACCGGACTGCAGTACTTTTATTTGGTTTTTGCAAGTTTATTGAGCTCATGATTATTAGCAGGCTTGATACCGGCTTGGAGGTGTCAACGGGACCCGGTTTTGAGGCCCTCGGGCTGGCACAACCTTATTTTGGAGCGTGATACAACTAAAAGTATCATAACCTAGCGCGGCTCGTTAGCATGTCTTGGTTCATGCCGACCCTATGGACCCTGCAGCCAGGCTCGACATGAACCGGCCTGGACTGACTCAACATAGAATTAAATCTTCATATCAGCTTCTCTTTCATGCCGAGCCTATGGAACCTTGCAGACAGGTTGCTCTAAGGCCGGCCTAGGCAGACTACCGAAGATATATTTATTACACCTTTGGATCAACTTCTCCTAAAAGAGAAAGTCTCCTTTGTTATAGCAATTGCATTTGATTTTCTCATAGAATTGTTAGTCAATTATAATAGGGATGCCAATGAGGTGGGTGTTAGGAATATTGAGCCTAACTCCACCTAATAAAACCGGCTTATTAGGGAAGGATTGCCCTCACCTTATTAAGTGGATCATTTATATTTTTCCAAGCAATGTGGGATTCTAATAGTGGGGTGATCCTCTTCATCCCCACCCCCACTAGGGATTTCTGGGAGGCTGAGTTGGAGCAGAATTAAAATATCCTTGTTTACTTTCCCTTTAATTATTTATTTGATATATATATATAGAATGCTATTTAAATTATAAAAACACAAATTTATGGAGTATTTAATTGATTATCGTACGTTAAAATGATTTTTAGTGTTGGTTTGAATAAAATGATAAGTTGTTGAAAAATCATAATGTGAGTGAAATGAATGGTAGATGAGTGGATATACTTGTGCATCCTACAAAATGTGGTAGTAAAATTTGATCGCTAAATTATAAGTGATTTATAATGTCACCCAAACATGCACTTAGACATTGTTTTTTCTACATGGACAATGTTAAATAACATAATAATATATGTACGCACAAAACGAAAATAATTATTTATCCTTGTATTCAGGTGCCTTCAAATTTGTCTCGCAATCAAACACTGGGAAATTGTCATTGTATACTCCTGTGGGTCAAAAGGCGGCGGGGAAGGAGGGGACAAACTATTGGAATCGTGTGAAAGAAAACCAAAAAAATATTCTATCAAGAAAATTTAGGGCTCGTTCGGTAGAGAATAAAATCGAATTAAAATTGAAAAACTAGCCGTTATTGTTGACTTTTATTAGACGAATGAGATCCAATGACGACTATATTTTTAGTTTTAATTGAATTTTAATATCTACCGAACGGACCTTAGTATATCAAACGTGTCTAAAATGAAAGATGTATTTTTTTTTCCATTTTCCATGAGAATTTTTCCATAAATTTCCCCGCCGCCTTTCGACCCACAAGACTATACAATGACAATTTCCCAGCATGAGTGCTTGATTGCGAGACAAATTTGAAGGCACCTGAATATAAGGATAGATAATTATTTTCGTCTTGTGTACATATATTATTATGTTATTTAACATTGTCCATGTGGAAAAAACAATGTCTAAGTGCATGTTTGGGTGACATTATAAATCACTTATAATTTAGCGATCAATTTTAACATCACATTTTGTAGAATGCACAAGAATATCTACTCATCTACCATTCATTTCACTCGCATTATGATTTTTCAACAACTTATAATTTTATTCAAACAAGCACTAAAAATCATTTTAGCGTGCGATAATCAATTAAATACTCCATAAATTTGTGTTTTTATAATTTTTAGTTGGTGTATACAAAATCACAATACGTTGATTACGTTCTTGTCCCTATTTAAACCTCAATTTGTTCAAACTGCATTAAGGGTCCGTTTGATAGAAAGGTGGAAAATGGATAGAAAGAAAATATTTTATAGGGAAAAGATTTTCTTAGAAATTATTTTGCTGGGAATTGTAATTAATTGTGTTTGATTGGTATAGTTTTCCATGGAAAATATTGAAAGTTTGATATTCGTTTGATTTCGTTTTTTATAGAAATTGTCCATTAAAGTGATAATGTTTTCTACCATTGGGTTTTGAAAAAAAAAACATATCGAATATCATTCGTTTGACTTTGTTTTGCATGGAAATTGTCAATAAAAGTGAATTTTTTTTTTATCATTGTGTCTAGAATTTTTTCCAATTGCAAAAACCAAAAAAAAAAAAAATTTGAAAAGTTGGAAAATATTTTCTCACCAAAACATCAAGAATTTATTTTCCTCAAAAAGGTGGAAAATTTGAAAAGTTGGAAAATATTTTCCCGGGAAAATTTTGTCAATCAAACACTACAAAAGTTGGAAAATGGAAAATATTTTCCATTTTCCATGGAAAATATTTTCCATTTTCCATGGAAAATAAACCGTATCAAACGGACCCTGAATTTTCCATCTATAAACCATGTGCACTAAAACTCAAATATTATAAAATATTGGGGCACTTTAGCAAATACAAAAAATTCCTTGAGGATGCCAAAAGAATAAACAACAAGCTATGTGGGTAACAAACGTAATTGTGAAACGTTTGAGGTTGTTTCGTGAAAATTAAGATACATAAAGCAGTGTAAAATCGACCAAGAGAGGGAAAAAAAAAAAAAAAAAGAGAGATTCACATCTCATCCGGCTGTCTCCCTCCTCCTCAGGTATTTTCTGTCTCTACATAAATACATACATATATATGAACATACGTGTTGGTGGGCGTGAATATGCGTCTCGATTAGTTCTTTGTAATTTCTTTTATTTGAGATTGATTTTACTTCCTTTGTGATTTTTTATGTTATTTAATCCTGGATTTTAGAGGTGTACTGAATTAATTTTTAGCCAAATAATTCTTGATTGTATGTTAAGGAATGAGGAAACGTGGTTAAAATTCAGGAATATGCTTCGTTTAGTTTCGATTCTACTGATTATTAGGGTTTTAGTTTGCAATAGTTTCTGTTGGAATTCTTTAGTTGTAAGAGTTAATCTAGATGATTTTTTGTTCTATTATATTTGATGTCATGATAAATAATACGTGATCAATTTAATATTGCACATTTTTTCTGTTAGTGTGTATATATCCATCAGCATATTCGAATTACATTTTCCTTGGACTTTCAGATATCTGTCTCATGTAGCTTGGGAGGAAATTTGGAATCATTATTGCATTAAGTAATGAATAAGATGATTGTTTGATAGGTCAAATTTTCTTATCTGTGATCTGGATTTCTTGGATAAAATATGGAGCTTCTGATGATTTTAGTTTTCAATATTTGATTGGCGTCCTAATTGTAGACCTTACTCCCTAAGATTTTAATTTGAATATCAACTAACAAGGTTTTAATATTGTGCATAAGCTTTTGTTTTGTATGTTTAATTAGGTCCAATAATACAGTTTCTGTATTGAAGGTCTTTTAGTGATTTTTGACTTGATTTTTCTGTAGTTTAATGTTAAACTTTTGGTGAAATTGGAGAGATTACTTTCTTTTGATTATTTACATTGGCTTAGTTTGATAGGGGAATGTGATCATAATGTACTAGCTACTTGAACCCACAGTTTTTTTTAATTGTACTAGTAATAATATCTTATGATAAATATTGTTAAGCTTATAAATATGGATATAGTCATATACGTAACTAATTGAGTACAAGGTATATTTAAAAGAGAAGAGAGGTGGTTTTGTTTTGATGGGATAGTTAAAATAGGTTATTTGAAGAAGAGATTATGGAACACTAAGTCAACGGTATAATAGGAATTCAAAAACTTGACAATATGAAGAAGGAGCTTTTGCTTAAAGTAGTACTTGATAATATCTACCGGGCATTGTTGATTGATGCTCTTGGTTCTTAGGGTGGTGTTATTTTCTTAGTTGATTTTTGTTTGGCTATAGTCATTTACAGCTTCTAGATGTTTTCTATTGATTTAATATACTAATTTATGCGTCATTGGCAGGCTTTTTCTTATTGGTCTGGTACAGAAAATGACGATGAATCAGCGAAATACAATTGATTTAGAACAGGGATGGGACTTTATGCAAAAAGGGATTACGAAGCTAAAAAACATTTTAGAAGGGCTGCCTGAGCCGCAGTTCAGCTCAGAGGACTATATGATGCTCTACACGTATGGCTTTTATATTCCAAGTCTTCAATTTTACCTTTTAATTTGTAGGCTCTTGTGACCCTACCGTTTGTTCTTATTTTCCTTAAATCTTATGTACAGGACAATTTATAACATGTGCACGCAAAAGCCTCCACATGATTACTCTCAACAGTTGTATGACAAGTATCGCGAGTCCTTTGAAGAATACATTATATCAACGGTAAGGCCAACTTTTAATTTATTAGACAGTAGTATTTCTGAACCTGCGTATTCATGTTTAAAAAAATAAAAATAAAAAATTCTTCATATTACATGAAGCTTTGGGTCTTCAATTGAGACAGTGCTTACTGTAATTTATATTTTTGTCCCATTGTTGTTGGTGTTCTAACTTGTAAGGAAAAATTACAGATGTTGTTTCTAAATTTATAAAGGTCATTTTGACTAAAAAATCCAACTGTGGTAAATAATATAGGATGGGAGAGTTTTTGATCATCATATATGGCTTTCTTAGAGTTTAATAGATCATCTTGTTTTGTTCCACGTTCTTGGAAGTTATTACCCATCACTATACAAAATGGTGAGCTTTTGATTGATAATCATTGTCCCACTTATCAAGAATGATTGATAATCACTGTCCAAATTTGCTATGAAAAGATTGTTATGTTGTGCATGTATCATCTATCATATATTAATTCAACACAGATCCTCCTTTCCAGTTATAATTTGTGTGTTGAGAATTTAGGTGTAAAAGCTATGTCTAATGCTGTATAAATGCTTACCCCTGCAATATTCTTCTGCTTTCATATCAAACCATTCTATGTGTCTCGAGCAATAATCCTTCCCTTCCCTAGTTTATATAAAATTATAAACGCTTTGGTCTGTACAGAAGAGAATCTAAATAAAAGATAGAACTTCCCACCATTTTCGTTGAAGACTTGATATTAGGAACTTGAAAAACTCTAGTAGCATCACCATGAAACCCAGTTCAATGAACACTGCATTTGAATTTACTCTATTTCATCTCAAAGGTGATGCTGACCAATTGACATATCGAATTCCCCAAAGAGATTCCTCCTTATTCTGTATAACTCATGTGCCTCGTTTTCAAACTATAACTTTAGGACTGAACTGACTAAATTCTCGAACTAGGGTCTGAGTGCCAGGCGTGACACTTGTACTTGGTTAAATTTTTCCTCATATTGTGGCTCATTTTACTTTATCCATTTGTATTTTGTTTTTCATTATTGGCCTTGACCTATTCTGTAACTTTATTGCTTTTCATCTAGGTTCTTCCTTCACTGAGAGAGAAACATGATGAATTCATGTTGAGAGAGCTTGTGAAAAGATGGTCAAATCATAAAATCATGGTCCGGTGGCTGTCACGGTTCTTCCATTACCTTGATCGATATTTCATTGCTAGGAGGTCACTTCCAGCACTTAAAGAAGTTGGCCTAACATGCTTTCGAGATCTGGTAACATTCATTTTGTATTCCTTCAAATTTGAAACAATTGCTTATTTGTGCTACTTGTTCCCTTCTTTCTGTCACCTTTTGAGTTTAAGTTCATAAACAGTGTCGGTACTGGGGCTCTATTTCAGGTATACATAGAGTTAAACGGAAAAGTAAGGGATGCAGTTATATCACTGGTATGTTTCAGTCATTTCTCCAAGTGTTCCACTCTTTCTCTTTTGCCGTTCAGGTTAGCGAGTTATTTTTCTAATCAGATTGATCAAGAGCGAGAAGGCGAGCAAATTGATCGAGCTTTGCTGAAGAATGTATTGGATATATTTGTTGAAATTGGAATGGGGCAAATGGATTATTATGAGAAGGACTTTGAAGAAGCAATGCTCAAGGACACTGCAGCGTATTATTCTCGGAAGGCTTCTAACTGGATCTTGGAAGATTCATGTCCGGACTATATGCTGAAAGTAATGTTTCCTTTTAAATGTAGAACTACTCCCCCTCCCCCATCTCACTCTCAACAAATATTGCATGTGCACCCATCCCGTCCAGAAAAACACTTCTTGTCTACGTGATATTTAATTATCTTATGGCATTCCAGGCTGAGGAGTGTTTGAGACGAGAAAAAGACAGGGTGTCTCATTATCTTCATTCAAGTAGTGAGACAAAGTTGCTTGAGGTTTGTTCTTTCTTAAATAAGTATGATGCCTTTATCTTTAGTTTGTAGATAATCAGTGCCCATATGCATTCCGTGAATTTCACAGTTCATTTCCATAGATATTCTAATTGAACAGAGTCTCTTCATTTTTATTAGTTTGATTACTATTTTTTTTTTTTTCGAGTTCTGTAGAAAGTACAACATGAGTTGTTGTCTGTGTATGCAACCCAATTGCTTGAGAAGGAGCACTCTGGATGTCACTCGTTGCTTAGGGATGACAAGGTACTAAAATATTTTCATTGAATAAATTAGCTGCTATATAGGATCCCGAAGCACTGGACTTTATCTATTCCATTTTTAATCCACTAGGTAGAGGATTTGTCAAGGATGTATAGGCTTTTCTCCAAAATACCTCGAGGCTTAGATCCCGTCGCTGCGATATTTAAGCAGGTTTGTTATCTTCTATTTGTACTGCACTGCTTTTTGCTATAATTTATGAATATGCCCTCTATATAATATATACTCATTTCCTGAGCGCAGCATGTTACTGCTGAAGGTACAGCTTTGGTTAAACAAGCAGAAGATGCTGCTAGCAATAAGAAGGTTTGCAATTTTAAGTCTTTTTGTCAGATTGTTGGTTGTATAGCTTCTCTCAAGAATGTACTAGCAAATTTTCCCTGGGTTATAATCAACTTATCGTAATGACCAATTGGCTAGTCACCTCTAGGAAAAAATATTAGTGAATAGATATGTGAAATTATCACTACACATTCTGTCTTCAACATCATAGAGTTTCTTTTGCAGGCAGAAAAAAGAGATGTCATTGGATTACAGGAACAGGTAATTGTCCTGGAATTCTTTTTAAGTGCCATTAACGTTTACACTGTTGGACTGACTTTATGTTTGGCGTTCAGGTTTTTGTCCGAAAAGTTATTGAACTCCATGACAAATTCATGGCATATGTGAACGACTGCTTTTCAAATCATTCACTCTTCCACAAGGTTAGGATGTTGACAATCTGCATGATTGTTTTACCATTATCCTTACTGTCTGGTGTTGATATGATTTTCCTATTATTACGTATTTCTAGGCTCTCAAGGAGGCCTTTGAAGTCTTTTGCAACAAGGGCATTGCTGGAAGTTCTAGTGCAGAACTTCTTGCCACATTTTGTGATAACATTCTCAAAAAAGGTGGGAGTGAAAAATTGAGTGATGAAGCCATTGAGGAGACATTGGAGAAGGTGTGTTTCTTGTCTAAAACAGTATTTCTTTGTCATCTATTTGCTAAAATCCGTGGAAAACTGTGATTGAGGGCCTGTTTACTTTTGCAGGTAGTAAAACTGCTTGCTTATATTAGCGATAAGGATCTGTTTGCTGAATTCTATAGGTAAATTTCTGACTTTATGATTATTGGTTCAATCATTCGAGGGCATGGTACATTTTATATGCTAAAATTATTGATTTGTATTGCCTCTTTTGGCAGGAAAAAGCTTGCTCGGCGGCTATTATTTGATAAAAGTGCCAATGATGAGCATGAGAGAAGTATCCTTACAAAGTTGAAGCAGCAATGCGGGGGTCAATTTACATCAAAAATGGAGGGGATGGTGAGCTCTTGGGTTATCGATGTTGAATAAGAGGTGGTTCAAGAAATAACCTTTCTTTTTTTCTCTCTCTTCTACCATTGCAGGTGACAGATTTGACACTAGCAAGGGAAAATCAGACGAGCTTTGAGGAGTATCTCAGCAATAATGCAAATGCAAATCCTGGGATCGACTTGACTGTTACTGTATTGACTACCGGTTTCTGGCCCAGTTACAAGTCCTTTGATCTTAATCTCCCAGCTGAGATGGTATGGTCATGCATGATCTTGTTTCACTTATGTTTATGCAAATTGCAAAAGGATGATGTCACTTACATATTTTGTTTATTATTTTTAACTTTTGCATCAGGTCAAGTGTGTTGAAGTCTTTAGAGAGTTCTACCAAACAAAAACGAAGCACAGAAAACTTACATGGATATATTCATTGGGCACTTGCAACATCAATGGAAAGTTTGAACCCAAAACTATAGAGCTCATTGTGACAACTTACCAGGTTATTGACGACAGCCTAATTTTTCATTTACATGTAATCTGTATGGTTGATATAATGTTGATTGAAGATTTTGTCTTTCATGTTTTTAGGCTGCTGCCCTACTGCTATTCAATGCCTCAGATAGGTTGAGTTACCAGGAGATCATGACTCAGTTGAACTTGTCAGATGATGATGTTGTTAGGCTGCTTCATTCGCTATCGTGTGCAAAGTATAAGATTCTTAACAAGGAGCCAAACACCAAGACGATATCTCCAACTGACGTTTTTGAGTTCAATTCAAAGTTTACGGATAAAATGAGAAGGATCAAGGTGATTCCCTCCCCCTACCCAAAAACTACCTTCACAATTACCACGAGCACATATAAGGAAACGAATGAACATCGATATGCTCACAAACAAATTCAATAGACTTCAGTTAAACTAAGTTGATGAGATTAAGAAGTGGAAAAAATCAGAATTCAGATAAATCAAATATTATCAATCCAATCCTTGTATTATTCGTATCGTCAAGTATTTCAATGAAAATGGCAGATCCCTCTCCCTCCCGTCGATGAGAAGAAGAAAGTAATCGAAGATGTTGACAAGGACAGGCGATATGCTATTGATGCTTCAATTGTACGTATCATGAAAAGTAGAAAGGTCTTGGGCTATCAGCAGTTGGTTATGGAGTGTGCTGAGCAGCTGGGGCGAATGTTCAAGGTACGCTTCAGATGTCTGCTTCTCCTACTTCACTTGCATGTTTGGCTGAGCTTTAAAATGACTACTTGCAAGTAAATGGGGAAGTTTAAAATAAATAATGATTTTTGTCGACCAAAGTTAGAAATTTACTTACTTCGAAAGTGACCCCCAACTCAGTCAAACATGTATTTTGTTCTATAAAACACCAACTTATGCAAACATGTTTGGAAACATATATTTATCGAAGAGTAACTTTCAAGCTCAGCCAACATGCTTTTCCAATTTAACTGACAATATTGTTAAAATGTGAATGTGCTCGCCACAGCCTGATGTTAAAGCAATCAAAAAGAGGATCGAAGATTTGATTACTAGGGACTATCTGGAAAGAGACAAGGATAATGCAAACTTGTTTAAATACTTGGCATGATTCGGATATTGGATAATCCAATTGAATCAATGCAAAAGGAAATGCGTGTTCATCAACCTAGAAAAGTACTGTAAATGTTGTCGAATGTGCTGATTTACTTTTTGAATGATTTATTAGACGAGGGGGCTTCAGATTTCACCTTAAATTTAGTCGAGGATTGGAAAAAAGATGTAATATAACCAGTGCAGCTCAGTTGAAGAATTCAGCTTCCCTTTTCGTATTCATAGTGCCTGCCTGCCAGTTCTTGTAGGTGTTTTCGTTGGATATTTGCCTTTCCACGGGGTGAAGGCGTGACTAAAGCCAATGCAAGCTAAGTGCATTATTTCACTTCATGGATGGTACATTATTTCACTAATAAAAAATATTAAAAATTACTTTTACTAATTAAAAATAAATAAATAAAGTAACAGAACTTGATATTTATTGAATCCATTTCAAGTGCATATCTCAATTTTTACACGGGGTTCGAAAATTCAGTGGAAGCGACTAGGCATATTGTGTCAATTGCCACTTAGCCGTTAAGGGCATGTTATTGAGGTTCATTTACCAACATTGTATCTAAAACAGTTGTTCGAATCCCTCATGAATGGTAAGGTATGAAGCCACAAATTGGACAAATCAAGTATCAAGAGCCTGTTTGGTATAGATTAAAATCGGATTAAAATTGAAAAATTAATCGTTATTGTTGACTTTTATTAGACACGTAGGATTCAATAACGATCATATTTTTTATTTTAATTAAATTTTAATTGTTACCAAACAGACTTCAAATTACAAAATGGCAAAACAACGAGAAAATAAAAAACGGAGAATAGGACTTAAGCAATATGTTGTAAATCTCGAGTCATTGCAGTACGGCACTTAAGTTGTAGAACACTAGAAGACTCGGCGATGGACGGCTATTCGAGTCAAGGACTTAAACAATAAGCTTTAAGAGCTCCTAGTTTACCCTTGAGAACACGTGTTAAACTGCATTTCATCCCCACGTGCAAGAAATCTGAAATGAGTGAAAACAAATTAACATTTTGCTTCAGACATAAAATGCAAAATGAACGAAGTTCAATAGAAAATTAAAATATATATTCTTAATCCCAACAAGCATTTTAAGACCACGTCCAAGATGCAATGCACCGCTCATCAAGTCGAGGACGATAGCAGTAATTTTTTGTGGGTTTAGGGAGTAGTTTATTGGGTTGGTGTTGGATTCTTGGATTAAGAGTGTCGTGTTGGATTTTAGGATATGGGTGGTCAGGGTGGATTAGGGTTTTGGGAGGATGGTTTTTGTGGGTTTAGGGAGTAGTTTATTGGGTTGAAGTTGGATTTTAGGATATGCGTGGACTAGGGTTTTGGGAACTTCGAGGATGGAGGTTAGGGTTCAGGTTCCTTCCCGATATGAGGGATTGGGGAAGTGGCCCTATGATGATTTCAGTGTGTTGAAATCCTTAACAGATATTGAACCGGAAAAGGTAAGACGTAAATGATCAAACGGTTCAATTGAGTTTTAGAAACATTCTAGATAACGAAAAACAAATTGTCTCTTTCTTCTTTGAAAATGAATTTTGAGAAGAAGAGTTGCCTACTTAAAAAGGGGAGTTTCGTGTACGCACATAAGGCTCCAGAAAACCATAAGTATTGCTTCATAAACAAGACAGCATCTTTTGGAAATTCCCAGGGTATTTCTTTCTTTTAATAGTAAATTCTTATTTGATATTCCGACCCAGCTGACATCTTCGTGAGGTGAGTGATTGAGGAGTGCAGCACTACGGTCCTTATTCAATTCCTTCTTCAGATTAGGGAATAGCGGCCGGCAAATCCAAGCAACCACTCAAGGAACTCCTCATTTCTAAATGCACAAAGATAATAAGCTCGGAAGAGAAGCATTCGAGATGCTCTCAAGAAGCACCTTAAGTGTGATAATAAGCTCGGAAGAGAAGCATTAGAGATGATCTCAAGAAGCACCTCAAGTGTCATTAATTGCAAGGACGAGTTCAACGGAACATTGCAAAATAAAAAAATTTGATATAAACCATATGTTAATTCCACCAAGCATTTTCAGACCACGATGAAGATGCAATGCTTGTAAACAACCAAGATGATTCTTAAACTTGCAATAAATCGGAAGCAAGAAAAACTAGTTCGATCCACCTACCATCTACAGCACAAGAGGCCATTTCCGAGAATGAAAGTATCAGTTTCTTACTGCAGATAATGCCAACAGTCCAACAGTGAAAAACATTAATGAGAGCATACCGAGGTAGAGAGCTATTACCACAAGTTTCACATGATAAAAAAGAGTTTACCTTTTTATCTTCAGAACTTCAAATTCAAAAATATAGCAAGCGCCAGTATAGTGAACAATTTGCTAAGGGTTTGCTTTGGAGAGATTTTATAAAATCATTTCCCCATAAATCCTTTCCAACCACATTCTATGTGACCCATAACTTTTCCCTACTTTTTAACCACATATTCTCCATAAACATAATTTTTTCTCTCTCCCAACCAAACGCTAAGTGCTTGTTTGCCATAACTTTTTCAAATTTATAAGTTGGTCAAATATTATTTTTATCCACACTTTTTCTAGAACCCACAACTTTTATCCGCATATTCTGCAGGGTCATAGCTTATAATTTACAAAAAAGCTTTAAGAAACATACTTTAATACTTGCTTTATGAACCTTAATTATCAAACACGAACTTCCCTATCATCTGCATTTACAGCAAAAGTAAGTGATGTTTAGTAAACCACCCACTAATAATACTTGCTTTTATGAACCTCGTTCATCAAACTCTTATCATCTGCATTTACAAGCAAAAGTAAGTGATGTTTGATGTTAACAGTCATAATAACAACTTAAAATAAAAGGGAAAAATAAGAATCAAAATTGCATCAAATTCTTACAAATTGGCCATGCTCTTTAATTTCTCAAACTCAAAAAATACAGGAGTGGATTGTTGCGGAATACAGAAAATTTCAAGATCTTGCAGATTAAGTCCCTTTGAGCTTTTCTACACCTCTTGTATTGCCATAGAAGGCCCACACCAATCAAGCAAAGCAAAGTCTATCAGCAGAAAAACAGGCATAAAATATGCAATTCTTGAAGTGAATAACAGAAATTAGATAAGATTACCCCTCCAAGACCACATTAAAAAGTTGCAGTGCAATATATGAATTTATGTCTATATACAAAAAGAGAGAAATAAAAGGAGCACCATTTATTTACAATTGAATCAGACACCTTCAAAACTTTTCTTTTAATAAAATTGGAAAAATTGATAAAAGTAGATGGGAAAGAAATAGCAAGTCCTAAATAAGATTGGACCAGTCATGACTACATTGCAACTCAACCTCAAATGTCACTAATTGCTCTAGATCTCTATAATACTCTAGACCCAAATAAAATAGAAACCAAAAATCAAAACTGCACTTTTACATTTACTCCAAGTCTTGTCCTTGAACATGTAAAAATTCCATGCTTGCTATGTCCACGCGGTCGAATCTAAATTTTGAGCATGTTGTGCCCTTATCTTGCTAAAGAAGCTGAACATTCAAATATATATCATATAATGATGATCCAATCCCATGTTTGTACACATGTCCAGAAATGAAACAGGCGGTTAATGTTATGTTTCTTCACCAGACAGCAAGTGCATGGGCATACACTTCCAAGTTCCAACTTGTATCCAAAGCCCAGCTCACACAGAGAATATGCTAGTGAAACACAACTATATACAGTTGCCTACTCTCTATTGCCATTGAAACCTTGACGATTGACAGCCTTAAATGCAAGCCGTACCAAACATACAAGTTCCTCTACATTCTGAAAGCTGAAGTCGATGACCGTCTTAACAGAACCGATACCCTCTTTATCCTGAGCATCTTCTGGGTTCACATTAGCAGCTGCAAAAGCATTCTGGGATTTTCTGGAGGCCTCCATTGCAGAATTCACATCTTTTGCCTGCAAGAGAGCAAATTTGAGATGTTTACCCCGTTGTAAGATTCCATAAAAACATACTGGCATCAAAACATATAATGGAAGTCTAGATCTATCAGTAATCCTAGAGAACATAAAATCTGTCACCAGCAACGGAAAACAAAAATGTCTGTGCGTCTATCAGTAAAGGCCACTTGAAAACACAACGAAACACAATCAAATGATTGATAAGTACCTCTGCAAATTCTATTAACTTCAGTTGACTTCATCCGAAGTTTATATGCCACTCACATCATTCAAATCAAATGCCAGTAAGGATTGCAAAAAATAGGCAAATATCTTAAACACCAACATCCACTTACGAAGTCAAGTAGCCGAATAAGGTTGGGGCGGTTTCGAGGCACTATAACATGATTCCCAACTTGAGAACCATTGCCTTTAGACAAAACAACTTTATCGACCATTAAATTGTTCAAGTTATCAATGTCAGATGCAGAAGATGATGGAGATTCACCTACATACGACATCAAAAACAGTCATTTAGAATAATTTCAACAAATCAAGCATTGCAAGTCAAAAAATAAAAAAAAATAAAAATAAAAATTCGATGAAATTGCATTAGCGAGGAAATGCACATCCGTGTAGTTAGGGATGAATTTTAACAAAAAGAAACAAAGCCTCCGTTCGACTCCCATTAAAATAAAACTCTTTATTTCTCATACTCATTTTCAACCATACATTCACACAATAAAATATTTTGTGCATAAATTCAAAGCTTTTCTCTACTTTTTAACAACGCATTCTCCAAAATCTATTCAAAATATCATTTTCCCTCAATTTCTCTTTATAATGGCCATCAAACAGGGGCAAAATTAGATGTACAGTAATATCACTATCGTCTATCAATAATCTGAAGATGGAGGGATGGGAGGAGGTGGAGAGCATTCTTTTCTTGAAAGTGATAGCCAATTAAGCCAGAAAAATAGTGCCGCCAAGGAGAATTAAATTAGGGCATTAAGCAAAATGCTCAACTCGTGTGTTGATAATAGTACAACAAATGAAGATGACAAAAAGCATGAAAATAACAACTTGCCTTCACATGATACGAATGATCATACCTTGCAGAGCCGATGGCAAACTTGCTTGCAAATCATGCAAAAATCTGTATGTAGTCGAATTTTTGCAATAAACTACCCTCATGTAAGCCACCTCCATGCATTTGTAGGCCAGTGCACAAGCAGCCATTTCTTGGCGTTTTTCATATTCATGGGCACAGGTTCTGCAAGGTATGTAAAGCTCATTAAGAAAGCTAGAAGAGGACAGTGTGTTTAAAAGGCCTCTTACCTACTGCAGAATTTCAGACTAATTTTACAATCATGCTCAAAAGATGTTCAGATAATACAATTCTTTAACCGAAAGAAGGATAGGTAAATCACATTAATTTTGTTTTTCCAAGGAAACTATTCTGTAGTGGCCACTCTGAACCCTCAAGTATAAAATCTTGAACAAGTCATGTATTAAAAGCACTTTTCATCTAAGCACAATTTTATCCAGAAACTGAATAGGAGCTATTACAGTGCTAAAGGGCACTCACTCGCAAAGTTTGGCAGTACTTCTATACATTTGCATTTGATTCATCTCCCCGTACTTGCTAGTTTCACTATTGCACGCCTCTAAAAGTGAAGCGCCATGAAGAAATTTTAAAGCAGCTTCAAAGTATGCCTCATTACTTTCAAAAGGAAAACCAGATTCCTGCACGATATTGTATAAGAAAAATCTAGAGATGTACGTGGAAACTTGGTCAATCGGATGTTCAAAAGGGACTCAAAAGCTGAAAATATTAAAAAGCCTTGAGATAAAAATAATAATAATAAAAATAAAAAAGCAGTTATTAGCTTTAATAGTAGGAAAAAAATGCACACTTAAGGAGCAATGTGAAAAGACCTTGAGACGATCAGCATAATCTCTGAGATTTTCAGCTTCTTTCAGAACACTGGTTGGAGTCAGACTGGAGGAATTCTTGTTAGCAAGGCTAACAGAACTAAGATGTTGACTCACAGCCCCATCAGCCACATTATGGACATTGAAGTTACTAGTTCCGCGCTGATGACATATATTAGTTGGCTCTTCTGATACCTTTGATAAATCACCAACTACAGAAGTACCAAGTGGTTTTAAATCTGTAAAATTTCCTTCCAGAGATCCTGGCACTGATTTGCTAGGAGGCGATGTGTCTTGTTTATCTCCTCGACAGTTGTGATCAATAAATGCCTCTTCTTTCAAATTTTTATTTGTATCCAAGTGTTCCTGGTCGATCTGTGGACTGGAAACCCTCTCTGCCACTCTCTCAAAATTTTCACCAGATGTTCTATCCTTATCCATGGGCAGCAAAGAGGTACCCCTTTTAGAGATCTGTTGAGATAACACAATATTCGAACGGTTCTTGTTCATCCTCTCCTTGCTATGGCTGCGCTCTGAAACATGCATACTGGTGGGACATAGGCTATGTTGGTCCAGTATATCACCATTGTTATGAACAAAAGAGCCATTGCCATATTCAGAGGGAGGATTAGTGCCTGATTCGTATTTGCCACTGAATTTGTCTCTAGCGCCACTGTCCCGAAAATCTAGCACAGGATGTTCAAAAGACTCGGGAAGACCACTGGCAGCTTTTCCCTTCCTGGCTGTCCCCAAACGATTGCTCACAAAATTTCCATTCCTATCCAGAGAGTTCCTTGAGCTTCCCATTGTGGAGAAGTCGTTGAGCCTAGAATCTACTTTCTCTATAGTCTCCATCCTTGCTGGTAAAACCTTATTCAGATAAGAGATCCTCATGGGAGATGAGGAAACAGACTCTTCAGGTGATCCTTTGACTTCTTTGCAATTCCCTCTGGTTTTACGGGAATCCGAAACCTTAGAGGAGCTTGAAGTGGCAGCCATTGATAAGGGTTCAGACCCCAAATCCTTCCGCAGTGATTCTATATCATCCATGGTTAGCTGCACTGGAAACTTTGCTCTGTATTTTCTTACCTGCCGTTCTTTCTCAATACTCCTGACATATGGAATTTCTTTATTCCTAGATAACAGAATCTTATTTGCTGTGCTTTTTCTTTTTGGTATTATATCATTATCCTCAACTTTTCTGAACTCCTTCCCATCAATCTGAGCCACCATGGACTTCTTCTCTCTATGAAATCCAATATTGCTGCTCTCCTCTTTTACAGATACTTTGCTGTTTTGAAGGTCACATCCATTACTTTGCAGTGTCGGTAGATAATCCTGACTGCCTTGAGAATCCTTCAATTTTCTTTTCTTTGAAGAAATTCCCTTTTTATTGCACGCATTAATATCCAGGGACCCATTATGGGGTAATTCCTGCACATTATCTCTCTGTTTTTTCCCAGAAATTTGTAATTGTTCCCTCCCCTCAGATCTTGAATCAAGTACCCTCAGTTTTTTCTTGTCCTTCAAAGCCGCCTTATTTGGCAAACCGGAAGACGAACTGTGGTCAACTCTACCAAGATCCCCATCAAAGGTCTGAAAGTCATCCAAATCCATTGCAGGTTTAATCTTTTTCACATTTGCACGTACATGCTGATCAGACTCCCTCTTGCTTTTCTTCCTTGGATTTGCATCATCTGCGAGGATGTTATATGAGAAAACAAAGTAAACGATCATAAACAAAACATGAAGGGCAAAAGGAGATGCCAGCCAGGATAAATAACATACCTCCAACTAAATGCTCGTCTTTTCGTTTATTCAATGATTTTGCTATGACAGCTGATGACTTATTCCAATGTTGCACATTAGATTTGTTAATTAGATTAGGTGCTGCTTGAGGCTGGTTGCCCTCCTTTAGACTTCTGTTTTTCACTGGCTGCAGTTGGAAGTTTTTGTTTAAGTTTGAAGAAGGAATTGGATCACTGATACCGTCAGTGTTTGCTGTTTCTTTAAATTTGTGTTTCTTCTTCGCCTCATCAGTGATTTGGTCAGAATCAAAGTTTTGCTGGTTCTGACTGAACCGATTGCTACCACCTGAAGCCACTCCATTTGTGGTTTTGTCAGCATGAGTTTGCATATTACTCTGATTATCAGGGAAAGGAACCTGGTATAAAGCATAAAGAGCTTTTGTCGTCTCATCTTGGCTGATGTCACAACGGTTCAACCCTGGCCTGAAGATAATCCAAAATCTTATCAAGCTTAGGCTTCAGCAGTTCAAAGTTTATTCGTGCATGTTGATGGAACGCGTCAAACAAATCCTCTAAAAAAGGAAGTTATGCAGATTCTTTATAACACAGACTCGTGCAGTGTGGATCTATGCATCATGTGCAAGTTGTCAACTTTTAGGACCCCAGAAATTAGTCAAAAGGCATTATGTATACACTATTCAGAAAAATTATTAAGAAAATATAAAAGATGCTCTAAAACAATGTGCATATGATTGATAATAGGAAGAAAACTGAAGATTCAAAGTAATTGTAGTTTTAGCTTAGTTCTAGGCAAGTTAAATAATATTGTGTCTTGTTGTGTCAGGCATGGGTATAGCATGATAAATAACTTACAGCCAGTTTAGCATGCTGCAAACCCACTTATCAGGTAGATTCTGAGGCACAGTACCAATTGGCAAAAGGCGCCACTTCTGACACCTGTCACAAGCGACCCAATGTTCTTCTATGAGAACACCAGCCAAGGGGGTCTGTTCAGTCTCAGGAATGAGTCCTTTGGCAGGAGGTAGGGTATCAGCTGGGGGATCCTTCAAATTTGTTCCAGCATTTACCTGGTTGTTTAATTTTTTACTAGTTGCTCTCTCTTTGAATTTATCAGCAGATGCATGCTTTTCCTTGACAGTCTCGAGATTAGAGTTCTTTGACCTATCATCAGAAGGCCTCTCCAGTGATTGCTTCAGGATATTCAAATGTTCTGATCTCGTGTCAACCACATCTTTATGACTGTTATGGACCTTACAGGAATCCTTTTTTGAAGTCAATTTGTTTTTTGTAGCAAAAGAAATATCGCCCCTCAAACTTTCCTCCACTAAATTTGAATCTAGTTTGACACTACTGTTACTCCCCTTTGACTTCTTTTTACCTTGCAATGATAGCTTATTTACGGCAGGAGACATCCTCAATTCATCCTGTTCTCCGGATGTAGATTTCAGAATACATTTCTGACTCAAAGGATCCATGGCTCCTCTGGAAACCGTCTCACCTTCAGAAATATCAGAATTGGCTTTAGCTGAAGCAGGAACTTTCTTACCTCTGCTTCTGACACCATTCCCGTGATCAACTGAGCCATCTTTCTGAGAACTTCTTATATGTTTCCCAACCTTCTCTGCAGATCTATTTTTGGGCTCCTGGTAGTCATACTTACCACCACTCTGGCCAGATATTGATTCAAAGGAGTCTGCCTTGACCACATCAGCAGATCCTACTCTTCCTTTCACACCATCCTTGTTTCCCTCCATCTTCCTCACTGGGACATCCCTTTCAAACTCCCTGATAGTTTCAGGTGTCCTAACAACAGCTTTCAAAGACTCCCCAGCACTGCAGTCTGAATCTGATAGAGGCTTGCAATTTAAATCATCAGATGACTGCAGCCTGCATTCCAGAGTCTCGGTTCCCGATTTTTTCTTATCGTCTTTTATATCCATTCCAGGTTCATTTTTTGACTCAAAATTTGCTCTCTTCTCTACAGATTTGGTTTTCTTCCCTCTCAAAACATCCCCATTCCCAAGCCTAGGATTTGCATCATAAACAGGTACAACAGAGTGATTGTGTGCTCCCTTGAGGGCAGCTGCAGGCTCACTATCTACTGAAGAACTTCTCTCTCTTATTAAGTTGAGCAAATCTTCATGAAGAGGTGAAAGCAGGACTCCAGAAACTGGGAACGAAATCATTAGCTGTTCCAAAGCATATAGAGAACAGAGAGAAAAAAACATAAGATATCGACTTCTCCACATGTGATGTAGTAAGAAGTATAATAATCAACATTCTTCTTTATCTTTCAAAGTTGCTCCTTGTCTCAGGGTGTGAGGTGTATAATGAGTAAAAGTGGTTTCTTTGTTTTTTAGAAGTATTTACTTAACCTGAAATGGCATGTATAGGAGCTAGGGGGTGAGGAAATCATGCTGAAAATGACTGGATTTAATTGGGAAGCATCGGATGGTGTTAGTCATCTACGAAAAACAGAAGAAAGCATACCTTGAGGATTCTGGACGGAGATTCATCAGGGATCTCATGAGGTTCACATGAAATTCCACCACTTTCCTCCGGACTGTTTCCTGCTGAGGAAGATGGAGATATAAGCCCCAGACCACTGTAGATCGCAACATTCCTTTGTGTTGTCCTGTCAGAACCCACTTTGATACGAACCTTTAATTTTCTTTGGTCAGTTTGATTGTTTGATTTACTTGAAGGAAATCCAGGTTCAATGGGACAAGACTCAGCAACTTGATCAGACAAGAGAGCATCTTGTCCGATTGAACCATCCACTGATGGGGCCTTTAAATTTTGTAACGGACGTAAAGCAGGGGGAGCATTAGCACCATTCCTATGAGAAAAAGCCACATTTGGGAGCACCCCAGAATGATGGGGGATACCCTGTATGGTAACACAACCGACAAAGCTAAGTAAATGAGGATTTCCGAAAGACAAACAGGCAGCAGAATATTTCTCATACTGCCGTATGACCTGCAGATAAGAATATGTTTTGTAAATATACCTCCGGAGGAAGACAATTAGGAGATCTTGGCGTGCAGGGCTTTTGAACTCTTAATGGAGATTTTGGCTGAGACCAAACAGAAGGCGAACGTTGATATGTTGGTAAAAACGAACCATACCCACCAAATTTTGCCCCTGCCAAAATAAAAAGATTCAGGCTCAGTTTTCGAATAAGAAAAAGTATGATAATACCACCCTTTCCTTCCAAGACTCCCATTGCAGGTTCACTTACCCAAATTTTCAGCGGAAACTCCTCCTTCAAAATCTTTCTGAAAATGTCCCAAAATACTTTGAACCTTGTCGTCCTTAATAAACAGAAATCCAGCACTTACTAAAGTCTTGATATACAAAATGTAAAAAACAACTAGCCATAAATTCAAGTTACAAGAGCGTCAATGAGTATATACGACACTGCACAACTACATTATGCATTCAGTTAACTACTATCTGGCTTATGCTAACTGCAAAAGATATAAAATGCAACCATTTCTAACAACGATAAGTTTGTTCTAAATTGCACATTTCAAAATCCATTTGACTAACTGCGATGCTGCTAGCAACCAATGCCAAAAATTAAAAGTGTGAGCCTCGTGACTAAATTATGATAATATTTTATTCTTCCATAAAAATTTTATTACATTCTAAGGTTGACAAAAATTGCTAAGTTTGATTCTTTTACATCGTCCAGTCCAGCTGACACTCTCAACAGCTAGCCATTGTTAATTTTTATTTTATAAATAACCTGCCATAACCTTTGCACTTCAAAAAGACCCAGGTACATTCAGTAACTGCAATTCAGATCGAAGCATTTTATTTTCCCTCAGATGTTCAATGATCATATCCAATTCAGTTTAACCAATTCAAATTCCCTTCGTTTACGATTCATCTTTCTTTTTATTGGACGACCAAACATGTTGGAAATAATTAGTTCACGAGTTAAAAAATTAAAATTTTGAAAATTTAATCTTTCGTCCGCGGAAAAAAAATTAGACAAAAAAAAGAGAGAAACTCTTACAAGGTAAGAGAGAGCAACATCAGGGTCAATGCTTGTATCATCCTTGTGATAGCAAGCCTCTCCTTCTTCAAGTTCGGGGTCTTGAATCATTTTGGGGCCACTTCCCCAACCTTCCATCTCGGAAAGAAACCCTAACCCTAAACTCCAACCTCAAGATTCCCAAAACCCTAATCCACCCTCTATCCTAAAATCTAACATCACACTTCTTAATCCAATAATCCAACTTCAGCCCAATAAACTACTCCCAAAACCCACCAAGGAATTCCCCTCAAATTCCCACGATCATAAACCCTAATTCAACCCCACTTGATCGTCTACCTATACAAACTCTTCCTATATCTATATATCTCCACGATAACCAGAAAAATGTGCGAAAATAATCCTTCCTCTGAACGAGTATTGACGAATCAATACGTTTTGCGGGCACCGATCGAATCGATTCTTGAATATAACTCTTGGTCTTTTGCTTATGAATGGATATTATTTTGATACATACAGAACTGCATATAGAGAGAGAGAGAGGGCAATTGTTTTTCCTTTTCTTTTCTCTTCATTTCATTTTCTGTCTTCCTCTCTAAAAATTACACATTGATTTTTTATTTCTCTATATTTTCCCTTTTTCTCTCTGTAATTATTTTTTTCGCATAATAATGAAAACTTGTTTTTCTTGTTTCTTTAATTGAATTTTCGCGCGTGACAATGATGCGCGTAATATGGGATTTGGCGTGATTGTGACTGGATAGAGAACAAAATTCAAGCAGAAAGCCAGCATGTTGAGAGAATCTACTAGAAAATATTTTGGGGTTTAAATTGTAATAAAAATGCTATCGAGGGGAATTTTGGATAATATAAATTGTTTTATCTTCAAGAGAAAGTACGTTATGAGGTTCGATAACTTTCAAGTTACGATGGAAGGTTTATTGGGCGACTTTCATGTCAAAACCCTCAAAATTTTGGAAGATTACAACGAGTTATTAATGATTTTGTCGTTGAGTTCTTAATACGTGACAGTACACAGATATTGCATGAATTTGATAACGATAAATTTGGCTTTAGATCGATGCCATGTCAACCACTCACAAGTCAATATCTAGTTCTGTCACAATATCGCCACGTGTCACCTTATCGTGCAATTTTGAATTCCCACGTCACTTTGCGATACAAAATGCTCCTCATTTTCATCATTCACAGTCACACTAATACGTAGATTTGTGCAACATTTCCATTTTATTCGCCTCCATGCAACATTTCCATTTTATTCGCCTCCATAAATTAGCGGTATTGTTATCAGTTATCACCATACAATAAAAATTATCTTATCGAACCAACACATGCCATCTTTTCTTATAAGTTGATACGCCTCAAAATCAAGGTTCAAGAAGAAGCTCACACCTCAAAATCGAGGCTCAAGAAAATGCTGAAGCACTATGTAAATGGATGTGAGATCAAAGTGTAGACAAGTGGATGAAGCCCTAATGATATGATCCGGGACATGCGATTACTTGGTCGGATCACACGAGTCAAGGGTTCAAGTAATGAAATTCAGATGGGTGAAGTGACAAGTCAAGGTTCAAGTTTTGTGAAGAGCTCGAGAACCGAAACGAGTTGGATTCAAGGTTTAAAAGATATTTGGAGAGAAAACGAGTAGCGTGGATTAAAATTGGCATAACTCTCAGCTCAGGTGCCGGATTTTCGCCCATGAGTACAATTCGGAATCGTGACAAAATTCTGCAGAAAGTTATGTGAGTGCATGGTACTTTTGGGCTTGCGGTCGCACGGAAACATGGCATAAAGTTGGACGTGAAATTTACAATTTTTGACAGTTTCCTAGTTTAATTATAATTCCATATTTTTAGCGTCTTTTACAATATTAGAATTATATTTTTCATGCAATTAGAGTTTTTTTTTTTTTAGGTTTCATATAAATAGAATATTTATTTCTTTGTAAGATTAAGACTTTTGATTGTGAATTAATGAGATTTTTCTCTCTTCTTGTTCTTAAACGAACATTAAAACTTATCAAATATTGATATAATATATGTGGTGTTCAAACCTTATAACTTATCAAAAGATTAGGCACCATTTGTGACATTCGCAAAATCATGATTTTTGCTTCCGCACATCAATGAATTTAAAGTTTAATATACCTTAGGTTCTTGGTTCATGGGGCCCGAGTCGGGATTCTATCGTCTACAACTTGAATTTGGGCTTTCCCAACATTTTCAGACTAATTATGTGATTTCCACGCTGATCTCATATCCGGATTCGCGTCATTTGGTATCAGAGTTTGGGCTCCAAGTTCAGGTTTTATCTTTTCTTTTATTTTGAATATTTTGTTTTTATTCTTCGTGTTCTTCGGAAATTTTGAGTTTTTGATCCACAAAATTCAAAAAAAGAAGAATCAAAAGTTATTTTTGGGCTAATCTAGCATCTAAATCAACCCTCGTTTCTTTTGTCAGTTTCGTAGTTGAATTCCGAGCTAAAAAACGTTTTTATAACTTTAAAAAAAAAAAAAGCAAATTAGGCATAAAAAATATCGAATTAGCCTAAATCATCCAAGCTCATTAATTATATAAAGTAATAAATAGGGTTTTGATGTTTATTAAAAATAAAAACAATTCGTTATTTCCTCGTTTTACTAGCAAGTAAAGTTATTGATGCACAATCTTGAATTATTGATGATTGTGATGATAGGAAATCGAAAATGATATCTTACCATTTACAAGAGGTAATAGAAATTTTCGAGTTGAAATAAGGGAGTCCAATGAATATTTTGCATCGGATGACTTGGATGAAGAAGAGGAAATTGAATTGGAATTCGATAGACTTAGATCGGATTTTCTTAAATCGATATTTGTATCTTATCCAATTGTAGAAATTTATTGCCAAGTAATTGTAATATTTATGATTTTGAATGATATATTTTTGTTGAAAATTTGAAGAATATGTATAAAGTTCAAAGAATGTATTATTTTATTTATATAGTAGTTTAAAATACTAAAAAATTACAAAATGCATGATTACCCATACGCTTTTGCGTGAACACGCATATGCTTGTAATGCTTGATACTCAATCGAAACGCATTGACACACAACATTTTAGAACCTTGCTTTCAACATCTTGAGAAAGAGCAGTACAATTCATGTGAAATCCCAAGGCATCATTTATGTTTAGCCTTTTTTTATTTAATTTGTTTTTTTCTTTTTCAATCATTGGAAGCTTAATTGAAAGGTAAGATTTTTTTCTTTCTAATATGGAATTTACTATTTTAAAAACCTATGGAAAATTGGAAATAGAGATACCTATATTATACCATTTTCAAAAAGCTAAGGCAAACGAATTTGTACATAATGAATAATAAATTAAAATCTCGACAATCTTGTATTCTTATATGCCTCAATCGATCAAAGTAATGTCTTGAGATTTCATCGCAAAAGATTAATTTCGTTAAGATGAATCGTTCGAGCATTTTTTTGATCATTATGAGTTTCATATCTAAACAATTTGAGATTTTATCCTTGACATATTACTGTAGGATGATGGCTCGTTTAACAAGAAGGGTTCGATTTCATGTTTTAGCCATAAACATATTGATTGTTAGGTTTTTATTTTTTTTCGTCCACGAAGTGTTCGATCTTGAAAAGTTAACCTTGTTAAGAAGAGTAATCAAAGTCTTTTATGTTAAACATTACGTTTACCCTCAGTATGTTTTGAGTTAATTTCGCAATTTGTTACTAAAATTTGTGCATTTTTCAAGTTGATTCTTTAAAGTTTTTTTTTTTTTTTTAATAATTATGTAGCTACTATAGTAAATTAACATCACCATTGATCTCTCTAAATCGGACGGGTACCGTCAATTCAACCGAACAAAAATACTATCAAAAAGAGTTCTATTGTTACATAATTCAATTCACTGTCATTTGCATGATATTCAACTAGACAAAATAGTATTAACTAAAATAGTTCCATTGTTAATTCAATTAATTTTCAGTTTCAAAATATTAACAACCAGCCAGAAAATAATCACTTACAGCAATATTCTTGGAAATTATTTCCATATAAATCATTTACTAATATAATATAAATAATTAGGAAAAAATATAAATTCTATAAATTGCCTTTCAAATACAATTATTAGTCAATAAATAAGTTTCCTATTATCAAATACTGAAGAAAACTAAAAAAAGTGCATTCAAAGAATAAAAATAGGTAAAATATAAATTGTTTTGTACGCTTCGACAATTTTTTTCTCTTTATTTTGCTTTTTCCAACAATAATTCATTGTTTTTAATTCATGTTTCAATATATATATATTTTATATATCAATAGCTAAAATATTCAATATAATATAAATAATTTAAGTATGGAGAACTGAAATTTTCAATTTTATTACATACAATCATGTAACAAAAATAGAAAGTGAGTTTTAGAGTCGGCGTTAAACTCGCTTTCTATTTTTAAAAATGTTAAAATAAAAAATCTTCGAGTTCAACTTCAAAGATTAATGTTAGTCTAAATGCATAAATAACACTAAAATGTATAAACGAAGATGAATGTTGATTTAGAATTAATGATAGCAAATACATAAATAAAGATGGATGTCAATTCATTTATTCTCAATGAATACAATTCAATATCCTATCGAGTGAAGCAAAATATTGAAATGCACGGTGATATGATAGTTAAAATAGTTGAAAAGTCATCAATTATAATTTTTAAACACATGTCGAAAAAATGAAGATTAAGGATACTATTGAAATAGTTTTAAGTATATATAATAGGGTACAATCGTCCAAAAATTACAATCGCTGGTTTGTAAGAAATTATAATCTAATCATAATTTGTAGTTAAAATCGAACATTAATTTCAATTATACATTTACAAACAATACTCACATTTGTGGGACCCGCTACTCATTTTCATTATTATCCAAGCCCGAAATGAATAAACGAAAGAGAAATGTTAATCATTTTATAATTAATGACACCGAATACATTTATGAAATGAACGATGATATCTAAGCATTGTGCTGCAACACCAATTTAGATGATACTAAGTGATGTGCTCAATTAAATGTAGAATTAAATGATTCGTTTGACTATTCCTCTCAATTAATGCCACAATAGTCCCACCTAAACAAGTATTTTAACATCAATTGTGTTGATACGAAATAAATGAAGATGAATGTTAACTCCTTTATTATTAATGGATATAATTTAATGTCAAATCAAGTTATCTAAGCTTTTGAAATCCAAATTGACAATAATTAAATTCCTCTTCTGTTAAAAGAGGCAATTCATAGTTCACTATTCATTCATGACGTATTTTTCTTTCCCATTTTATTCCCACTTCTCTCTCCATATATATATATATCTTTCTATATATAAAAAGTGGCTATGAAACAGAATTTCTTGGTTTAACGGAAAAACTAACGGAATTTCTTGTTTTAACGGAAAAACTAACGGAATTTCTTGTTTTAATGGAAAACCTATAACTTTAGAGTCCAACTTGAATTTATTTAAAACCTTAGGGACTAAAACTTAAAATTTAACCATAATCCTTAAATTGCAGCCAAGGACCTTAACATATCAAATTTACACAAGAAGTCCCCGCCTCCTCAACTCCCAAAAATCGAAAAAAAACCTTTAATCTTCTATGACTGAAAAACCCAATGTTGTCGGGCCCAACCGGTTTGACCGGAAAAATCGGGAATGGGGCCCAAAATCGGGCCAAATCATGTCCGATTTTTTATTATTTTCAAAATCGGTTAAAACCTGTTAAACCGGTCCCGATTTTCAATTTTTTTTTTTTGTTTAAAAATTTTTAACTTCATAAATGGGCTTCAAAATTTATTTAGAATTCTAAGGCCCATGGAGAAGTAATGGATGTCATGCTCATTTTATAGATGCACTTCTCTCCAAATGTTTCATAAACTTCCAATGTGGGATTGTGCCTTTATACATGCTCTTAACTCTAATAGTTTTATAAACTTTCAATGTGGGATAGTGATATATAACCAAAAAAATGTTAAAATACCCATCAAAATCATTTTCAAATGTATGTTTGGCTAATTTGATTTTTAATAACAACTAATTAAATTGTAATATTCACCTTCATTCTTTCCTTTATTTAATTTTCAAATTTAACTTAAATTACACTTGATTATTAATATATTAATGTTAGCTATCATTTTCTATAAGTTTAAATTATTTTAATTTAACAAAGTAAACTATTTTAACATATTGATTTTTAATTTTTAGTATTGAGACTAATTGTAGGATAATGAATCTAATTAGTAAAAATATATTTACTTTGAATTATTAATATGAAAATTTTAAAAATATATATATTATTTTTATATTATTTTATTATTTTTGTATGTATTTATTACATCCGATTCAACCCCGGTTAAACCTTTTGACCCTTGACCCTTCACATTTTCCGGATTGATGACCGGGTCGGTTTTCAAAACACTGGAAAAACCTTAATGGAGAATCTCTTCCCCCCTTTTCATGGCTGACGCCCCAAGAAACCGTAGTGGCCGGGGGTTGGGGGCGGCTGTGCTTGTCCATCATCTTAGTTGGATTAATCATGTGCGCAATAATCATCTTTTTTCTCGCACAAGCAATATATGGAGACATCCAATTTAATTCATTCAAATCCAACAATCAATTCATGAGAAATGCTGGACTTACAGGCTACTGTTTCACATAAGCCTTACAGAAAATAAAAAAATAGCTCGGTTCAGGAGAAAAGAGATAGAAGCCGTTTCAAAATAGGGCAAAGAGGAAGGAAATAGCCTATTTTTCCCATTTCTCACTTGCAGTTCCCGCCCACCTCAGATTCCTCCATCTCGAGCACAATGTAATAGGTGAGCTTACTGAGAACGAAGATTACACATCGCGATCCCACATACCCTCTGTAGACTATAGTTATATGGCAAGCTGTACCGACTTCATATGTGTATTTGGAGGTGAAAAACTCAGAGAAAAGTACTTCCTCGATGTAAGTCGGGTGAAATAAATAATTATTGTGACTTTTTTGACATGTAGACACAAAAATAAGAATACAAAGCTAACTGAAGTTTGCCTGATAGATGTTAATGTTATTGGATGTTCAAAATGTATTTCCATTTTAGGGCATCTTTTTCTTGTCATTTGTTTTTAGAATATAGTATAATATTATTGTGCATCATATGAACTTTGAGTTTTATGTTTGTGCTTTTGGGTTGGAGACGACAGAGAGAAGCACTTTATTTAATTATTTATCAATTACATAAACATTACATCATTAATTATTTAATTAACAAAAAAAAATTACATCTTTATTAATAACAAATTAATTTTTAAACAAAACTATTAAATATAAACTAAGCAAACGTGCATTGCACGTTGCTTGCACCTAGTATATATATATATATATATAACTCTGCAAACTGACATGATACAGTAATGTAAAAAATAAAAAATAATATTTACTCCGCACAATGCATAGCATTGCTCCGCGTGTTCGGAGTAAAATTGCTCCGCACAGTGCGGAGACACGGGACACCCCGTGTTCGAGTTTTTTTTTTTTTTTTTTTTACTTTATAACTTACATGCTTATTTTATGGTTAACTGTTCATTTTATGCTTGAAATCGATTTTGTCCTTTGTATTCATCTTACTGCTAAAAAAAATTGCCAACGTAATTATAAAAATCTTTTTGAAAAAAAATTTACGGAAAAAATTTGTCGACGTAATTTCTGTTGATACTTTAGAAATATATTTTGGTATTTCAATTGATATTTTATAAATAACTTCTCATCATATAATAATAAGAACCCAACAACAAGCCTCCACATGCAGAGGCACAGTGCCTCAGCATGCGGATAGGAAGCGGCCTCCGTGTAAGGAGATTGATTCCTTAGTCTCCTCACGCGGAGACTTCCATATTTTTTTTAATAATAATATTCTCCATTTTTTTTCTTTTTACGTTTCTTGCTTTACATGTATAAAATTAGAATTTCTTGCGTGTTCTCGCACCCGAGCTTTTTTTTGCTAATAATTCTACTTAATTATATTTCACACAAACTATACATACAATTCACTTATTAATAATTTCATTTAAAAACATTGGAAAATATTCAATTTTATACATACATAAAATCAAAATTCCTTTTGAAGGCGTTGTCCCCTCGACCTGACCGGTCAGGTCGACTCTCGCCGCGGGACGTTGCCCCCGAATCCCCACAAGGGGCGCTGCCCAAGTCGATAATTTTAATGATAATATTTAAACACATCAAAGTTTTAAAATTAAGGATATTATTATATAGTTCAAGCATAGTAAGAGCATATTCGGGAAAAAAAAATCCTCTTGCGTGCCACTTAATTTATTATAGACATAGATGTCCTTATTTGATCTTTTTTTTTTTTTTTTTTTCAAAATGCATTATTCTTTCCTTTTTTTTAACCATAATATTACACACAAATTAAAAACTTTTCTTTCATTTTTAGTCACACATTACCCATAAATCTATTATCACAAAAAATGCATTATGCACAAAAAATGGAACTCAAACAAGCCCATAAATTATAGAATCGCGCTAGCCGTCATTTTTAGTAATTTGTACTAAATGAGATTATTAAAGGAATATATTCAATTGAGACTTTTGAAAATCTTGATGGACTTTTTTAAGTGATGATTTATGTGGATTTCATAGATTTTTTTTAGAGATTTATATGAAATTAGCAGAAGTCTTTTGTAGATTTTTTATAAACTTTCATTTTAAAACTTTTAGAGACTTTTATAGAATTCAAAAGATTTTTTAAACTTTCATTTGAGATATAATTTATATGGTTCTAATGCAATATTATGAACTTATCATATATGAGGTGATGTTTTTCACAATTCCCCATTCTCTTTCCTTTTCCTCACATATAATAAAAATATATTTTAAAAAGAATAAAAATTTAAGACTTTAATTAAATAAATAATAGTAATTACATATAAAAATTAAATTTATTATTCAGCATTATTAATATAAATATACCTATAACAAATAAATAAAAAATATATATTTAAATTTAATTATAAGTTAGTCTATATAAAATTTTATAATTTAATTAAAAATATAATTTTTCAGAAAAAAATGAATGAAAAACGAAAAAAATTTATAAGAATACAATATAATTCTTTCATAAACAATATAAATAAATAATAAGAGAGAAAAAAGAAAAATATTAGCTAATATAATCAAAAGAAAAAAATAAATTTTAATTATAACTCTAATATTCGTATAAGAGAAAAGGAAAGAGAAATATAGAAAAAAATACATATTACTTTTTTTTGTTTTGTTTTATATGAAAGTCTCTTCAAAATCTTGTGATTAATGAGAGACAAATTTTGAGTTTTTATTTTAGTACTTGTTGCTTAAAAGTTAGTATCATGAAAACTTTTATAAAAGTTTATAAAAATCATAAAAAATCGAATACCATAAAATTTATAGAGATTTCTAAAAGTTTTAATTGAATATATCATGACTGTTAGAGACTTTTTAAAAGTTTATAAAAGTCTCAATTGAATACACCATTTAGAGAGTATCCAAAAGTTTACATTGAATACCCCTAAATTTTTAAATCTCAAAAAGTCGTTAAAAATCTTAATTGAATACACCCCCTTAAGAAGTCTCGTAGTTTTTCTACTCAATCTACTAATTATATTCGTCATGACGCCGATCAATTTTAATAAATAAAGATTTGTCTACCAAAGTTGAACGAAACTTGACTGAGCACATAAACATATGAAACAAAAAAAAAGGAGAAAAAGCTTTTGTCTTCACAACATTAACCAACCTAAGCCCCGAGTTGGCCCCGTTATTTATGATTGTAATTTTTGGAATTGTATTTTTTGAAGATTGAGTGGTTGAAAAGAATGAAAAATTTTCGATTTATGTATACTATTATTTTAATAAAGAATATGTGGTTGAAAAGAAAAAAAAAAGAAAAATATATTAAAATTTTAATGGGATCACACGTGGGCTAAGACATTATTCGAGTCAAAAGTCCGATAACTTTTCTATATTTTTTTTTCACTTGGGTAATTTGTGCTAATGAATCGTCTTCTTCTACTATCAAACCTCTAATCAAATTCGACATAACAATGACAAACTTTACGAAAATTTGTCTATCAAAATTGAAAAAAAAACTCGATTTGAAGCATTAATCAAAAATTAAAAAAGGAGTAAAACTTTTGTCATCGCATCATTAACTAGCGTGAGATTAAAGATTTGAGTCTAAAGGCTTGCTTGAATTTCTTTTTCCACCAATTTTGACCATTTTTGGGGCTTCGTTTACTTCGGTGCGTACCATTCTTTTAGACACTAGTTTTGGATGGTTTAAAAACTATTTAAAATCGATATAGTGTAATTTTAATCGATTTTCTTGACCCACCAAACAAATGAATTTTGGCTGTTTTTCATATTATCTTCTAATTTTACTTTTTATAAATTTATTATTTCAACCAACATATTTTCTTAAAAACTAACTTTTAAATGAAAATATGTTAAGCCCATGTTCGATAATGATTAAATTTTAGATTAAATTTAAGTTATAATCAACAATTAATTTCAATCACATATTTTATGGATCAAAATGTATTAAAAAATCTGATTTTGATTTCTAACAAATAGGGGCTAACTATTTTTTTTTTCCTATGTAATTATGAAAAAACTACATTACAAGTAAGAAAAAAAATACTTGAAGATAAGAAAAATTACATTATAATTAAAAATTAATTAAAAGTGAAATATCACTTTTATGTAAAAAAATTGTTTATAAAATAAAAACACTACAATAAGACAAAACCCACTCATAAGTTATAAAAAGTTACTTAGAAATAAAAAATTCGCATAAAATTATTTAAAAATGTGAAATTAACTTCTAAGTAAAAAATATTAACTCAAAATTTTAAGTAAATATTAAACTTTATTTAGTTTTTTAAGTTAAACATATAAACAAAATTATCTTTAACTAAAATAGCATTTATGTGTAAAAAAAAAAAACTAATATAAGAACTATAAACAGAAAATTTTACTAAGGGGCATTTATATAATTTTTTATTTTTTTATTTTTAAGAATCTTCAGAAGTGATGGATAATAAATTCCAAATCATGGGTTGGACAACTATGAAAATCCCTATTAATTAAAATAACTGAAAATCGATATTTTAAAAAATGCCTATAACCGGTATGTCGAAACACTGATGAACCTCCTAATCAAATTCATAGTAACATTGATGAACTATACGAATGGAAATTTTGCCCATCGAGATTAAAAAATCTCGACTTTACAACAATAATGAAAAACAACGTTTTATTCACTACACCACTAATCATCGTGACATTTAAGATCAAATATATTTTTATTTTTTTTCAACAACACATTATTTATCAATCTACTATTCCAGAGTACATTATTTCAAAATAATGTAGCTCAAACACACCAAACAACGAGGTAATGAATCATGGTTTTAGCCTCCAAATCAAATTCACCAAGATTGAAAAATACTCGGCTGGCAATATTAATCCTAAAATGAAATAAAATAGAGAACTTCTTCCATCACACCATTAACCTACCGCTAAGGGCACGTTTGATGTAGATTATTTGAGAATTTCTTTTGTGAAAATTACTTTTTTAAGAATGTATAGTTAGAAAGTCGGAAAAAATTATAGATACATCTTAAAAATATATAATTGGATGAATATGTTGTTAAAAAATGAATTTAAAGAATACGTATCAAACAAAATGCTACATGTTAAGGAATTGAATTATAATCAATTTAAGAATAATTTGATATTCATATCATTTCAGGAAAAAAAGTCCTCTCCAGTCATTCATCAACGATTATCCGTTGCGTTATAAATCATCGAACATGATGCGATTTTAGTTTCCAAAGTCTCACTAAAATGAATTGGACACAATTAACCGTAGGCGTCTCACCCCACCCCCTTTTTTGGTTCCCGTTCCGTCCGGTCCTTTTCACTCCGTTCATACCGTAGAAATAGAACAGTCACGTGGTTAATTCTTCAAACCAATTTTTGCCTTAATAAAAATCTGGAGAAAGAAAAAATTAAAAAAATTCTAGGGTTAGGGTTTCATTCTTAATTTTCTTCTCTTATCAAAATTCTCCTCTTCTTAATTTTCCAAATTTATTCTGCTACTTAATCCTCGATTCCAAAAATAATTTTTTTTTTCTTTACTATTTCCAATTTTTAATCTTTGGAGAATCTGATCAAAGTTTCAATCTTTTAGGATTTCATACTTTTTCGTAGATACATTATATGATTTCAAGATCGAAGCTCTGCATTATAATATCTACTTTTGTGGTTTAATATTAAATTTCGAACATATTAGTTTTGAATTTTGTCTCTTTAAGAACTGCGTTCGTACAACTACAGAGTCATTTGTAGTACCATTAGTTTATTTACATTCAGCCAAAAATTGGGTTTGCATCAGTTTATTTGAAGGCACATTCTGAAGTAGATTTATTTTATTTTTTGCTTTGTGGCGATTTCAGTGTAGGTAGTAATGTTTAATATCTGCGTTAAATTGTCAAGCGTCATGAGCTGTTTGGAAGTTTGAAGAAGCTAATGGGTCATTAGCTCTCCTAATAATTGCTGATTTTTGGTTTTTATTATTGGTACTGTAAAATTATTAGAACACGTGTACTAGAATTCTAGGTTTTTTTGGGGGGAAATTTTAGTAATATTTTGGAGTGAATGCATCCTTCTGGAATGGACTGTGGGCGTGAAAGTGGCACTGTGTTGTTTCCTACCCGTTTTGTGTGGCCTTATGGTGGGAGGAGCGTGTATATCAGTGGCTCGTTTACAGGGTGAGAATTAATTAGAGCTACAAAAAATTATTTGTACCTGTTGAATTTACAGTTTCTTTAGTTGTCATTTTAGGCTACTTTGGTTGTTTTTTGATAGATAGGCTACTTTGGTTGTTTTTTGTATTAAATTGTTTGTACGGTTGATCGGATATACTTTCATTTGTTAAAGGTGGACCCAATGGCCGATGACTCCTCTTGAGGGATGTCCTACCGTGTTTCAGACAGTTTGTAGCCTGCCACCTGGTTATCACCAGGTTTGTTATGTAATGTAGTATTGCGTTACACAGTTTTCTAGTGCTTCATTAATGACTTGCTTTTTCATGATTACTAGATATGATCAAAGCATCAATGAAAAATTGATTGTTCAACAGAGATATATGTTTTGGATATTTCTCTATAAAGGATGATACTGATTTTCAATGAATTTGGTTTCCTTTGAGGGGACAGTATGTTATGTGTTATATCTGAAGGATGCCGCCTGCGTATTCATACATCATTAATTTTATGACCATCTAAGGCATAAAGATTAAGGACTTGCAAAGATAAGACTTATTTATGGTCTTGCTTGTCTACTCTGGTCCAATCATTTTGGTTATCCCTGTGCTGGCCTTGCGTTGAACTTGGGCTTATATTTGACTTAGCGGACGAAGTTGCAAACTTTTTTTTGTTTTTAGTTTTAGTTATTATTCTGTATTTTGTTGGATAATTGACATTGGGGGATTCTTTAGCCCATGGAAGAAAATAGCAGCAAAGGAATATGAATTTATACTGAGTTTCAGAGGCTGGTAAAATGGCAAATATATACCTTGAATGGATGGAGGGAGGATAAAGTGTAGTTTTTGCTCGAGAATTGTTAAGATTGAGAAGAAAAACTATAAGCAAGTACATTTAAATAAATGTTGACTGGCATTAATCAAATCTGTTTGAGGCATGTGAGAAGATTTAAACGTGTGAAAGGGTTAAAAATTTGCTATGCCCAATTTAAATGATCAATAGGTGTTGAGACTAAGAGATTTGCAATGAAAAATACACTACTTACGTGGGCCAGACTAGGTGGCTGACAGGATAAAATTGTGCACGTGTCTCATTGTGTACTCTGTTCATTATGTTCTTCTTAAAGTGCACTTTTCTACCAGAACCAAACTATGTAACTTTCACTAATTTTATTTTTGTTTTCTTATGTAAAAGTCAACATTGCCTGGCCTTACAAACTGCATTATGTCAAATGTCAATGTTCACATTAGAAAACAAACAAAAACCATGTGCAGTTTAGGACTGTGTGAGGTCATACTGTGACAGTGAATTCTGCTGGGGGAAAATAACTTTCCATTCAAAAAATGGAATTGTGAGAATTCCTCATTATCATCTATCTGCCAGTGTAAAATTTGTTGCGATTATGTTGGGCTTTCGTCATACCCATAATTTTGGGTGATCTTTAACCTTGTAAATATTGTTACTTGCAGTACAAATATGTTGTAGATGGTGAATGGCGACATGATGAGCACCGGCCTTTTATCAATAGTAACTTTGGAACTGTGAACACTGTCCTTTTAGCTAGGGAATCTGATTACCTTCCTGCAATCGTAAGTCCACAAATGCCTTCTGGTTCTAGCATGGATGTCGATGTTGAGACCATTCAACGTGTGGTATGTCGTTGGTATTTTCATATATTTTCTTTCGGAAATGTTTCCTGCTACTTTATTTTTTCTAATGTGCTTTATGATTTGATCTGATACAAAATAACTGGCTGGACAAAAACTATAGACTTTGGAAGCCCAATACAAACATTGCATGTCCCATCTCAAGTAACACACCTTTTTGGTCAAACAAAAAGTCTCTGGGCGACTGAATTTAATTTTAATTGCGTTGTTACTTGTCAAGGAAGAATCCTACTTATTCTATAATAGTCTAAAGTGATTGAATATTTTAGGGCTCGTTTGGTTTGTGTTTGTGTTTTCAGTTTTGAGTTCATTTTCAATTTTCTGCTTTGAGACTCCGTTTTAAGATTATTAAAATCGCGTTTGGTTTGTCATTTTGAAAAATTATTTCTCAAATCAGAAAATTAGAAAATGCTTGGTTTAAAATTTTGAATAATTATTTTATAACATTTTATTCCATGAAATTTAATTATTCAGCGAAAATAGAAAAAAATTATGTTAATAAATTATCATGTAATATTTATATTTTCAAGCTGGTAAATCTTACAATATTTTTCTCACTATAGCCTATAAAAGTAAAATGAAAATAAATAATAAATTAAGATCAAAATATATGAAATAAAAATAAAAATTAAGGGTGTGTTTGAGCCACATTATTTTGGAAGAATGTATTCTGGAATAGTAGATTGATTGATGGAGAATGTGTGGTTGAAAAAGTAGGAAAAGTTATTGATGTGATGAAAATATTATTTCATAGAAGAATGTGTGGTTAAAAATGAGTAGAAGAATGAGAATGAAAATTTTAATGTGTACCAAACAGGGGCTAATGATGTGATTGAGAATATTTTTATCCGTGTTCACTTAAATATTTTTTTAGAACTTCATATAAATAATCGTTAAGAGCCTGAACTAGAAATTTTTATAATTTCATTTTTATTTTTCTTGATTTTAATTTTTAAACTTATTTAAATAAAACTTTGAAAATACTCAAACCGTCAAAAATGCATTTTCAAAATTACCAGACCAAACATATTTTCAGTATCTCGCAAAAGTGAAAACTGCTTCAAATAGACCAAATGCACCTCTAGATTTTACCAATTAAATGTTTTAGGTCATAATTATTTAGCCTGGACCAGTCTGGTATAACTGGTGAACAAAACCTTGGTCCGTACCGGTTAGTGTATTTGGACTGATTGGCAAGTGAACAATCCTCTTGATCCATCTGAAACGGATCGGTTTAGGAGAAAACTGGTGAACCGGATTGACCAAACCCGCTTGTTTATTGAAAAATTTACAAAAGAGTGCCAAGATTCTAAGCTTTGTTAAGCTGGTGTGTTTTCTACTAGTGTGCCCCATTGGTTGATAAAATACCATCAACAATCGTATATAAACTTTTGAAGCTTATTTGAGATTATAATTTATTTTGAGTATTTTAAATTTTTTTGTGTCTTACATAAAACATTATGAACAAAATTTCATAAAAAATAGAAATGAAAGCTATGAAGCACGGATACTCCTTCATGTGGTACATTACAATTACAATTACAATTAATAGTTTCATTTTATCTAGGAGTTTATCTTTTTAATAATCCTTATATAGCCGTGTTATGACTTTTATCTTTTGTTTGATTAGGATTATAGTTTCAATTAGTTTTAGTTTCCTAATACTATTAGAAGTATGGAATAATCTTACCTATAAATATAAGGGTATTGTCGCTTTTCATAACATCAATTATTATTCAATCAATACAAAGCAAATTATTCCAATATTCTTCTTAGTTATTACACAATTCTTATTACAAGAATTTTATAAATGCTTCCGCACCACTCCTACTAGAGGTGTCAAGACGGACGGGCCGACCAGACCCGTGAAAACCGGCCCGGATCGATCCGGGACCGCGGGCAGACCCGTGACCCGAGCGGGCGGTTCACGGGTCAAGGAGGTGTGACCCGCGGGCTTCGTGGGTTGCACCTTCATGGGCCGCGGTTAACCGTGACCCGTGAAAAAAAAAATTTAAATATTATAGTTAAGTAGATGCCAACCTAATTGAGATGTACTTAAACTATAAATTATAGTAAAATTAGGTACCAACCTAGTTGGGATGTACTTATACTATAAATATTTGATAATATTAATTAGAAATGCATTTAATTGTTATTTGTTTAAGTTAAATTTAACTTTTTAAAGTTATAAATAATTCATGTAACATTAAATTTGAATTCTATGTAAATATTTCTTGGTATAAATATGAATTTATCATTTTGTTCAATTATTAATTTACATTTAATTTTTTTTTTTGGCTATAAATATGAAAAATTCTATATTTTTATAATTTTATTTATACAATTATACGGGCCAAACCGGACTAAACTGTGACCCGCATGGGCTCAACCTGGATGGGTCAGCGGGCGGGCCTGGGTTGTAGTCCAAAATTGTGGGCCGACCCGTAACCCGTAGCGGGCGGGTTTTTTTTTTTTTTTTTTTTTTTTTTTTTTTTTTTTCACGCGGGCCGTTACCGGGCTCATATGTTAGCGTGTTGACCGGGCCCGGACCACCCGGATTGACACCTCTAACTCCTACTAGGGTGGCATGATTGTGTCCAAAATGTGTTGTCTTGTGTCGAACACCGAGACTCCTTGGATGCTCCAAGACGTTCGTCCAACACGACACACGGCGTGTTTAATTTTTTATATGGTTCTTTAACTTTTAGCACTTGAGGGATACTTTAAAGGCACTTCGGACACGTATCCAACATGCCATGTGGCATGTTCTATATTGTAGCATTTCGAGAAAACTTCTATAAACTTATCATTTTTGTGTTGTGTTGTACTAGTATCCGTGCTTCGTAGAATAATAGACTAAATAACAATATGGATACAACTATATAAATATTTATCATATATGAAAAACTTAAATGGGGTGTGTTTGTTGGATATTATTGAAGAAATAATGTATAAATAGTGATATGATGAGAAATATGTGGTTAAAAAGTAAGGAAAAATTATTGATGTGATGGAAAATATTATTTTATTGAAGAATATGTGGTTGAAAATGAGATTTGAAAGAATGTATTTTGAAAGAATTTATGTCAAACAGGGGCATGATTTAATTTCTTTAAAAAGTAAAAATTTGAGTATATTCCAATTACTAAATGAATTTTAAGTTAGAATCCTTTTGAACTTTTGAACTTATGATTATACCTTTGCCTTTTAAAAAAATGTTTTATTTTAATTTTGACCCGATAATGACCTGTCACTTAAACCAGTGACATGCTGACTCGGTACTTTGGCCGGGTGTGATAACTATGCTTATGCTAATCCCGTTGTCCCCCTCTTCCAATTATATTAGATCCATCTCTCTGTCACATATTTTAGAGTGTCTTCCTGTCTGTTACAGGTTCGAGTTTCAGATAGTACATTGCATGATCCCTATCGAAGAATTTCAGAAGAAGATCTACAGATGTCCCTACATCGTATAGCTGTATACATGTCCACACACATGGCTTATGAGTTGCTTCCAGAATCAGGCAAGGTCTGGACAATTTATGCTTCTCCATCATTTATTTCACATTGTATCCTTCTAGTTATTGTCGATTTGGAATTTCCATGATATAATTGCATATCGATTGCAGGTTATTGCTTTGGATGTTGACCTACCTGTGAAGCAAGCATTTCGTATTCTGCATGAGCAGGTATTTTTATCGTTTATTTGAAGATTTAAATCACAATTCCTCTGTGCATATGAGAAATATATTACCAATTGTTTTGGGTCTAATTATGGCATCATCTTGTTTACTAGCTTCATCATCTTTTACAGCTTTCTTGATGAATCTTTCAATACAATCATTTGGCAGAAAGAAACATTTAATTGTCATAAATAAAAAGAAAAGTCTGCTGATATTTGGGTAGTTCAGTTCCACAAATAAGCAATTTGAGATGGAACAAGAAAATGAAAAATAAATTGAAATTACAGGGACCATCACCATTTTCTGTTCTTCGAGTTGCCGACCTTGTTATCTGACCGTGCTGAATCGCTGATGCAGTCAACAAAATTAGAAGTTATATTTTTAGCATGTAAATAGAGCTGTCTTTATTTTTCTAAAAGGATTTGGTGGCTTCAAGCTCTCATATCTTCCTCAACGCCGCTAAGAAACCATAATGCTGTATTCCACAGTTGGCCAGGTTGTTAAATTGCCCATTCTTTAAGCTACCTTACCTCCAAGGAAAAGTTGTTTGAACTGTATCTATCATTTATCCATTCTTTGTGATGTTTATGTGCATTTACATTCTTTGGATACTGCATTTCTATCCGGCTCATTTGAGTGAGGTTTTTTCAGGGAATACCTATGGCCCCTTTATGGGACTTCAGCAAGGGGAAGTTTGTAGGAGTTCTTAGTGCACTGGATTTTATTTTAATTATGAGGGAGGTATGTAAGCTCCTTCGCCATTTTCTGCAACGTAGATACTGAATATTAGCTTTGCAAGCCTTTTTGTCCTTCTGGTTTTGTTTCTTACTTTTCTAAGGAGTAAGTAGAGTTTCATGCATGGGACCTTTGTTTATTTTTTATTAGATAAACTTATGATTTTGTTATTGATCTGTTTTTCTCGAAGGAAATATTTTTCCCCTTTGATATAATGTTCTGTAACCTTATGACAGGTGATCTAGTTTCTGATTTTTCTCCATTATAATCTGGAAGGCAATATAGATATGTTAAGGTCCTTAAGGAGTGTTATTCATAGTATTTCTAGTGGAACTCTAAATGATGCTATGGTTTTCTGCAAAAATTAGGGATACACATTAATATCTTTTCTTATTCTCTCTTTATTATGACTTCATCTCTGCTAAGTTTAAGAACTGCAGTCAGGGGTGGTGTTAAAGGTTCTTGTGTAACCATACTTTTGTTGTTCCTATAAGATCATGTACCAGTTTTTGAACAGCATATCTATTCACAGACTTGAACTGTGGTTTCCTGATGCTCTTTGATGCATATGGCAGCTTGGAAATCATGGTTCCAATCTCACGGAGGAAGAGCTTGAGACACACACAATATCTGCTTGGAAAGAAGCAAAATTGTACCTGAACAGACAACTAAATGAGCAACAGGTTGCAGTTTCAGGACATCTCGTGCATGTGAGTGTTGATTCTATTTGTCAAGCCTCAACATCTATAAAGTATACTTTTGAACAAGTTAAAGATAAAATTTTAGGTATACTGGTTTTGATTTTTACATGCTGATGATGCCTGAAGATGTATAGTTGCCCACTATAAACCATTTTATGTTTATTCTGTTTTTGCCTTGTGTTTATGCATTTAGAATATCTCAGTAAATTATATAGGTCATGAAGAGGATAGGAGTTGAGTTGGTGGATCAAGAATGGGATGACTGGGCATGTCGATTGTGCTTATGCTGGTTAAAAGAGTAGTTTTTTATTCTATTGCGACCAATTCTGTATATACAGTCATATCTCGTATTAACCATACCTTCAGGATCTTGTCAAATATGTTAATTATATTTTAGTAAGCAACATTTTTTATGCGACTTTTGATCTTGATCAACATGCATTGTACTATTATTCAGGTTGGGCCAGATGATAATATCAAAGAAGTTGCATTGAAAATTTTGCAAAACAATGTGGCTACAGTTCCTATTATTCATTCACCTTCAGAGGGTGGATCATACCCGCAGCTACTACATCTAGCTTCTCTTTCCGGAGTACTAAAATGTGAGGAACACACACACACACGATTTTATATGTATAGACATAGTTTTTGGTGTCCGATGATAGAGATGAGGAGGATAGTGCTCTACCCATTTTTCATAGTCTTACGTTGACCGTCCACTTCTTTGAAGTTGTAGTATTATGATAGCTTAACCAGGGAACAGATCTCAAGCAGAAAAGAGGAAAAATACAAAATAGAGAAAAGGAAGGAAAGCAGAGTTGACCGGTAAATTTATGTCCTTTATGCAGCAGGATAATGCTGTTCCCTTGCTGGAACAAGACACCCGCAAAAAAATTTATTTACCCTGTTGACTATGTGCAGGTCCTCGATCAAGCTTTTTTCTGTCTTTATTCTTTAAAATTGAGGAAATGAACTCTCGTGTACCCCACATCCAAGAATTGGGTAGAGCTTATCCTCCTGCAGTCTTGCTTTTAGGACAGAAAAACCATATATATGTGTGTGGGTGTGTGTATATGCAGGCCAGAAAGTGATGCATTTTATCTTATTGACTTGTTCTGCCTTTTTGCAGGTCTTTGTCGGTATTTCAGACATTCACCAGGGTCATTGCCAGCACTTCAAATGCCAATTTGTGAAATCCCTGTTGGAACTTGGGTTCCCAGAATTGAAGAGCCAAATGTTCGGCCATTGGCTCTGTTGAGGCCGAGTGCTTCCCTTGGCACTGCTCTGAATTTGTTAGTTCAAGGTATGCATTTAATTTATTGAAGAGTTGGATACTCAAATTCCTTTTCCAGAAATTGATAATAACTGCTGGCATTTTCTTGAGTTTGTTTAGTACATTATTTCTGAATTCAATGTTCTCTAGGTACATCTTGTTGGTCAAAGAAGCAATTATGTGGTATATAGTATATGTTGGCATCATTCCAAGGAATTGCTTTAAACAGTTCAAGTGTTTATATATGAAGCATTTAAATTTAAAAATAAAATTGTTTTATATAGCATGTCTTATGTTGGGCTTCTTTGCAGCTCGAGTAAGTTCAATTCCCATTGTTGACGAAAATGATACATTGTTGGACATATATTCTCGAAGGTTAGCAATTCAGTAATGATACACAGGAAATTTTGTTTTTCACCTCTGGTTTGCACCGGTCATGTTTTCATAGTGTAAGCTTACTGTACTCTTTTAACAGCGATATCACTGCTTTGGCCAAGGACAAAAGTTATGTGCACATCAATCTTGACGAAATGACTATTCATCAGGTTAGCACATTGATTGTGTTGCATACAATATCAATGGATCTTACAAGTCTTAGCTTTATCGCAACCCACTGTTTTGGATATATTTGATTCCTGCATTTATTAATCCAAATCAGACATAAAGCATATCTGATTACGCCCCTGAGCTACCTGTGTTTTGAATTTCAGGCACTGCAGCTTGGAGAAAACCCTCATTCGTCTTATGGTAGCATTCAAAGATGTTACATGTGTTTGAGGTCAGACCCCCTGTTTAAAGTGATGGAGAAATTATCCAAGCCAGGTTTTCTTCTTCTCGTGCTTTTCAAAATAATTCTGTGTCATTGGTCATTCGTTCCTTCTTGGGCAAGAGTGTACAAATGTAGCTCGATTAAGGCTAAGCCTCAAACGTAAAACTTGGTTCATTGTTGGATTTTCTTGTTTGCACTATTCTAGAAATAACCTGTATCTTTTGTTCAACTTGTTTCAATGCATGAACTCTTTTGGGTAGAAAAACTCTTTTAGCCACTCAACCTGTAGAGACGTTAGATGTTAGTCGCCGAAACTTTATTTTGTTCCAAACTGGTAATTGAAGTTTGCTTCTTTGTTTCTGTTTCGTACTCGGTTTAAATCCTTTAGTTTTTGAAACAAGAATATCCGACTTGGACGCCCTCCACAAATATTCCATTAGAAAAAAACTAACGGATTTTAACAGAAGGACCAGAAAGCAAAACTAATGGCCTGTTAACTCTATTTGTTTTTCAGGTGTCCGACGGCTCATTGTTGTGGAGGCTGGAAGCAAGCGTGTAGAAGGCATTGTTTCACTGAGCGATATTTTTAGGTTTCTCTTGGGACTTTGAAAAGCTGGCAAGTGTATTTCATCGTGGTTCTGAAATACTAATCCGACGCCTGGTGCAAGTTGTGTTTTTATGCTATCTGATCTCGATTCTTTTGTATATACAATTGGATTGGCCGTGGCCTTGAACAGGGACAGGTTTATTAGGTGAATATGCTGAAGAATGAGGCATGTAAATTGTAATGTTGGAGTTTTCCTGGATCTTCTGGTTTCCCCTCACCCTGAATTGTGTGGCTAATATAGCTGCCATTTTTGTGAAAAAGAGAGTGTTGGAGCTGTTAAGAGTCTGCCATTACTGGCGTTTTATGCTCAGTTCTTGCCCTTGTTTTGGCTCTGAAATCAATCTAGAAAAAAAAAAAATGTATTGATTTGGAGAATTCAGTCAAGAAATATTCTTCACTATGAAATGCTGAATTGCTGTTAATGTTATGATATAAAAAAAAAATGTTACAAATAGAGCTTGTTTTGACAACCATTGCAGTGAGAAAAAAAGGGGTTTGAATGGTGATTTTCAAAAGAATGTGGGGTTAAAATGCAGATTTTTTTTTTTATTTACGTGTAGAATATTTTCTTGTTGAATGTGTTATTAAAAATGGTCTTGTAACAAATCATAAAATAATTTAATAGATGTCAAACGATTCATAATGTTGTGGGAGATTAATATATGGCGATTTTAAGTACATTACTTCTACAATGGAAAATAAATTTTGTTTAAAATTTCGTAGTATAAATTTCAGAAAGTTCACCTTCTTCCACACTTTTTCCCATTCCAAGGCCGCCACCACATCATCGCCACGCTTGAACTATCTTCTTTACTAAGCCACACGAAACTCTCGTTAGAAAATCAAAATTGATAAAATTATAACAAAATAATAATATCATCACGAAACTATATGGTGGTCGTGTGGTGTGACAATGGTGATAGGGTGGGTGGAAGAAGATAAACTTTTTATATTTTTGTTTTTTAAAGTTTGTTTCATTTTTAATTTTCTATTTTTTGGCTTTTTGAGTGGAGTGGAGCAAGTCATTTGACGAAATTATCACTTGAAATAAAAGTAAAATAAGAGCAATTGTATTACAAACACAAAATTATCTGTCCTATTAAACGTAGGACAGTGCTACATGTACACCATCTTTTTTACATAATCTTTTATCAACACTCACAATAGGGTGTGAGGATCACACATTTGTAGTTTTTTATTCACGCGGACCCCGCACGAATGTGAGAGGGTGTAACATTTTCGGTACAAATAGAATTATCCTTAAACGTATTCTGTCTAAAAGGATCATTTGCGAAAAAAAGAAGGTTTTGAGACCATTTATACTACATTTAAAAGATTTGAACCAAATATCCAGTTTGGGCAAAAGTTTGGCTATTTGTGTCAATTTCCCTACCGTGAATATATAGTTTTACATAGACTAGGTCAGCCAAGAGAAATGGAAGGACTTACGGAAGATGAGAAAAGGGCACTGAGAGGAAGCAAATTTGCTCCTCTTCCATCTGCATCCGCTCCTACCCGATCCCTACCCAGGTTTCCACCTATATATCTATGAATTTACTGCGTATGATTTCAATCGGTGTGTTTATATGTACGCGAATGTGATGTCTGTATGCATGAGTATAAAATTGGGTGTAATATGTAGGTTAGCTCACCCTGGGGGGCCAGTGAAGACTAATAAGGCGGCGGCATTGGCGAAGTTTCTTGAACGGAAGCTTCAGGATCCAAATGGGTTGGCCTCTGTCGACCCAAAGCTTGTTGAATTGGCTGTGAAAAATGCCAAACAAACTGTTCAATCCAGTATGAATTTCTCATCTTTTTTCTTTATACTCAAGAACTTGTGTTTAATTTTAGTAGTATAGAAGCTAGTATGTTAGTATTATGCTTATTGAATTGGGTTTGTGAAATAGGTTGTGTATGTTGGTTTTTCAGACCTTGGGTATTGTTTGTTATAGGCTGTGTTGTTGTCTCGCGATGGATCTGAGGGCTGAATAATTGAATCTGAACAGATTCCTCCTCTGGAACTAGGTCAATGGAACGGATTTATTCCTTTGTGTTTTATTTCGTTAATTCTGCATAGCATAGTGCCTTCTACCTTCCTGTTTGCCCAGTTATCTTTGAGATGAACTAATTTATCATCTTGGGTGAAATTATGTATATTCCAGTTTGTCACGACTCCAATTCCTTTCTTGCGTTCTTTCTTCCTAGGAGGTATCTGCCATTATCCTTCATTTTGGTGATAGTGCTAGTTATTTTCCAGTGGCTTTTGCATCCTTGGTGCACCGGTCTGGACTTCACCTGTTTTTAAACCTCCACTATTTCAGATGGCTGATAGTTATAAACATCCATGTCCTGGTAATGCCTGAAAATATGAACACTTCTTTCACTTTAGAGAGAATGAAACTTCAACAATTCGTAAATCCTGATTTGCGAAGTTGAAAATGTGCCTCGCCTACATGTTTTGTTCCCATCCTTTACAATTCTTCACCCTGAGAGAGTTAAAGTTCAAAAAAGTATCAGGACCAGATTGGTGCATCAAGTATGGCAAAGACAATTGCAAAATTAATCGAAGTATCACTGAGATCACGGAGATTGATAGAAAGAAAACCATTGTTTACCTTCTAACAAGAAAACACGAGAAAGGAAGTGGTCTCAAGACTATTTATATTGTGCGTGATTTCATCCTAGATGAGAGTTTAGATCCTCTCAGAGATCCTACATCAAACAAGAAGGCAAATGACATTGTCCTAAGCAGAATTTACGAAGACAAAGAAAATAAAAGACAATATATTGTAAGATGCGATAGTAGTTCATGAGAGAATATGTTGTAAGATGCAAATCTTGGTAACAAATGATACCAATTTTTAACAAGTTCACGAGTTTCTTGCAATAGCAATTGGGATGCTTCTACTTTTGACCAACTAAATTCCTTTGATTTCTTTATTCTCCAAATTATCGGGCTTGCAATATCGAGATCTGAAGCCGAGTATGTAGCAGCAGCCTCAAGTGTGTGTCAATTTGATAATATTTCACTTATCAACTCAGCGAAGAATTAATGTCACATGGGAGAAGTAACCACTTCAATATGGGGTTTAAATTCCACGCGATCAAGAGTAGAAGAGTGTCTATTTTATATGTTTGAAGATCAAGTGGTAGATCCTATCACAAAAACATTTAAGCTGGATTCATTCATTAAGTTTGAGAATATGATTGGAGTCGGCAAAATCTGACTTAAGGGGATGATAATGATAACCCTGATTTAGCCCTAGTCTAGATAGAATTAATTTGTCTATCTGATATCAAAGTTGTTGGACTCGATTCTATTTCATCATTGTTCTTGTTCTGTAAATGCAAGACTGTTGTAGGCAATTTTTATTTAGAGTGAACTGAATAAAATATATCTATTTCCCTCTAAAATATTTTCTTTTATCTACGTATTGCTGTAATTCCTTCAGGAATTGGAAATGTCGATCAAATTTGATAACCTTGATTTAAATGAGCCAATTGCAGCCTCTTTATAACCTTCTTTAATTAATTACCCCTCATTAATATTCTGGACATCAGTTTTCATTCTTGTCTGTTCACTGCATATATTCTACATGAGTTCCATTAACTCATAATGCCTAATCAAGATGGCGAAATTTAGTTGTTGCCATAAGTGGTCGTTACTTATCATGAGAAAGTTGATTGCTCATTTTGTTCATCCAATACGAATGATTCAGGTGGGGCCTCAACTTCAGGAAGGATCGTTCATCATGTTAATTGTTTTAGCGACTCTAAGGTGTGTTATTGTACTTGATGATCATTTCAAAAGCATGAGAATTTTATTTTCTATTTGATCTCTTCTTTGTACTCAACTATTATGGACTACCCCAATTGTTGAGAAACAGGATGCCATCGAAGAGGAGGTAAAGACCTCTTTGTCAAAGAAACAGAAGAAGAAGAAGAAGAAGAAAAAGAAGGAAAAGAATAGAAACAATAAACAGAAGGTATATTTTTTTTGACTTTTATTTTACTTTTTCATATTTGATGGCATTCTATTGCCGAGTTCAGCTTAATTTTAAATCTTAATCTTTTTGCTGAAATTGGAGGACTTTGGTCGTGATACATCAAAAAGACCTAACAAGAAGCTGAAATTATGATGATGTGAGATGTAGGAGGAGATTTTTCAAGGCTTTAGAAGCTGAAAGATACCAACTGGAAAGAAATGCGTTTTCCTCACTTTTTTAAAAAACAGCTGGGAATATATAACAAGAAATAGACTCATTGCTGGTTAGATTTCGTTGGCCTTCCTATTATTCATCGGGCGACTTGAAGAGCAATGCTGGTTGCAAATTATGTTTATGTTCTCTAGTTTCTGAAATTCATGGTTTGCCAACATTTTCGAAGTTGCCAGGGAATGTCAAGACATGGGATGGTAGGCTTGATGTGATACTTTTTTCTTGCGAAGTATCTGAAAAGTTTTTGGCTATGTTCAAAAAAGGTTTCGATAATGGGGATTTTTTTTTTATACTTCAAATCCATGTATGCCCATTCGTTCCAAAATCTTTCTCGTGCTGAGGTTAATCAACTTGCATAGTATTTATGCACAAAATAAAGTGACAGGAAATTAATTTATTTGGGAGTTGTAATATTAACTTATATCAGAAGAATATATTGTCAATTATTGACTCTGTTATCTTGTTGTCGATCTAGACAAAAGGATTTTAGTACGAATGAGTATACATCACATCGTATGGATTTAATGGCATGTTAAATTAGGTAGTAAATATGTCTTATATGAAAATACAATGATTTTTGTATAATGTATTATACATATTATAAATCTATCGAAATGCTGTAAATAGTCGAGCCGAGCCTAGCCTAAGCCAGCTTGTTGGCCAATTTTTTTGGCTCATTATCTTTCTCGAAAGCTGAATTTTTTATTTTTGCGATTCGAAAAATGTAGAAAATTAGACCAGCAAAATCATCAATTGGAGTATTCTTACTAAAGAACTGTGAAGAAATGATTTGTGATAAATCCATACAAAAGAATATGAAAAGAGAACGAAAAATATAAGTTGAATTAATGGCACTCATTCAAATCAATGGCTTGCAGATGCTAAGATGACCTGCACGCGGGGTCGGGCATGAGCCAGCTCGCATGGAAAAATTTGGACCTGTCTCGTGTTCGCCTTAGAGGTGGGCATAAGCTAAACCGATGAGTCGATAAGCGGCTCGTACCATTGCCAACTCTAGTTGGTCCAAACAGGTTAAAAAGAGCTATATCATTTTTACCCACTTTTAAAAATTAAAGAAACAAAAATAAAATAAAATTATAAAACATTAATAATAAAGGAAAAAAGTGAAAATATCGTACACAGAAAAAAGCGACACGCGCACGGAAAGATGAGTGTAAAATATAATATAAGTACAGACAAAATAGTGCTAAGAGAAAACACATTTTCTTCCTCTGTTAAATCGCTACGATTTTATTATAGTTGGTTGAGAGTTGAGACTTTCTGTTTAAAAGCGTGTTTTGTAGTCATTTTCGTTAGAACATGTACACGAATATGTTACTGGGGTTTGTTTGTTAGCTCCCTCTGCAGAGTGCCCACCTCCACCCACCCCACCCCATCTATGAAATTCACTTGCAGAATCTCACTTCCGTAAGCCATTGATGGCTTGTAAAGACTGATATCTATATATATGCACATATTTTGTGTGAGTGTTTATATATAGCTGTATTGTATTTTATTGTGTGTAGAGTGTGTGTATAGGTGTAAAAGAATGGAGAGGTACAGCGGGACTGAGGCAATGGAGGGGGCACCAGTGGATCCGATGGTGGAATGGGCCGCTCCCGGCGATGGAACCGGACTTGAAGGTCTGCGTAGGTTAATTTCATTTTAATTTCAGTTGAATTTCGTCTGAATTGAATTCGATTTTTTAACGTAGAGGAATTTTTTTTTGATTTAAGGTTTGATTTTGTCAATGCAGAGCCTATGTGGGAGTTGGGCCTTGGAGGTGGGCCCGAATCGTACCCGGAGAGGCCCGGCGAGCTTGACTGTGGATATTACTTGAAGACTGGATTCTGTGGGTACGGTGCTCGGTGTCGTTTCAATCATCCCCGTGATCGGAGTGCGGTAAAAATTTTCAATTTTATGTGTCAAATTTTGATCTTGAGTTTGACTTTTTGTCGAAGGATTGGTGTGATCGAGCTCTCAAAGTGTTGGGTTTTGCTAATTACTGTGAATTTATTCCAGTTTTTGGTGGGGTTTTGTGTAGATTTGGATCTATTTTGTGTAAAAATATAATCTTTCTGAGTTTTATTGGAGTTCATAATGGTTTTTGCAAGAAAAAGAATACAATAAATTGTGGAAATTTTTTTCCTTGTGATGGTTTTGATTTAGTAACATGGACGGATTGAATTTAGTCGTGTTATGATAACAGGTGATGGGAGCATTGATGGCCTACGGTGGTGATTACCCAGAACGTGTTGGTCAACCAGTCTGCCAGGTATGCATTTACTTGAAATTAATTTTGCAAACGAAGATATACGTGTATGTGTTTGTTGCGTAAAAAAGATATTTGGTGCCAGGTAATATTTGCATGCAATTTTGTCTTAGACAAAAATATATGCGTATGGGTTTGGTTAGTAAAAAGGACGTTCTCTGCCATGTATCCTTTGCATTCAAACTTCTTAAAGATGTTGAATAAATTAATAATAGGGATATAAAGAAAAAATATAAAGGCTCTTATTACTTTCTGAAGCTGAAGTATTTATTAATTAATTTATATTGTGGAAATTCCATTTGCTAGATTTTACTGTGTAATGATTAATCCATCTGTGCATTGTTTAATTTTGGGAAAGTACATTTGTTAGATTATTCCACTCAAGCAATTCGTCTGCATACTGTTTTGTAGACTGAAATTCTCTTTGTTGATCCATGGATTCAAATAATTCGTTTGTGTACTATCTGAAATCTCCATTTTTTCTCTATGGATTCCTAGTTTGATGTTTATGAAAATACCTTGTTTAGAGCTAATTATGCCATTTATTAAAGGGTTTTGTTACATATACATCAAGGTTTGCACTCTGGTGTACTTGTCCAAGTGACATTTCATCATTGGCTAATGGAAAAAACTGATGTAGAATAATTCTTTATTAAACGCCTCCATATGAATTGGTCAACAGCATATGATTGAAGAATTTGGGATATCTGATGTTAGATGTTAGAAACATCTACTTGATTCTGCTGTGAAAAATTTCATGCCTGTTTTTTAGTTCCAAAACAATCATCTTCTATATAGTTGATGAACGCTTCGCCCCTTTAACAGTTTATCACTATATTGAAATGGTTAAGGTATTGTTCAGGATTTGCAGCCTCTTGTATTAATAACATCTCCATGCCGATTATGTTTATCAATTTATCCTTTTCATCATATTTCTGCTATTTTTTTTAACGCCGTCAGTTAGTTTCCAACTTTGCAATATTCTACAACTTATGGGTCTTAAAAGATGTGTAGTTCCCTCTTTCTATGTCATGTTTTTCTGTATGCTGCCATCCTAGATGGAAGACACTACCCGTGATGATGATATCGTCTTTACCCATCTTTGGATCCATAGATTAGGACATCTTAAATGGTTTTATTTTAATTTGTCCTTAGGCACTTACTGTATCCTTACAGACTTTGAAGTATCTGTACTTCACCGATTAATTGTGACTCACCTTTTTTTTTTTTTTTTTAAGTTGATTAATCTCAGAACTTCAAAGGTTTGTATAGTGCTTTATAATTAAGAATGCACGTAGGATTTGTCAACTTGTGTCTCTTATGAAAGAGCGAGTTTCTTATATGTTGATTAAGGAATCATCTTTTCTTTATTGTGGATATACACTCTATAAAAGCAGGTTCATACACTCGTATCTTTTTCAGATTGACTTTTAGGAACAATTATAATGTTCGTTATGGATATGTCTCCTCAATGTTGTACATCATGCTTAACTATCTTTTTATATTCAGAAGCTGTATTTTGTTTTTTTCGGTAACATTTGATAGAGTCATTATAGGTGCTTGACAGATTTTGACACTTATTACTCATCCTTTTTTTATGTTCCATTCTAGAGCGAGCTTTCAAATTCTTAATACCTCTATTAAGAAACAGTAATTGAAAATAAACTGGAGTTAATCTCATTCTTAACAATGCTAGAAGTTTATGCTATTCATTCTGAGGAAATGCTACCATGTTCTGCATGAACTCTGAATGGTTGTCGAACGGTTGGAACTAAAAACATTTACATGTTCCAAATACGCTTTACTTTATTTATCTGTTCCTCCTTTATGTTGTAACTCCTATCAATGAGTGTTAAATGTCTGTCTTACTAAGAATTTCAGTATCTATTGTATCGTTCTGCCTTTTTACATTAACTGTGCTCTTGGTGCTGAAATTGTAGTACTATATGCGGACGGGAATGTGTAAATATGGTGCTTCCTGCAAGTACCACCATCCAAGACAGGGAGGTGGATCTTCCGGCTCGGTGACCCTTAATTTTGATGGATATCCATTGCGACCGGTCTGCCACAATGATTTTTATTTTCATGTTCTTTTTTACAATTTTTGGTTTCAATTGGATTAAGCCTTTATACTAGGTACATATGTTTCATAGATTTCTCATTGCAGGGTGAAAAGGATTGTTCATATTATGCTAAATATGGGCAGTGCAAGTTCGGCACCACCTGTAAATTTAATCACCCGCACCCATCTGGTTTACAAATGTCAGTACCAGCACGTGGGCCTGGATCATTGCCTACGCCAGCAACTGTACCTACACCTGCGGTCTATCCACCTCCCTCCGTGCAATCTTCCCAACAATATGGGATATTTCCCGGCAACTGGCCAGTTGCAAGACCGGCTGTGTTTCCACCTTCATATGTTTCTGGGACTTATGGTCACATGCTTCTTCCCCCTGGAGTTGTTCCGGGTCATGGTTGGACTCCCTACCCGGTAGGTGTAGCTGATTTTTTTTGTTTTATGTGGAGTTCTCCTAGAATGCCCTTCTGACAATAAGTTTTGGTGCAGGCTTCAGTTAGTCCTGTGGTCTCCTCAAACCCTCAACCAACTGTTGGAGCGGGCACAATTTATGGGATAACCCAGTTATCTCCTTCAGCAACTGCCTACACAGGAGTGACAGTACCATATTTATCCAGCAGCCAGCAGGAACATGCATTTCCAGGAAGATCCGGCCAACCAGAATGTCAGTATTATTTGAGAACTGGAGAGTGTAAGCATGGACCTACATGTAAATATCATCATCCACCAGAGTGGAATGCACCAACTACAAATTATGTGCTTAGTCCACTGGGTCTTCCCTTACGCCCGGTAAGCTTACCACTCTGTTCTTTTCACAACAGACAAGTTTCTGTGCCTGAAAAAACTGTTCATGACAGATGAACTTGTTCTAGTTAAGGAGTGAATTTGTGGATTTTTGCCACAGGTTACAGTTGAATTATTTTCAAGCTGTAATTACTGCATATCATGGTATATTTGGATGAAATTAGATTGCTCATTTTGATGTGTCTTAAAGAATTATATTGAGAAATAATCAAGAGCACATGACTCTTCACATTTCTTTACTTGGTTGAATTATAGACCTCCTCAGTTAAATTTAGCAGATTTTGATGGCAGATAATTTTATGGTATCTTCTCTTTTCTTTCTTTTCATATCTTTTGACTACGTTATTTGTTCTTTTCTTTTGTGAGTTGGGGGGTGCGGTTGGAGTTGTGCCAGTACCTGGGAATCAAATTCTGTTCAAAACTTCTTGAATATTGGAAAACATAATTTAAGCATGGAAGGATACCTTAGCAAAAAAGTTCATTAGATTCTGCCAGAGGGATGGCATTCCTTCTTCTCATCTCTATCTCATGCTGGGAACACTACCTTCCTTTTACGGTTTTACCTCTAGTTACTTACATTTTTTACCATCTATGACATTGACAATATATACAAGGATGTACGTGGAGGTGCCCTCTTGTGTACTGGACTCAATGATGAATAGCTTTTAGTATATCTTATCTTGCTCTTTGAAATTGGAGATAGCAAGCCTTCCTCGCAGTATTTCATGTTGTGTGCATGAGGAGTAAATAGAATGTACTGATTTAATCAGATTGATTTACTCCCTATGTTCTTATAATGCCCGGAATGCAGTTAAAATATTTCTGGTTTTCGAAATATTATTATCTTGAATCTATACTCACGTGCTTATGATTTGTGTCAATCCTCTTCACTATGCAGTTCATCTCACCACCAAATCTACCAAATGGCCATATAATGTGTCTTTGGTCATAGACACCTTAAAAGTATTTGTTTACAATAATTGATGGACAATTCTCAATTATTTTATGAAGCTTATTTTTATGTTGTTTACACTAATATGCCTTGGCTTTTCATTGTCCCTATGTACTTATATTTTGTTGTGGCACATAGAAATTTACCATCGCGTGATTTGAATTCCTCTTACTTATCCCATTGTGGTTTGGAAATTTTCTGGTAGTGTCTTGTTGTCTACAAAACCCAGAGTCAATTACCTTATTTCTCTAGTAACATTTCCTAATGGTTTTAATTCTGTTTATGTAAAATGATAGCATATCTTTAATATGAAAATGGCACCATGACATTGTAAGACGGCAGCGGTCATTCCAAGTTGAAAATATTGACAAGTTAGTTTAAGTTAAATGGAAGAATGCGATGGGTGTGTTGGTTAATCAGTAGTGTTTTGAAAACCACAAAAGGGTTATATGGTTTTTTCCAAATGGCGTGGAGGTACTACATGAATTTCAATTTGCATTTCCCTGTTTTATTTGCTTGCCATTTCTTTTCAATTTTTATTCTTTATATACTATTATTATTATGTGTAAATTTATCAATATATGATAGCATTTTTTATTGTGTTCTTGGATGTTATTATCGAATACCTTTCTCAGGTGTCTTTTAATTATTTTTCAGGGCGCACCAGTTTGTATTAACTATTCACAGAATGCAGTATGCCCGTTTGGACCTTTGTGCAGATTCGATCACCCTATGAAGACGCTGAGTAGCAGTCCATCAGCATCTTCTCTTTCTGATATGCCTGTTGCTCCATATCCTGTGGGATCTACTAATGCAACTTTGGCTCCATCATCTTCGTCGTCAGATTTGAGGCCTTACCTTATTGCTGGGCTCGGAAGAGACTCCACATCTCCCCAAATGTCACCTATAAGCAGTACAGGTGCTTCAGCCGGTTCAATTTATTCACAAAGTGGGCCCATTTCTCATTCTAGCTTTCAGCAGTCGGGACAGGGTCCTGGAGGTGAGGTTTGTACGTCAAATTGAACACAAGAAGCCATTTCATGATCCTCGTACATCAATTTTTGAACCCAACAGTCAACACTACATTTCCTGTTCAAGACCCTCCACCTGTGTCCACCTGCGTTCATAAGTTCATCTTTTGTCCGCCATTTTCTTTTCCAATAAGCCATTAGTATCCCCTCAAAGAGCCGAGAACGCCTTAATCTCCCTGCTAGCTAGTTTTCAAATAAAAAACCAAAACCTCTCGTTTAAACAATAATTTTGCACCATTTGCCCAAATTTTAGAGGTGCTTGCGTCTATTTATGTTCTCATCTTTCTCAGAAGGAAAACTATATATTATACACCATTCTCCTGTCTTCAAGCCTATCTTTGTAGTTACTCTTCAAATTTGGGAACAACCTCGACTAGGTAACGAGTCTCGAGGTGTTCTTGTTCCCCATTTTTGTCAGGGGCTTTGTTGTGGGGACAAACAATAAATTTGGAGAATCAAATAGGCGATTAAATACCACCTGGATTGTAATAAAATATACAGTTATGTCGTGGGATATGATTTTTGCTTGAATGCTGCTTCAATAATTTATCATTAGTACATCGAATTCAGAGAAAATCTTGAATTTGTTAAGTATTCATATTCTTCCAGTAGCACATGATGATTTACATAATATTTTACATACACATGAAGATGATTATGTCAGAATTTCTTCAACTAAATAAAAGAAACTTCTCCACTCCCTTTTTTGACACCTCATCTGTATGCAAATCATTATGTACATGTAGCATTATAAAACCAGTTACTTCAGATGTGGGGTTGCTTATGATGTCTAATTTTATTGTTTTCATATTTTCATAAAGTTTCTGAAGTCAAAATTATCAACTTCATAGGGACAATGCTGGAAATTATGTCTATTGACGAGTACAGATTTCTGAAGATGGGATGATTAACTGCTTAGATAGTTATTTGAAAAGGCCTCAATTAGCATGTCCCGAAATCTTGTTGCAAGCAACCTGAACCAAAAATGCAAAATTTATATTGCCTGAAAATCGTAATGTGTTACGTAATTAAATTAGATAGTACTGAACGGTATAACTGACAATTCTAGCATACACTTGCCTTTATTGTTACTTGAATGAAAAGAAGCATGGTTTTCAATGCCTTCATACCGATCCTATCAATGCAGTAAATGCTGCAGGCAACAATGCATGCTTGACATTCACGAGTTAGATGTGAGCAGTTTTGATTGCTATATCTGTCTTTAAGTACATGATCATTTGGTACACAGTATTGGCTACGAAGAAGCTAAAATCTTGTCATAATATCATTTTATAAAAAATGTTACAAGTATGTTGTCATGTTCATCGATTTTTATGTTGTCATATCTAATTTAATAGATTTAATGTCGTCAACTATATAAATGTTAACAAGATTGAACCATATTTAGAGAAAACTCAAAGAGAGGATATCAAATGTAGTAATTGATTTCCACAAGTGCAAAATTACAAGAACATTTTAACGTATTAACCCAAACACATTATGGAGCAACCAAAAATACTCTCCTTTCTGCTTGTGGACTCGAACTATCCATGACTAGGAAGAAACTAAGTGAAGGTCTGAAGTCTGAACCGACTAACAACTAAAGAATCGACAAGTGAGAGAGAGAGAGAGAGAGAGAGAGAGATGAAATATATTTCTAAATTCAAGAGTTGCTTCAAATTATTATTTAATAACCGCATTCTGAAGGGAGAGTAGCCCAAATCTACTGTATCACCAAAAAGAAGGAAATGAAGATGTGCAACTTTCTGCTGAACTTGTTGGATTCATCATCTCAAAACTTGGATAATCACACATTGAATTCAAAGTTCCAATGCATTCATTTGAAGAACTGTTTATCATGGCCAAAAGTTCACAAGAACTCAGTTCACTGTTGATCATCATTCCAGAAACTTCCCGGGTTCAATGCCGTTGTTGAAACATTCATTGAATCAAGAAGAAATTCATTACTATCATAACATGGCAGATTCTGCAAGAAACTCAAATCTGAACAGATATTTTGATTTTCCGAAGAATGTTTTACATTTGTTTTGTCTGAGTTTGAGTTTATGCTGTCAGTAGAAGTAGGAGGCGGCTTCAAACAGAACAATGCAATCCAAGTAACCTGAGTTTGTACTATCTGTAGACAAAAAGAATCCATTATTGGCAGAGGAACCAAATACTTTATTAACAACCAATGGAGAGAAAATACAATTATGCAACTAAAAAAGTCTCTCAAACTGAATGAAGAGCCTAATATTTATAGAACTGTCCAAAGTCCTAAAACAAGGAAACTAGGTCAAAAATCGCGTAAAATCCGAAAATAGGGGAAAAGAATCTCGGCCCATTGCACATCTAGATCATTATCCTCGTACCTATTTCCAATGGGTCTCTCCCTAGGTCGTTGAATACAATGGAACCGCAGACTGTGGTGGCAAAGCGGAATTACCCATATCCCTCGAACTTGACAAAGTAGTACTCTTAAAAATGGACCCAACACCATTTCCCAACACTGTATTTCCACCACGGTACCAAACCAATGTTGATGTTTCTTCACTGGCCCGACCTTGTAAGATGTATAACTGAGACTTTCTCCGCCTCTCCAATACAACACAGACACTCTTCCGAACCTTCAAGACTCCACCTGCACTAGAGAACATGTACCCTCTCGAATCCATGGTACTCAACGAGATGATATTCTTCTTCAAGTCTAGAACATATCGAACCTGGCCAAGTGTTCTGATTGTTCCATCCACCAACTTCAATCTGACTCTCCCAATACGAGCTACTCGACAAGATTCGTTGTTTCCCATAACAACGGCACATTGCGTCACCATTTCATATGATTCAAACAGATCCCTATTGGGACTCATATGAAACGCACAAGCTGTATCCAAAATTCACTCCTCGTCAGGCTTGGATTCCACGTCAGAAATAGTTAAAAGATCTCCATCACTAACATAGTTCTCTGCGACGTTAGCTTCACCTGAAGTCTCTGATTACATTCCACGATTTGCAGTTGAATTACCTTTACCCCGCAACTTCTTGCGATCCCTCTTGATGTGTCCTTTCTTCTTGTAGTAATAGCAGACCCTATTGCTAAAATCTACCATCGACTTGCCCCTTCGCCCATCATCACTAACCACAAGAGCTTCATCACCTCTGGGACCAGCTCCAACCAGATGCTCCAACTTCTCCTTTGATAACAAAGCATCTTATGCTACTTCAATGGTGAGTGTGTCACGACTGTACAGAATCGTGTCTCTAAATGACGAAAACGAACTAGGTAGCGAGCACAACAGGATAAATGCCAAATCCTCTTCATCATATTTTACCTCTAACGTCTCTAGATCAATGACAATCTCCTTAAACACAGCCAGATGATCTTCCAGTGATCTGCCTTTTGTCATGCGATGAGAATAAAGCCCCTGCTTCAAATGCAATTTGATGGTCAGACTTTTGGTCATGCATAATTGCTTCAGTTTCAACCACAATACAGTTGATGTCTTCTTCTTCAAGACATCCTGAAAAATGTTGTTAGAGAGATAAAGAAAAATCTTCTCTTTCAGTATTGACTTATTATATACAAATTTTGGATTTCACATGACCGCTAGACGGAAGTACCGTCTTCCTAGTAATGATTAATCTTTGTATTATTCCTTTAATGTGTCTGATACATCACATGATTAATCCGCATTCCATGCAAATAAATTGTTAACATTTTATGGTATTTTCGTGTCTTCTTCATAATTTTTCAAATGGAGCAGTTGAGATTTTTCATTAATCCAAATGAGTATTAAGATATAGCAACTGGCCTGTAAAAAGATTAAAAAATAATTATTTTAAAACTTACTTTTTTTTTTTTCTCGAAAGTAATATTTGTAAGCTTATTCGAACATGTAAACTTTTGAAACTTATTAAAACACAAAATACAAATTAACAAGTAAAGGTAGAATTGATCAAGAATAAATTTGGGGACGATGAAGTAAGTGGTCAGGACATGTCTTCGATCGATAGGTATAAAGAGGTTTCTTTTTGTACGAGTGTGTGTGACCTCAGTAAAACATGTTAAGGAATTGATCAAAATTAACAGTGTCATATTGTATTTATCCATTTCATCTGCTTTGAAAGAATTATATTTTTCGTAAGTTAAACATTAATTTTAACAACATGAAACCAACTACATTTCATTGTAATCCAATTATATATATATAAAAGTGAAATTCAATATTTTCTTTTTCTTTTTCTAATTGTGAAATGTAACCTAACGTTGTATATCTTTAGTCTGATTGTCGATACAAAGCACACGGAGGCACACCTTGAGTTCCACCTCAAGTTGAGCGTTATTTCCACGTGTGTACGTATTCATTTCAATAGTCAAGATGAATTTGTAAACATTTTTAATCAAAAAATACACAAAAATAAAGTCCCAAGCTTATTATATTGAGCAATTGAGCTCATTGTTTTTCATAAGTAAAATTTTTAAGACATGCCTTAAACTAAAATTGTGTTTGTTAGACCCTTAATAAAAAATAAATTCAGTCTATAGGTAAAGAGGTACTAAAAATATAAACATTTTGTCTCCAATTCAAACTTTTAAGTCGAAAAATTCTACCTAAATGTGCCAAACATTGAACAAAGTATGAGATGAAGTGAGTGCATTTTTTTTGTGGGGGGGGGGGGGGGGGGGGGGGGGGACAAGAGAAACTGGTTTTGGTCAGATTAAAATTTTGCACGTTCTCCAAAAGCATGCACAAACTTTTGTCTAAATATTTCAAGGCAATCCGGAATATAGGGAAAAAGATTATTACATTCTAAGACTAAGGACTTGGACTTTGACAGGACTGAGAATTTTTTTTTTTTTTTTTTTTTCCATGTCTTTGACCAACAGGAATCATTCCTAAAGAGTCCCCAGTAACCCAACCAAAGTTTGTTAATGAAAAGTCACACCGAAAGACGTTAGTCTCGGCTTGATTCAATCTGCTTAAAAATTCGATTCGCTATTTTATAATCGTATCGACTTCCCTTAAATTTACACTTCGAATTTGAAGCTAAATTGCTCAAACTGTCAAAGAAGAATCATCCAATTAGTTGTTTTAGATCCAAAAGTTTGCGAGAATTTTATGTTGAAATGCATGGACCTTTAAATATCATTCATAGAACCCCAATTAAAAGATAGCATATTTCTCAAGATGAACTAGGAATGTTTTAATTAAACAGCCATTGATACTTTTATGTGACTCTGCACGTTCGAATACTGAATTCGATCGAGCTCACAGAGTTCCTAAAATACTCGCATTTCACATTTCTATGTGAAATCTTGAATTCGATGTCATATGGAGCATTTTATTTGAGTTTGTTCCCAACCAAAAGAATATTTACACTGATTAAATAGTGGAGAATAATCAACCAACATGACCAAATAATCATAGCAAAATAAGGGATTTGCCTATTATTTTGCAAAGCGAAAATTAAAAATTATAAGTTTTGGGTTAATCTAAATAAATGCCTTTGATATTTTAGTGCTCAACTCAGTCATTACAATTCATGCCTGTTATGATAGTGCTTGACTAAAATAGTGTCTCTATCCTATCACTGGGGGGTAAGAAGTGTGTATAATACCAAACCTGAACTCACAATAGGTAAAGGGTAACCTTGTAACAATTTATTCACTGTAAAAGAATGTATTTAAGTGAATTGACCAGGAAAACAAGAAAGCACCACAGCATATAGGGTGTACTTCTCTAATGTTTCTATCAGATAAATTACACGTCGTCCATGCTGCCAATGCCAGTAGCAAATGCTGACTGCTTTGATAGAAGCCGAGATCGATTCACTCCAAAAACTGGAAGCATAATCATATGATTTGCTTGATTACCTTTGTCCTAGTTACGGTACTTTTACGTTCACTGGGTTCCACGGACATGGAGCGCGAAAAAATCTACAACAGTTGAAATTTTGAAAAGAAAAGAAAAAAGAATAGCGGAAAATGATGAATTCCATCCAACTATGAAAACAAAAAATTTGCACTAAACGAAAATTATTTATAAATCTGCTCAAGTTATGGCGTGGAATATCTTAATAATCCATATGAATGAAATGTCAGATCTTGCACCACGTCAGACAATTCAAGAATTCGGACTCTTCCTCATTTTTTTGTTTTTCAAGAATATAGATTGGAATTGCAAAATGAGATTATAAAAACGGCATTCTTAAAGGGTGCAACAAAGTCGTACCTTTATCTCTCTTAGTAGAACTTCAGGAATTTTGAGGACGAACAACAATGCTAAATAATGTCAGTTGATGGAATCTGATGCCCATTTCTTCCTACTTATGGGGCTGGAAGTATTCGGGGAATCATGCCACTCCAACTCCATCTAGTACGAATCAATAAACATATGACAAAGTTTAGATTTCTAGGAAGGAGAGACGAGTTGGATAAAAATTCCCTATTTGAGAAGCAATTGCAATCTTTCCAATCAATCTTCTCCTCCACCCATGATAGAGGGTAAGCTTAAAAAGTTTAAGGAAATAAGTAAGTTTTAAAATAATAGTTTTTATTGATCAAAATTGAAAATAAGTCATTTATTTTACTTGAAAGTAAGAAAAAGATTAATTTTTAGCTAAATATACTTGGAAACAAAAAGTCACTTTTACCTATTTTTAAGCATAACCAAACACATTTGCAGATTCACATCACAATCCATCAAAAAGCAACCCCCCACCCCAAAAAAAAAAAAAATACAAAATAATAAAAAAAAAAAAAAAATGGAAGAAGGAAAAAGGTTAGGGAGGATTCAAAATGCAAAGCTAGATAGGGAAATTACAAAGTAATTTAAACACACCTCACCAACAATGACAGTGTCACCCTCCTTAACGCCAAGTTTCATGAGGGACTTATTCACACCACATGCCTCCAGAACATGTTGAAATCTTCGATCGGAATCTACATATCTAATACAAAGGAAAAATAAAAGAAATAATTAAAAAAAAAAAAATCGTAATTCAAGCCCTGTACTTCATAAAGATTGAGAGAAAATCCTTGACTACAAAATGAATATGCATGGAAAGGGTATTTTCATAAAAAATCTGTCTCACATAATATAATCAGTATGTCCAATAAACTACCATTGGACTGGCCTTAACTTCAGAATTTTATATATCAGTAGTGAAAGTAAATAAGAATAATGCTATTTGTATTATTGTATATAAGGAGTTACATAATTGTTTACATACAAATGAAGCGTCAAAAAAGAGAGTTAGGATTATTTTTTTTATTAGGTTGAAGAAATTATGACTCAATCATATCTCACCACATCATGTGTATTTAAACCATTATGTACATGCAGCACAGCTTAGTAAATAAAGGATAAAAAATCATCTTTGCTTTATAGCATGTTTGCTAAGCTCAAAAAAAGGTATCTGTTAATTTTTTTCACTATCAAGTAAAAAAGCTACTTATTTTGGAAGTAAGTCTTACATTAGTGTCAAATAAGTAACTCCCTGATATTTAACTTTTACCAATCAAATATATATATTTTTTTACTACTTTCTTATTTACTTGTAAGTAAACTTTTCAAGCTTAGCTAAACAGCCCTTTAATCTGATTCACAGTTCCATTATCATTTTCCACATGGATGCAAGCCTAAACAACTGGTAGAAAATAAAGGGGAAAAGTGCTATTGGATAAGATCAAACTGAAGAATGAGATTATACCTCCAGTTCGTCATTTGGACAAAACGTTGCAGACCTGCTCCATCCACATGCCACGTATTGGTGGCATTATCACGTGAGATATCAAACTCGCTTATTGGAGCAGTTCGCTGTTTCTGCACCATATCAGCCACATAATTCAAATTTTGTGGACCGATTGTACCTGGAACAAGAAAATGTAAAACCAGTTCAATGAAAGAAATAAAACATTTTACAAATGAAGAAAAAAAGAACAAAAATATTATAGGCTCAAAAAATGTGAGTACTTCAATTAATATATCTTTCAAATTTTGTGGCAAAGGGTTATTTTGTATATGAGATTCTACTCTTTTTAGCACGAGAATTGACAATTTTGCTTCAATATAGTGCTGCAGATCCAGACACATAAATGAAGTTATACATCTCTAATGTCAGTAGCTTCTCAATAACACAATTAAACAACACGACGTTTGCGTATATATGAAAAGAAATGTGCAGCCTAATTCACGAGGTACATTTTTTAACATCAAGGGTAATGGAAAACAGCATGTAATATGCAACATTGATAGAAAAAATATGAAGGAAAGCGTCAAAAAATTTAATTAAGGGCACGTCTTAATTTAAATCGATGGAGAGAGGGTTGTGCAAAAGGTCTAATTGATTATAGATTGATATGTTAAGGCTTTAGGGTGTAAATCAATTTTTTTTTTCTTTACATAGCGATTTGTATGTTTTGGGACTTTCTAGTATTCTGACGTCACGTGCTTCAGATGAAAAGGTTCAATTCAATTAACTAGCGTTTTTTTTTTCTGGGAACGAAACTATTTGTTTTTGGAAGATGGATTTTAGTTTAGGTGATATAAATAAGAGAGAATAAGAAGATACAAAGCAATAAGAAGTTTCTTGAGGAACGAGGAACAACAAACAAAGAATACAATAAATATTTAAGAGGAACTGAGTAGTATTTCAAACCTTCTTCTTCTTTGGCTTCCTTGTTTTTCTGAACAAGCTCATAAGCGGAATATATGACTTCCTGTGTACCATCTCTAGTCACAGCACTCATGCAATAAGGTTCAATCCCACGAGCTTTTAACCTTTCTTTGAATGATGGCCATTTTTCATATGCCTCTGGTAGATCCATTTTATTATACGCCACTATATAAGGCTTTTCCGCAATTTCAGGACTAAACATTTCCAGCTCAAGGCGAACCGCATCGAATTCGTATTCCGGTTGCTCCAATGAACCATCAACCACATGCACCTAAGCTCCATATTAAAATTTTTAGTTAGTTTGCAATAATATCTTCTTCTTCTTTTAATACAAGTTATTCATGAATATATCTGTAAGGACCCAAAAGAAAGACCCTTTGACCAAAAAAAGAAGAAGAAAGAAACAAGAAGAGAATATGAAGCAGAAAACAAGTATAAAGACTTCACCATGCACAAGACTTGTCGATTTATCAGAGTATTCTTGAAATGAGAACTTCTTTAATAAGGTTTTTGTAATTTTGAGATCAAACCAACAGCAATAGTGAAAGACTTCACCCGAAGCAAAGATTTCTATTGTAACAACTTATGACTTGAGACTATTCTTGCATGTGAGAAATTCTTTAAGCTCAAAGTTTTTGTAATTACAAGATGAAAACAACTGCAATAGGGAAAGACCTTACCAGAACTGAACATCTCTCCGTGTGACGAAGAAACTCATGCCCTAGTCCAAAACCAGTGTGAGCACCTTCGAGTAGTCCAGGCAAATCTGCAACTACCATTGTCGCATCATAATCAAATGAAACTACACCGAGATTTGGGAGCAAAGTTGTGAAGGGATAGTTTGCAATAGCTGGCTGAGCAGCACTTATAACACTGAGAAATGTACTTTTCCCTGCATTTGGAGCTCCCACTATTCCAACATCTGCAACCAACTTCAGCTCCAACTCTAACCACCTGGCCAGAAACATCATTAACTCTTACAGGTAAAGAGATGTTCCGGAAAAAAGGTATTAAACTGAATTTTGGAACCCAATGAAGAATGAAGGGCCCGTAACTAAAAAATCCAGTGATCACGACAAGTTATCATACTTTGGAAATTTTTTTAAGTATATACGCTAAACCATTGCAACTGTCATACATATAAAAATTATGATACCAACGTGAATGATATTGGAGAGAATTGGGCTACTATTGGGAAAACTTAAGAGAGTTAGCCGTAGAGGATACTATTCAGGTGGTATGGAAGATAGGTGCCACTAACAACATAAGAAGTTTGGAACTTAGCCACACCGAATAAATTTAGCTCCCCAATTAACAGTCATCGTTCTCTTTTCTTGTAAATAATTTTTTTTTTTTTTGAAAGGTAATCATAATTTTATAAATCAATGCATAATACACGGGGGGCGTACAATCATTTTAGTTCAGAAAAAAACGACATGAAATTAGACAGCCCATCTATATGCCTAATAACCACAGTATTAAATCAAGTATACAATATCAGATAAAACAATTCCCTAATCTGCGCTGTGGTCCGTGATTGGTCTTTGAAACAACGGTTGTTTCTTTCTCTCCACAAGCACCATACGATGTACCTCGGAATAAGGTCCCAAACAAGTTTACTATCCTTATCTCGCAACTTCCTCCTCCATGCCTTTAGCAAGTCCTCCATTCTTGTAAATAATTAAATCTCCTTATGCGTATTACCTTCAAGTGCAAATATATCACTAACCAGAAAGTTCTGTGGGTCTAATTTAGGCTCTATTTTAATTTTTTGCTTATTATTTTTCTACTGTTGCTTTCAATTGTCTACATATTCTTTCAGTTCAACTATCCAATGTACCTAGCTTTATCTGATGATGTTTGACCCATGTGGTGTACGTCGTAACCAAAACCCAAGGTGAAGTAATAAAAGCTTAGAAATTCTCAGCAGATACATTTGTTCTTCTTTGACCTCTTAACACCGTTTCTGATCAAGATTATAATAAACGGTGGCAGGCTTAAGCAGTTACTTCTTCCTTAGAAACCCTGGTTATATTAATCTGCAAGATTCTATGCAAGGATAGATCCAAAAATGACTCAAGAAATGAGTTTCTTGCCTTTTGTAGAGCTTAATATCTGTGAAGAAAGGCCTTCTTCTAAACTCTTTACTCTTTTTGTAATAAGATCAATTTACTAACACGGGTATGTCACAATAATTTCAATATCATGCTAGTATATTACCTTATGACACTTAACTATTTAATTGGCATATATGACTACAGATACATTTCAAAATTAATGGAATCTTCTGCAGCAAAAGTGTAGTTCTCTTAGAAAGTGTATTCCCTCGGATAAAAACTAGAAGTTGTCACATATATATAGCACTATCTCACGGAGAAGACATTGGTTTCCCTCACTATAGTGATTTGCAGACTATAGTGATTTGCAGACCCACTAAATAGATAGGTAACTTTATAGGATCACAGTTCAGCAAAACATGAAAACAAGAAGCAAATCCCTAAAGCAATCAACCGATAGTTTAATAATTGGAATGTGCAAACCCTCACAACGAGATGGTCATGACATACAAATGTAAAAAGTATGCATTAAAAGGTGCCATTCAAGAAAGATTCTGAAAATGAAAATACATACATTTCTGGCCCTTCCTCCCCATTCTCTGCTATTTTGGGCACCTTATTCATTCCCGACTTAAACGATGCATTGCCCCTCCCACCTCTCCCTCCATGCAATAACAATGCCTTCTGACCCGGATGCAACAACTCAAAGAGAACATCCCCATCAGCCTCCCTTACAACTGTCCCTGGAGGCACCTTCACCACCACATCCTCACCTTTTGCTCCATTCTGCTTCTGACCCTGCCCGTGTGCCCCCCTCCCTGCCCTAAAATGCAAACTCTTCCTAAATGGCAATAAAGAATTCAGCGAACCATCCACCTTCACATACACGTTTCCTCCCCTCCCCCCATCCCCACCCGATGGCCCCCCCAATGGCACATATTTCTCCCTTCTAAACGCTACCACACCATTCCCTCCATCCCCAGCTTTCACATATATTTTCGCACGATCAAAACATCTCATCACGGCTGGCAAACCTTTCTCTTTCTCCTTAATCACCTCCTCTTCAACTCCATCACTTCCATACCCCAATATTTCTTCCTCTTCTACATCATCAAAATCATCATCATTTTCAAACTCCGAATCCGAATTCACTTCATAAAGCTCAAATTTTCCATAATCAAAATCTGATCTTTCACCAACATTTTCAGTATCAGAACCATCCTCAACCTCATAAAGCTCGAATCTTCCATAGCCCAAACCTGAAATTTCCTTAACTTCACCATTTCTCGAACCAAACCCAGATTTTCCCCCTCCCTTCTTATCAAATTTCCGTGTTCTAGTGGGTGCAGGTGTTTCTGATTCTGACAGCTTAATTGTCTCAGCCAGGGACTGTGAATGGGAATCAATAAAGAAGTCATCTTTAGGAGGAAGTCGTGTGAAAGTGGTGGCTTCACCGCCAGAAGAAAGTGGCGGCCGTTGACGATAATTAGGATACTTCTGGGATTTTAGCTTTCGAATTTGCGGGGCTTTGGGGTTGCGACGAGCTGATGAAGAGCGTGGAGTAAAGTTTAGACTGACAGCGGTATATATACAAGAATAGGCCATAGTATGACTGTTTTTCTCTGGTGAAATGTTCAGAAAAATGGAGTAATGTGCAAGGCCATTATACAGTTTTTTCTTTTGCTGCTGAAAAGCTCAAGACAGTGATAAGAGGGAGAGGGACAGTCACAGAGATAAATCTTTTTGATAAATGAAGAGGATAACAGGCCTGGCCAGGTGGAGGTCTAGCCATATTTTGGCCCATTTTTGAAAATTTATTTTTAGTCACATTCTTTATAGAATAATTTAACAGTAAGTTAAAAAAAAAATTCCAATGTTCTTCAAAAAAAATCACTTTACACAAAATCTATTCACAAAAAGTTTCTATCAAATAGGAACTTGATTTTTTATTGTTATTAATTTTTTAGAGCGTAGAACAATAAAAATGTGAAAGTTCGTAATTGACTAGTAATTCTACAACTTACCTAACAACCACCTATCCTTTGAATTGGTGACCCATAGAACAGGAATTAGCTTAGTTGATGTATTTTTCAAGAGAACTATACATTTACAATTAATAGTTGTTTGTCTATGAGTAATTGAGTTACAATTAAAAACCAAAAATGGGCTGTGAAGTATTGAAGAGGATGCTTAATATTTATTTATATCAGTTTTTTATAAAGATAAGCTCAATGCTCAAATAGTAGGACTAACATACAAGGAAGAACTCGAGTGAACAAATCCCAAAATCAAAGAGCAAGCACCAAACATATAAATTTCGAGTGTAGAAAAAGAATTCATGTAGTAGATTTTCTATTCACGAGTGACTGTGACATGAGATGACGAGAAAGTAAAAGACGTGACTTGGGCTAGAATCTTTGGTGAAGCACTGACATATAAGGTTTAAGGATCTTGGATGGAGATAGAGGTCTGATGCCTCCAAAATTTACTTTTTTATTTTTTTTATTTTTTTTCCGGTTAATACTTTGTACGCTTATGTAATCTAACTTATCAAACATGAATCCATTTCACGTAGTATCACGAAAATTGGAACTGAAAGTTATATTTGTAGATTGAGCTGATACATTGCAAAATTAAGTAAACAACTTGTACTTCGATTCATTTCATGGCTTGTTCGTGACAAAGTGGACTGTGTGGTGTTAGACACTATTAAAGAACAAAAAATAAGTTAAAATATTGTCCGTTGGTCCTTTCAAATAATGGGTATAAAATACGTCTAATCACAGCAAGTCACCACCTACTTGCTGATAAAAATAAGTATAAGCTTGAATATGATTTACACCAACTCTCCTTTCTTCCATTTTTCTCATGCGAGTATTTGGTACCTTTGACCAGAACATATTGGATAGGAGTATAGAAGAAAATGATGTTTAAATCTTGTCTGCTGTACTGTCCAATACTTGAGTTCCTACCATGTAAATAGTTGGCTCCCTAGAGTAACGGTAGTAGTACTTTCACCGGTGATTGTTGTGAGCCTAATCTCCTGCTCTTGTATTCGATCAAGCTCCAATACAACGTTTTCAATTTTTGGTCTCTCTTTTCCTGGAAACCTCATGCAATGTAGCATCAACATTATAAGATCCTTCATTCCCTCTGCAGTGAAGCTCCCGGCCAGCCGACGATCAACTAAATTGTTTGAACTCAGAAGCATTTGGACCTATTTAACTTGTGAAAAATAAGTACTCATAAAAGCTTGAATCACACAGGTAGAAGTAGCAATAACTGAAAATTGAGTGAAGGAGGTATATTTGAACTTTGAAAAATTCATTTCCTACTTCATTTGTTAACCTTGTCTCATTTTTTGTGTCACTCGAAATTATGCATCTACTTATCTGTATCCATCACTAACCTTTCAAGAATACTTGCCGAACATAAGTATTTACTAAAGCTTGTGTTTTTACTCAAAATGCTCCATTATTCTCCACTTATCTCCTAGAAGTATCTATGAAGTACAAAAATGATCAAAGGTTCTCTCTGTACCCATTGAAGTACACGTTCATTTGATCCGAAGGCCTCCATATTGGTAGCCTCCCTTCCCATGATGAGCTCCATTAGGAACACTCCGAAGCTGTATACATCGCTTGTTGTAGAGAAAATACCCACTTGTTCGACCCTAAACATTCAATACATTATGCATCAGACATTGATAAAGCTAACTCCAATCAAGAAATAATAAATGAATGCTAGCACTAGAGAGTAAGTGCACGTTTGGCATACTATGGGACATAATTTTAGCCTATTTTTCTTTCTTAGTATTGTCCAATACTTACTCGGGATCTTTAAAAGCATTGAAATTGGAACTCGATGGATTTGCATTGCCAATTTTCTCGAGTAGCTTTGACACTCCTGCCTCAGCAACTTTGGCAATGAAATTCTCATCAACCAAAACATTAGCTGTTTTAAAGTTATTGTGGAATGCAGGAGGGCATAGGCTGTGCAAATGGCATAAACCTGCAGTAGTAAAGGAACACGTGCTTCGATTTATTTCTTGTTTGAAACTTAGGCAAACTTGGAAAAATGCTCTTCCGAACAACAATGTCAAGATTAAAAACCGATTAGTATGAATTTTACTTAAGCCAGTATATCAGATCATTGAAAGAAACAGTTGTTATCTCTGATAATACCCTTGGCTGCACCAATTGCAATAGATAGCCTTTGCTTGAACTCTAGCTTTGTTCTTGAATCTTCTCCAGTATCTATCAAGAAACAAATTATTATGGCATAAAACTCTTGTGGCGTATTTGGTAAGGTATTACTGAACATAAAAAAGAAGGTAAAATCATGTTGGTACTGTTTAGTCTTATCCAATACTTCGTACCAAAATCCAGCATTACGAAAGATTCATACCGTACAAATGGTTACACAAGCTTCCATTGGGTAAATACTCGAAAACCAGCATTTGATATCCGTTGTCTTGGCAGTAGCCTAGTAGAGTAACCAAATTTCTGTTCCAAATTTGTGATAAAAAGGCTACCTGTAACCATAATTGCAAAACTCAGACATGGATATAAAAAAAAATTCCGAAATCAAATACATTTGAGTGTTCTTTTTAAAAAAATATAAAAAAGAAGCTAAACTCTGTTCATTATGTTGTCCAGTTGTATCGTGTACTACATACCAATTCCGCAACTCTTTTATACCTCATCTATAAATTCTTGCTTCGGAGCACCTCTACGCCTTTTGATAGCCACAGCAGTCCCATCACTTAGCAATCCTTTAAAAACAAGGCCAAAATTTCCACATCCAATGAGATTGCTCTCATTGAAATTCCTTGTTGCTTGCTCCAATTCTTCCATTCCAAATTGCCTTGCTGAATGCTGTCCAGCTGCAGGTGGGGCTGCAGATGAGCTGGTTCCACCTCTTTTTGACTCTACCGTCATAATTGAGAAAGGAATTAGCAATAATAATCAGAAAACCAACAAAAATCACATATTTATTTAGTTCACCCTCAATGTGACAGCTGCGGGTTTTTAGTATAATGGAGAATAAGAACACAATTTTTTCTTCACGACTCATGTACATAAAAATGGTCTGCTAATAAATTCTTTACATAATTGGAACATTAGGACGTCTTGATACACGTCTGAATGGCTAGGAGGATATAAAAAGTCCAATAAAAAGGGCTTTAGAAATCTTGAACATTACCCACTGCAGATGGATCTGAAGAAGCTGTGTCTGAGTTCTTGTTTGAGAACTTTCTACACTGTAACATACAAAGCCATGTTAACAAAATCACTGTTCCTATCAATGCTAATGCCCCTCCTACGCCTCCAATTATAGCTGCAAATGAACTTGCCATCTGTTTCGTAGAGCCTCGATGTTTTTCTTTACGAAGAAAGCAAACCGGTTGTATAGTAAACAAAAGTCTTTGTTTCAGATTAACGAAGCATGCTGGAAAAGATGATTCGTCGGGGTTTTTGGTAGTCACGCTTGCAGTCGAGAGAAGTATAGGCTTTCTATATGATAGAACTTAAAATTGCTCACTTTTTTTTTCCTCAAAAGTTCTCAGAAATGCAAGCTGGCAATCTAAAGCTCCAGCTTGGGGAAACAGAAACTACTGTAAGGAACAATGTTGACTCACTTAACTTTTTAATGGTACCCCACAAGACTGCTGTGCCGTCTTCAACGTATCATGAAATTCAAAAACTAAAGAAGCTACTAAATCACATTCTCTCTTTTTTCTTTCAAAATATTCCCTCAATAAATGTGCATTTGCTTCTTGAATTAATGCAACTCTTATTGGTTGGTGGGGGTGGGGTTAAGAGGGGGCGATTCTAAAACAATCAGAATAACTCAAGACGATGTCATATTCCTATTCTCTTGCCGGGAGGCAGTATATATGTTAACTTGTGTTTCATCATGGATACTCTTCATAGACATTCATACATTCTTTCAGATAGATATTCTTGTACTTCCATTATTTGATGGAGATTATATTTTCTCTTGCAAAAAATTCTCATACCCCATGTGAGTTTCTGTTAACTTTCAGTCGAAATTTAAAAAGAGAAAGCATGTACTTACATGCTTCGTCACTTGGCCTACAAACACGGGCATGACATATTAGAAAACAATACCAAAAGATTCGACGAACTCAATCCCCCACCAAAAGTACCAAGTTGAGATTACAAAGAATTCTCAAGTCTTACCGTAAAATAGTCCGTGACTATCTGGATATGGGTGCCAAAGTTTGATTTTTACTAGGATGTGAACTGTGATATGACGACTTTTACTAGACGGACACTTGAAGACACATAATGAAGGGGATATAAAGAAAAGGCAGAAATCAGAGCTTGATTGCTTAGCTTCTTCTTCTATTCAATCTATCTACCTTTCTGCCTATTTTTTGTCACCTCACCAGGAACGCAGCAGGGATATAGTTGCTATCTCTGTATTTAGAATGAGACTCTTTCTTATCAGATCTGACAGCTCAGCCTAGCAATTCTTCCAGTCTGGATTCTATTTGTTTGCTTTTGGTAGACAGAATATGGTTAGCTGACACAAACTTCAATGTGTTTTAGAAACTTAAGCATATGTTTTTTCCGCTATGTTGGACTGCCTAAATTTTGACCGCTAACTGCGAATCGACCTATATTGGGTATTTCATACATGTATTAAGCCGTCCAATATTTTTTCTCTAGACTTCATATTCTTCTTCTCCATTATACTGAAAACAGCTCGATAGTTGGGAATTAAGATCAGTAACAATCTGAGCTTGGTTTTAATTGCTGGCATTATGTTTTATGCAACTGTGTTGAGTTGTAACGGTTAGAGGATAATCTTGAGCTGTACGATTCCCCCCCTCTCTCTCTCTCCCATCTATAAATTTTGTATGTTTTGTTGAGTATGCTGGTTTTGGGGCCCGGCTGGACAGCAGAAGGGGGAGGCTAGAAAGTGAGATGTCATGAATTTGTGTACCACTTAAAGCTGGATGTAACAGGCCTATGTTTGTCTCTATGTGTGCGCCCGCGTGTGTGTGTGAGAGAGAGAGAGAGAGAGAGGCTATTGGGAAATGTGGACATCTTAAACCTTATGTTGCTTGGATTTGGTATCTGAATCGTTGGCAGCAAATGGGGATGTTTATGTGCATTGTGCATCATGTGCTGCATCCACTATGTACCACTAAACCATTATTCCTGAAAGAAGAGTTTCAGGCAGGGGCGGACCCACATGGGATTATGTAAATTTTTTTTTTTTTAAAAATTTTTTTTTAACCTAAATATTTTTGAAATCTTATTTTTGATCCCACAAGAAAATTGGTCTCGGTCCGCCCCTGGTTTCAGGTGGTCCTCATTTATTTAAACCTTCTGCTAACAAGTATTTAAAATATATCACCGGCCAGTGACGACGGTTGGAACCATACTTAACACATGCAAGTTAGGCGGGAAGTGTTTTTCATCCCTAAATACATGTAATCAACTCCCCGATTAATCTACTCTACCAGACACTCATCACCTACTTGAGTACGATAAATCTACTCAACCCCAGGTACTTCTACTCAAATTCATCATCAGTGAAATCATTTAGTAGTTTAAGCATTGGCATCAGGATTTAATGGTGGATGGATCATTAGATGCTATTTCTGATAATCAATCAGCTTGAGGAAATTGACAGGAGCTGAAAAAAGAATGCGGCAGCTGTATATTGCTATTGTAATGATGCTCATAATAATGAATTTTGCTACATGTACATCAAGATTTACATAATGTATTACATAATGCCACGTGACATTATAACATTTGTCAGTTTAAGATACAAAAAACTTTTTTATTCAATCTTTTTCCTCCACATCATATTATGTAACCCATTATGTACATTTTTTATGTACAAGTAGCAAAAATCCATAATAATTATTTCCTCAATCACTGTCATGCTATTTTATTTTTATTTTTGTGCGGGAAATATAGTGGAAATAAAGACATGAATATTATGATACTAGTGCAGTTATAAAAATATGTGTCTTTCATTTCCCGATTTCTGAGTTCAATTACTGGAAAAGATTGGAAGACATTTTATATTCACAAATTTCCATCCGCCAGTTTCATTCCATCCAGTTCTTCACCATGCCAAACAAATCAAATAGGCTGGTCATCGCATAAAACACATGGAGACGTAGGGTCCCCCATCAAATCCCAGAAATATCTTCGTCTAAATCAACGCATCTTTCTTCTTGAATCATATCGTAATGTATTTCCATCCACCAGTTTTATTCCATCCAGTTTTTCGCCATGCCAAACAATCAAACGGGCTAGTTATTGCACAAAACAAAATGGAGACTTAGGGTCCCCATCAAATCCCATAACAAAATCTCCATCTAAATCGACAAGTCTTTCTTCTTTAATAATATTATAATGTGTTTCCATCCACCAGTTTCACCATGCCAAAAAATCAAACAGTCATTGCACAAAACACATGGGAGACATCAAATCCCTAAACAAAATCTATGTTTGAATCGACATGTCTTTCTTCTTTAATCTTATTATAACGTAATAGAGGACATATCCCACCAAATCCCAAAACAAAATCGAACCGATTCTTCTTCTTTAATAATATTATGATGTACCGAACTTGAAGAACTTGTACACGGAATATGGCAACTTTTGACTTTTCAGTTCAATAGTTACTAGAAAAGCTTTGCAGTATTTCACTGGAAGCTATATTTTGTAATCGTATTCACTAGTCGACTGTTGTCCTCTTAAGAATTCTTGCAATAACTCCTTGCCAAATATCTCACATATTACATGAATCTTATACGTACAATTTTGATCATATTTCCAGTATCAAGCCTGCAAAATCCACGTTTTGCTGTCATTTCATACTTAAAATCCCCATGGTTTGAGGGAATTGAACTCAAATGGTTACATCTCAAGTTTCTATGAAATTACAAAATGTTACAAGGATGAATCCGAACCTATCCTTCTTCTTCTGGCTCTTCCTCTTCCTGGAGAAGATTTTCTCTGTTGTCATGAGCCCAGAAACCAAGCACAACCATAAGCATACTCGCAATTTTCCCGCCTTGTTTACAGGACAGTAGATCAATCAGTATTATTTTCAACGGGTCGACTGGCTTCACCATTTCCCAGATTTCATCACGTACATCCTCAATACATACTACACAGTTCATAGTTCCCTCCCTCGATCCATTTTTGGTGCACATCCCTGTTTCATGGTGCAGTGCAGGGAAGATTCAATTATCAGCCAACAAGAATTCATATTATAGGATAAACAAATTTGAACGACTAGATTACTAACCCAGTCTTACGCAAAAAATTCGAAAAAATTTCAAGTAACGTGGTTTTGTGTGCTGGAAGCTTTAGACATGCAGATCTCCTTTGAGATCCATAAGCAGGAAATTCTATTATTGGAACAAGATTAACAAGCTCTCAAACCCCACCAAGAATGTTCATGAGGGCTTATAAGCAAATCAACTTAGTTACAAGTTTCACGTGTTGTTTACGCTAACAAGGTTACATTTTTCCTTTATAAGCACTTAGGTATATCCACAATAAAGAGACGCTCTAGTCGAAATAAAGAAAAGGACGCAATAGTCATTTTTCCCATTTTAATTGAACTAAAGGTCCCGATTGTCACACTTATGTTCCCAAATTTTTCCGTCGCATTCACATCGCCAATCTATTAATTAGCACATGTTATCGATGATGAAGAGTTCTATCCCAATATTCTCTTTTTATGCCCTCCTAACGGATTTTTTTTTAGGAAACCAATACCAGTACCAAGATGTGCTAATTAATGAAATGTTGAAGATAAGAACTGATAAAAAAAAAAAAAAATATTGAAGAAATAAGGAAATAATGAGCAAATGTGTGGGAACTTTATTGCAAATAAAATGTGGTGTCAATATAACTACCCCAAGGGCCTCATTGAGAGTTTTATTTTCACCGATTTTGGGTGGTACCGTTTATGAGAGGTTGGAAGAACTAGTGTAAGTTAGATTTTTTGGACATCGGTTTTTGATGGTTTTCCTCCCAAAAACGGTGTAGGTTAATTTTGACCGGTTCTCTTAACCACTAAATCAGCTGTTTTAATCGTTTCTCAACTTCTCTTCTAATTTTACCGTTTATAAAATAATTATTTCCAACAAACCTATTTTATTTAAAACTAACTTCTAAATAAAAATGTACTTATTTATAAGCAAAAATAAATTATAATTAAAAAATTACTTATAAGTAAATATTATTTATAAGTTAAAAATTATGTATAAAAATCTTACTATAAGGCAAAAAATCACTTATAAAATATAAAAGTTACTTATAAGTAAAAAAATTTGCTTGTGTAAAAATTATTTAAAAGTGCAAAATTAACTTATAATTATAAAGTTTATATATAACTAAGAAATACTAACATAAAAATTTAAGTAAATATTTAACTTTTTAAGTTAAATATTAACTTATATGTAAGTAAAATATCACTTATAAGTAAAAAATTTCATACAAGAAACTACAAACTCAAATTTTTTATTAAGGGACATATATGTAACTTCATTATTTTAAAACCGGTGGATAATAAACTATCAAGCAAGGATTGAACTATTTTAAAAATTGCTAATAAAACCACTCATAACCGATCCGTTCATAAACGTTCAAAATCGGTACTTTGAAAAACACTCATACCGGTATGCCGGAACTCCCAAGCAGGCCCTAAGAAAAATTACAAGCCTCATAGCAACATTACTCATATACCCTTCATAATTAAAGTTTTATTATAAAACCATTACAACTAATTTCAAATATTCAAAGAAATAAAGATTTTATAGTCATTTTAAAACGATGAATTATAAGATCACATTTCGAAGATATTAAAATATTAAATGCAAGTCCTTTTTAGTCATTAAATTATCATTCTCTGTTTACTTATAAGCAATGTTCTCAAAACCGGACGAATTGGAAAAATCGAGAATCATACCAAAATCCGGTCCGATCATATTCGAAAAACTGGATGTAAGAAACCGATGCAAAACCCGAAAAATTGTCCTGTTCAACCTAAAACCGGCGAACGGATCACTTTTTCGGGGAACATAATTTTGTTAAAAAAAATAATAATAATAAATTAAAGTAGTATGAGTAAGATAACATTTTACTCCGTTTCTCCAGTCACCAAATAGTCACCAAAGCTCCACTATTTCTTTGGCGAAGTCTTTGATTACAGACAAAACATTCAACATTCAAATCCAAAATAAATCATGGTAGGGTTTTCCATATATAGGATGTATAACATTGTTTTGGCCAATTTAATTTCTCCACTTGATATAAAGTTATAAACTGCTACATAAATAATAAAATGTTAAATAATTGATTTTAGAATGCTATTTTAATTAATAGGAACTTTTAATTTAGTATATAAATCTATTTATTTATCACTTTTATTCCAGGTCAACCCCTGTTTGACTTCGATTCAACCATTTGACCCTTCGGCTTTTTCGGGTCGATAATCAGGCCAATTTCCAGAACATTGCTTATAAGAATTGGCATTACCAAACATGTTCGCATATGAGTACTTATAAAATTCCTCACCCTTCCATTGAGATCAAGGCGACGAAACAAATATGTCAATCCCTCTGGTGTGTCTTTGTATTCCAAGGCCAGAACAAAGTCGAGATAACTTTCAAAATCCATCTCTCGAGCATTACCAGCTCCACTTTTTCCACATCGGACATGCTCGTATAAAATGTAATTATTTCTTTCAAATATATAAGTCATATCTTGCTGAGACCAATAAATAAAGCTGAAGTTATAGTTAAAAACCGCTAGAAAAATATTAACAGGTGGGCCGGTGGCAGTAAAAAGAAAGGCAGGAAGACATTTAACGGAAGTAAAACCCCAGCTGGTTTCGTAACAATTGAAACTGAGTAAACGAAAAGAAAGAGAACTTGTAGGAAGAATAAGTCGTTTGTGTTGGAGTAAATTTGTTGCAGTAAATAAATTTCCAGAATACGAATTCCAAAATTCAGAATAGGGATGATCGAGGCGAGAACTAGGCTCCTAAAAAATTAATATTGACATGGGCCCGGCCCAAGCCGAGCCTGCGGCGGCGGCGCGCGTGGCCTTGGATTAGTCTAGATAAGTTTATTAAGTGACTCAAGGTTGTGTTTGCAACCTATGTGGGATTGGAACAGTTTTCCAATTCTTTCTCATTTATTCCTCTTATTTATTGTCCAACTTTCAACCATAATTTCTCATTCATATTGAAATAGTTTTTCACAATTAAATATTCTACACTCATCTACTCGGAACGCAGAATTTAATTGAACATTAATTTCGATAAATCGGACATCGGGTTCCACTTAAAATTATGGTCAAAGTTGACCCACTTCTGGTCAAAGTTGGCACCATTTCCAACAGTTTGTACATAAACAAGAGAGGGTTTCAACATCATATCTACATTTATACAAATGATACAGCACAAATAATATGGAAGCAGTAAAATCCACAGGTAAAAACATCAGCAAATTAAACTAGTATAACACAGGCATGCATTTGGACAATTCTGTCCTGACAATCCTTTTGACATGAGGGGAACATAGTATCAGTCTTAGGTTAACCCTTCAGGTTTTGAGTACGGCACATCTATTCCTCACCCCGATATGAAAAGTGAAGGACTGAAGGCTGTTAGCATGTAAAGCACAGGATTTGCTTAGAGATGATATGACAACTAAAGGAAAGGGTACAGGAATGTTCAAAAGCAGCATTCGCTTTAGTTGGAACTTGAAGGATGATATACAGATAAATGGACCTCATTAGGGAAGATTTATCAGCTATATTAGACAAAAAAAAAATTATTTTTTATTTTTTTACCGAGTTTCTTTACTAAAGGCAATTGGCAGTCAAAGCTCAGTTCATTTGGAACGAAATACCAATCAAGTTCTACCTAATGCAACAATTCGTAGAAAATCTTGATAAGGTATCAGAAAGCAATGTGAAACAGTTTGCAAATGATGCTCCTAAATAAACAAGAGCAAAATGAATATTGGCAAAACCTGTGCAGCTTAAAAGAAACTGAACAAGAATTATTGAAGAGTCAGTTTCTACCTCTCTCGATGAAAATATCTGTCAATGTTCTATCTGCATATTCTTGCAGCTCCTGTTTGATCAACGTTCCATTCGCATCTTTATCAAGAGCAAGAAACATATATGCACATTTACATTACTTGTTAAATTATAAATATTATGAGAGCAGCAGTGAAAAGCTAAATTAAAATCAAAATTTGTTTAATATTTCTAATGAGTAATGCTATTTAGCACCATCGACGTTAAAACTCTAGTCTAGGTGGCATTAAATGAATCACTAATTAATTAGTTAATTCTACATTTCATTGAGTCTATCACTTAACATTATCTAGACTGACACTAGTGACTAAATAGCATTATTCATTTCTCATATATATTATACATAGAGAAGAATCAAGGCAAAGCCCCTCATAAAAAAAAAAAAAAGGAAAAATGAATTATCAGAGTTACCAATATATCAATTTTTTGATCATTTGAGGGACAGTAGTATGCAGGCTTTTGAGGGAGACTGAAACTGGAAGTTGGTCAAGACAATATGGAACTCATACAAGAAAGCAACTTTTGAAGTATAAGTCAATGAAAAAAACATAAAAAAGATATGAAGATGGTCACATAGGTTAGTCAAAGTACTAACCACATATGCGTTGTGCAGCGGTCAGTGAAAACCAATTTTCGGCTAGTTCAGTGTCGGTGACTTCTTCCTTGCTTTCCTAACATAAATGAAAGGTAAATAAAAAATGTAATCTCCTGACTCCCGAGCAAATAATGATAATGCATCATGAAGCTGTAGCATTTATGCACATAAATAAACATTTAAAATGAACCTGATGAGAACTTCAAAGAAAATCAATTAGCCTGTGTTTGTCATTGCTTATAATAGATTATAAGAAGTGGGCAACAAAGGATGTGGGGTTAAAAAATAGGTAAAAGTTATGGGTCCTACGAAATAAGTAGAAAAAACTAAAGTTTGACCAAATTATAAGCCATTATAAGCAACGGCAAACATGTGCTTAGTTCAACAAACACAGGTTTACTAAAAGGGTTTAGATTTTTAACTTAGAACTATTACAATCAGCAGAATCAAGGCAAAGGCGGATATAACACATGGACAAGTCGGATTCTCAAAAAGTGGGGATAAAACTATGAAACTAAATTACCTGGTGTAGTTCCATCAGCTCCCGGAGACAATTACTGAGAAGCATTCTTTATGCATGCCTTTTCTGTTAAACAACAATTTTCAAACTAAATTGTAAAGTAGGATATTAATCACAATTTGCCAAAATCACGTCCAGACACTATCCCAATTGATTAATTAACAAAACTGTCACATTATGCACTTGTTGTTTAAGTATCAACCGATACATCTGCAATGATATGAGTTGAAAAATGAATCCTGAAGTGATGCGAAAAGGTAAATTTTAAAAAGGAAAAAAAAAATGCTAAACTCAGATGCTCTACTAAAAGGATATTAAGATGACAATATCAGCAAGAAAAAAAAAAAAAGGATAGAAAATCACACGAGTACCTTCAAAAATCTAAATTTTGCCAGCCTCTGGACCCTTTGACTTATGGATCCTTCTTCAGGTTACTGAATAGCAAGAAACAGAAATTGAAGTTGAAGAAACAATGCAGCTGAAGCAAGTAAAAAAGTTAATGCGCTACAAATTTTTATGTCAAAATATCTCTTAACAAAACAACTAAACCAGTTAGGAGTGGGTAAGCAGTGGCATCTCTGTTCGACAACCATACTGGATGCTATATTCTGAAAAATGTGGTTCAAGAAATCTATACCCTTCTATAGAAGCTCGGAATTGTGCCTGCTTCAGCATTCTTTTGTTGCTTCTCGTTAAATATATCTAGCATGGTTTTTTTTTTTTTTGTTTCTAGCTCTGAGAAGACAACATAAACAAACATAGACAACCCTGAATTTGGCAAAACATCCATCTAGCTCAAGAGCTCATAAGGCAATACAATCGCAAAAGAGTTGCTCTTAGATGTCTTCTCAAGATTGATCTTAGGAAGGCATATGATTCGGTTAATTGGGATTTCATTCGTAGTGTGCTTGAAGGTCTTGGTTTTCCAACAAAGTTCATTGGATGGGTGATGGGATGCATAACCACGCCTACTTATTCCATTGTGCTTAACGGTGGCCTTTATGGTTTCATTAAGGGGAGGAGGGGGCTTTGTCAAGGTGACCCTTTATCACCTTTTTTGTTTGTTTTTCGCCTTGAATATTTCTCAAGAATGCCTAAGGGAGCAATCGATGACAGCGAGTTTAATCATCATCCTAAATGTGGCCAATTAAGATAATTCACTTAGCATTTGCGGATAACTTGATGTTATTTGCAAGGGGGATATTATCTCGGTTGGTATCTTGATGGAGTGCTTGTCCAATTTTGGAGACATGTCGGGATTAAGGATGAATGTGAACAAGTCCAAATTGTATACGGCGGGAGTTCATGGACAAGAGTTGGAGGATATTCACCAATTAACTAATATGGCCAAGGGTTCTATGCCATTTCTTTATTTGGGAATACCACTTGCGGCGGTAAGATTGAAAGTTAGCTCCTATGACTCCTTTATCAACAAAATCTCGACCTACATTGGAGCACGGTCAAGGGTTTTTTTTGTCTTATGCGGGGAGAGCGGAACTAGTGAGAACCGTTCTTTAAGGTGTTGAATGTTTTTGGCTTTCCATTCTTCCTATTCCGTCCACGATCGCATCAAAGATCGTTGGTCTTTGTCGTAACTTTCTTTGGGAATCTAAGAAGCCATTAGTTTCTTGGAGTAATATTTGCTTGACAAAACATGAGGGAGGGCTTAGATTTAGAGATATTAAATGTTGGAGGCGGCAATCCTTGCTAAAACTCTTTGGAACATTTATAGCAAGGACAAACTTTGGGTAAAGTGGGTAAATCAGATTTTTTACATGGGCCATGGCACAGCCATTTGGGAGTATTCGGCGAGGAAAGAAGACTCTCCGCTGGTTAAAAGGCTGCTGGAAATTCATGGTCAAATTCAAAGCCTGAACACACTGTTCAGGCCGCAATAGGTAGGCTGGCTAACTGGACAGCTTCAGGCAGCTTCAGCATTGCGGTAGCATATGAATATTTCAGCAACTGTTTGGAACTCTTCCGTCACCCATAAGCATGCTTTTATTATGTGGCTCGGAGTTAAATCCAAGTTCTTAACTAAAGGACAAACTAAGGCACTTGGAGACAGATCGCAATTGCAGTTTTTGTGAAATTTCGGTGGAAATGGAACACCTTTTTTTCACATCAGTTCATGCATCTGTATGGGGGAGGATTCGTGCATGGCTTGGCATTAGACACTCTATGTCTACACTAAATAGTGCATTGAAGTGGATTGAAAAGGAAGCTCGAGGCACATCTTGGCAAAGTAAGGCGAAGCGAATTGCACTTGCGAGCACTGTTTACCAATTATGGACGGCACGGAACAAAAAGTTTTTTAGGATCTAAGACCATAAGTTCATAGCATTGTTAAATTAAAACACGTATATAAGGTTATGTTTTCTTTGTATCCGCATTTTTTGATTCATTTTGAGTCTATGGCATTAGGTCGTTAGATCTAGTCATTTGTACATCTTTTCATTTCGGTTGTTCGGATATGTCCGGTGTACTTGTATGCTTACCTGATCTTTGATTGCCCGAGTATGCCTGGTGTACTTGTATATGATTTTTGATCAATATAATTTACATTTACCAATATATATATATATATATATAAAACATTGAAGGTTGAGCCCTAAATTTCCTATAATAAATTAACAAAAAATATTGAAAAAGAAAGAAGAGTAAAAATTCTTTGAGCTATATTGTACCCTATTTCATTTATTTTATGTTTTGTACTCTTTTTGGAGGAGTAGGGAGTAAATCAATCTTGACCAAAAATCATAGAGTTCTGATCGTTGACCCTGGATGTACAGCCCCCTCACAAGTGGAGGGCAGCACGAATTGAAAAACCACTGACTCTCCCCTCTTGTGAGGGGGCTGTCACACCTTGGATGTACACCCAGCAAAACTCAAAATTATATAGCCACCAAACTGGTATAAGGAACGATGTGGACTATTAAAGAAAAGTTGCTTATAAGCTTATATACCGGTATAAATTTGATCCTTAATTTTGAACTCTTTTTGTAGAAGTACACATCAAGAACTATAAAATAAAAGTAACTTATAAGCTTAGCCAAACATGATATCCAGTAAGACTAAATGTCAATTTTAACCAAACCCCATGAAGCTCTCGTACAGTTGAATGTGGAATTTCCCATCAATGTAGTCAACCTTCATTCAGCGTCACTGATTTGGAGCCCCAAGTGAAGAGGTCCCCATTTCAATAGCCACTGTTAGCATCTCTGATCCCATTGCTGAGTTCGGTCCAAAGCAGTATTTATCCATGCATTGTTGCCTCGTCTTGATGTATGCTTCAATCATGAATAGAAAATCTCCAGCTATTTTCATTGTGGCTAATGGCTTCAATCTTATTCCTGTATGGGATATTTGGATTAGCTCCAAACCCTGAGAGTCTTCTCCAACAACAATGTTGTATTCTGCAGCCTTTTACGTTGAACAAAACATAAGCCTCTGCACAAACTGATAGCCTCCATTGAAGTATAATCAGGCAGTCTGGTGCAGTATTCCACCATTCTTAGTCCAATGCTTTGTATTCTACCACAGTATCATATGTTTCCATCGAGAAAGAGCTCTCTGCAAAACATCTGCAAAAATGTATTGGGATCTTTTTCTATAAGAAAGTATATATAAGCAGAAGAAAAAAACTCAGATACGCTCAACCTACCCTCCCCCTCCCCAAGAAAAAGATAAGAGACAGAACACAGAACGGAGTGGAAAGGGAAAATTATAAACAAATGAAACACAGCCAACATATACGCTAATGGAAGGCTATTTTGGGTCAGGAATCATAGATCTGTTCAAGAGTGAGTGATAATCTCTCGTAGATTTGATTCAGGATAACTTCCTATTTATTTTCTAACATACTGTATATGCTATGTTTATTTAGCTACCTCAGTCACGATAAAAATGTCTATCAAATGGGCCACTTGTTTAAGGGTATAGTAAGATGAGATAGATTCAGTCTTTTAAGATAGTTTAGAAGTACTGAATAAAGCTGGAACAGACATTGTGCAGATAATTTACCCAAGTTCATGCCAAAACATATCCGTTTGCTCATGAAGAAATGGCCGCAGAGGTGCGAGAAAATCATCTTCAATGCCCACTTGTTCTGGAAAGCCTTCATGCTTCTTTTCATGTCTTGAGATGAAAATCGAGGTGGCAACATGTACAATGATGGTGGGATCTGGATCCCCAAGAACAGCCTGCAGCTCCCTCTGTATCCATGGTTCTATTTTCTGAAGTATTATTTGTTTTACGCCATGATGCCCTTCCATTTTCTGAAAATATGGATTAAGGAGAAGTTAAAAATATTTACATCAATATATTGCAACGCCGTGGGTTAACTAAATTCAGTGTATTGCATCAATTCCTACTCTCCTTACAGGAAAGCTTGGTCCGAAAGTCAATTGAAAAAGAAAATCGTGTTTAACTCATAACTGAAATAAAAGGCAATTCTTTAAACAAATACTTGTATCAGTCTCCACTAACATTATTATCTACTAACACGTCAACTTTATGTCGCAGTTTTGATAAAATTGGTACTAAGCAAAGAAGAAACGCCGATTAATAGCTTTGTCAAATGATCTACACCCTGTTTCAGGTATCCGGGTTCAAGGGGAAGGAAATTATTCATTTTCAGCTCCGGTAAGAACTTCTATTGGGTTTACTTTTGTCAGATGACCAATATCTAGTCTAGCGTATTGATAATCTCTTCATGAAATTGAAGATAATAGCCCTGGCAAAATGCACGTACCTGAACAAGACATGTCTTCGAAGAGAGGGGAACAGCTTGCAACCTCTGCTCGTATATGCTATAAAAGACCATACAATCCAATTATCATACAAGAAAACACATGTACCAGTGTGAATCAAATATTATCTTCGAATCACTCGGCATCACTTATGATAAATGCATATTTCACAAACATGAGTTCATGTTCATGGCAATATACTACCTTGCACGCCACTGTTTGACTCTTTCAGCAATAATATCAGGGTGCTCATGACCTTCATGTCCAAATGATCGTTGCCTTGGCAACTGCCTCACTTGAGATCTACCATTGCTTGATTCTTCTCGGGATCTCGTAATTACCCTGAGCAAGATTTGGGCGAGAAATTGAAACAACAGAAACGTTTACAAATTATGTGGAGCTATATAACAAAAAAGAAAAGAAAAGAAAATGCAGAAGAAAAACATCCCTTGCATTATATTTCAAAATGAGCTTCCCGTTAATTGTTTCATAACAATTTACAGGAGATTTCTCATTGCAAAAATATTTTTTTTCTAATAACTAATATTCCCTATCCAAAACTTTTATTTTAAATTCAATTAAAAAAAATTATAATACTACAAGCTTAAAAGTATATACATTATTCATTAGAAGAACAGGATAATTTTGCTAAATTATACTGCTTTAACTATTCTTTCCTCAATTCATCTAAAATTCAGAATTGAATCCCCCAATCTTGTTTTCATTTAATTCAATAAATTTCCCTTAAATGTATTTCAAATAAAACTACCAAAAAAAAAAAAAATGAAACATAATTAAATAAAAAAAATTTACCTTCTTTGTCGGAAAATTTGAGTTCTCCGTCTCCGGAACACGTAATCATCCCGGACAGTCAAATTTACCCTTTTACCCTCACCGGACGGCAATAATTTTTCTTTCTCAAATTTTCTAGAAGAAAGGTTGATTCTGTAGAACCAAGAATCGAAATCCGCGTTGCAAAGAGGGCACTTTCGCTTCAAGTCGCTCCACCTGCGGATGCAGAGGATACAGTAAGTGTGCATACATGGGATAACCACTGCTGCATCGCGAACTTCCACGTTTCTCAAGCATATTGGACACGATTTTCCGATCACCGATTCTGCGATTCGCTTTGAAAATGATCTTCCATAGGAATCCATTAAGAGAGACCGGGTCAATGAGCGACTCGGCGGGTTTATTCGAGTTTTCCCTGAGCAGACAGTCGGACCAGAAGAAGGCGCAAAGGGAAATTGGACATTTGGTTCCAACCTTTCAAAACTATTGCAGATCTACCCCAATCTTTAAAAATGGCACCAATCATCTCAATATTTGAGGAAATAGGCATAGTTCGTCCAAGATGACAGAATCTGTCCAACAGCTGAAGTGAATGAAATGACAAGTTTGCCCTCCTTTATAATAAAAAAAATGTAAAAATAAAAACAAATCAACAAAAATGAATTTGTGGTGGAAGCTTCAAATCTTTTCAAAAAGTGGACTCACCTATAAAAAATGGGAAATCAACCACCAATTTCAACATCCGACCATCCACCACCACCCCGTATAAGTACAATTAAGCCACCAAAATCACTCTTTCCCACCAGCATCGCCTTCAACCACTCCAAAATTGCAATCACCAAATACCACAATCCTAGCAATCGCAACCACCAAATATGAAATTTTCCCTTAATTAACATGATACGACAAAGTAAAATAGAATTTCGCCTGTTCAATACACAAATTATGTCGTTAGGCCAAGTTTAAAAGAACGACCTGGAGGATAAGGCTAAGTCCAATCCCAAAGAGCGAGACATGTCCAACAATCAAGCTTGACATAGGGTATATACTTCAATACCAATCTAGTGAGTCAATGATAGAGATGGCAAAAAAACCCGCCCCGCCCCGAATGGGGCGAAAAAAACCCGCCCCGATGGGTTGGCGGGGCGGGGATTCCAATCTAGTGAGTCAATGATAGAGATGGCAAAAAAACCCGCCCCGCCCCGAATGGGGCGAAAAAAACCCGCCCCGATGGGTTGGCGGGGCGGGGATTGCCGCCCCGCCCCGATTAGTTAAAAAAAAAAAATTAAACGTTGTTTATTTAATTTTGGACATTGTGTTGTTTTCATTGTTTAGTTTAGATATTGATATAATTATTTTAAATATTATTTGCTTTGGATTATAAAATTTTGAATTGTATTTACTTGGAAATTTTTGGTTTAAAAAAAAAAAAAACTAAATGGGGCATTAAACGGGGCAAAAATCCACCCCGCCCCGCCCCCGCCCCGTCAAAGGCGGGGCGGGGCGAGGGTGCCCCGCCCCGAACCCGCCCCGTTGCCATCACTAGTCAATGACAAGCAAGTGAACCAATTAAGAAGATTGCCCTTAATATCTAATGTACATATTCGACTAGTATATGTTATTATTTCAAAATTATCCCACAATAGTAACATTAATTTGAGTTGGATTTAGTCACCACTCCTTTCTTAAGTGATCAAGCTCTAATGAAGTGCAAGGTTGGATCTTATGTGAGATCGAAGAGTCGGCCACCTCAGGCCCACAAAAATGAGGGGAAGTTCCAAATACTTCAATGTTATACGTAACACTTGGGTCATTGAGATTTAGAAAATGGGCGAAAAAAGTTAAAAAAAAATAGCAATTGGTGCTAGGATGGAAGGTGCAAAAATCGAAAGAGACGATTTTCAACCCAAAATGTAGAGAAAATTTCGGTGAACTGTTAAGCTACTGCTGTAATTCATCAACGGTATACTTTTTTCATTTCTAAATTTACATGCGATAATTTGTCTTGGCTTCATGAGAGTGTTCTCAATTGAAATTGTGATGAATTTTAAAAATTCTTCTAAATTTAGGTGTCTCTTAAGTGTCATCAATAACTAGAGGTGCGTTTGATTGTGAGTATGGAATTTGTATGGAAAAATAAATAAATTTTAGCCAATTTTATTGCCTAGAAATTATTTATATGGAAATTATTAATTAAATGTATTTAATTGATTTAGTTTTCAATCTAGAAAATATTAAAATTGTCCACTTTTTTATTGTGGGTAAATGAGAGAGATTGAATAGATAAGAGAGGGAAAGAGAGAACGAATTCCCTGGAAAATAAAAGCATACTCCTCTATAAAAAAAAGTTTTTTCCTTGATTTTTGGGAAAATATGATTATGTGACCAAAAGTAGGAAAGTATTTTTCATATAAAAGAATGTCAATCAAACAACATAAAAGTAAGAATTTGGGTGGAAAAAAACACATTTTTCATTAAAAATATTAATAATCAAACGCACCTTAGTGGATTTATAAAAAAAATCATTAATAGAGGGATTTTAAAAGATTTTGATGAATTTCAAATTTAAAAATATGAATAACCAAATCTTTTAAAATTTAACTATATTTAATACTTTAAAACCGTCATATAATCCCATTATTATCAGTATTGTCACATACCCTCGATAACATCAAATACAAATTTGGATTTAGGAAATCTCTTCATAACTATTACAATATCTAACTCAACAAAAAATGAATGCTTATATTTAAAAAATGAACTCCAATAGGCAAAGTTTCACTATTCCAATAAACACAATAAAAAATGTATAACTATATTCCACAATCAATTACAATAGACACAATTTTCCATAATTCCAACATACAATTCCATAAAAATTCCAAATTCACCAATTATCAAAATCCATTTCTTACTTGAGAAGTGAAAATGAAGCATGATTTAATTTCTTCCAATAAAATTGGCCCATAAAAACCACAAACTTACCACTGAATTGCCTGATAATGGCGTTTTTACACGTTCATTTCAATTCACAAACATGGATAATTGTCGATAAATGTGCAAAATATAACTTAATTCTATGCAATATGTGTTTGCATGATATCAACGATGAAAGTGGGGGGAAATTAGGAAAAATAAGCAAAAAAAAAAAAAAAGCCTAAATGAAGCAAAAGCGAAGTTTGAGGACTCAAGTGCAAATATTGAAAAGTTATGTCAAACCTCATAATGAAAATTTGAGTGTTATGAGTCAATTGGATAAAAGAAGACATCAAAGTGATGAAATATCGTCAAAGTATGATCACACATAAATTCCCAATAAAAAAGTTATACATTAGTTTTCAGTCTCATATTAAGACCTATGTTTAACATGGTAAATGATCGAATTGGAAAATGATATCTTAAGCAAAGTTGTAACTCTTTGAGTTAGCTTTTCAACGTATCTTGAATCACTACAATCAAACATTGTGAGTAGAAGATATGACCAAAATACTAAACGCTGTCCGACCGAGAAAAATACCAACACTATGCGGTCGCATAGTGTTAATTCTGTGCGACTGCACAGACCGCTGAATTTATTTGTTCTATGCGACCACATGACTTTGTACTATGCGGTCGCATAGAAAACCTCCGACATGAAAATTATGATTTCCTTATTTCATTCCAACTCTTATGGAAACCAATTTTTTGGCAACTATATAAACACTTAAGCCATTCTCAAACCCTAGGCAGACCTGGGAGGAGACTTTTGAAGCGTTTGAGAGAGAAATCAAGACACAAACAATAAGAATAATATCACGACATGAAGAATCAATTCAAGAATCTAAATTGATGAAGTCGATCCTTATTAAATTTTCTAATTTCTTTTTTTTTTCTATCATGTTAGGCTAGATTTATATGTACTAGGTGAACGATGATCATTGTGATGTGATATTTTAATTCCTAGTTTTACTTTATTGACATTAAAACGTGTTTTGAATTATTGAATGATTTATATACATTATTTTTTCTCTACAATTATATGCGTAATAGTTGCATGAGTGTGGTGGCTTATTTTATGTATTCGAAAGAATGGAAATAAGCTCGACAGGGTATAAATCATCGTAGGATCTGATAGAGGATAGAAATATGCTCTACGTGAATCTTTAAGTATTTACAAAACGTCATGCATTTTTGTATATTGCATTTGTCATAGAAATATAGTCAAATGGTATGCGAGAATATGTTCAATTCTACTCGAGAGAGATTATTAAATAAGTTAGAAATATTGATTCTTTATCAACTCGCGTTGTCAATTTTGTAGAACTAGCATTAAAATGGATCATTGCATGTGGATTCACGAACCTAGTGCATTTCTTTTCCATTAGTTACTTCAATTTGCATTTAGTTCAATTAATTCATCCACTATTGCTTTCATTTAGTTTAGCTACAATTTAGCTACAAAATTCAACCATATTTCACGTTTCGATTAAGGTCGGAATAGGTAAAATCGAACTAGTAAACCTCTGTGCGAATGATACTTTGACTCTAAAATCCATTTTATTACTGGAACAAACCGTACACTTACGATAATTTTTATTCGAAACATATTTTCGTATAACATTGCCTATCTTATTAAATAAAAAATATTTTTAATATAGCAAATTTCTACAAAATTAATAAATACCATAAATTAAAGCATAAGTGCATAACTCATTGGCGGAATAGAATTAAGATTACAACAACAACAACAACAACAACAACAAAAACCAATAGTGGGCAAGAACAAAAAATTTATCACAAAACGAAGAACTAGAATAGAGAAAGATGTCAGCTTTCAATTTGAGGCCTCATGTTCAGTAGGTTGAGTCGTGGAGGCATGGTGTGGAGAAGGGAGGTGGTTGTCGCTGTAAGGAAATGTGATCCTTAAAGAAGAATTAGGACTACCTTATAATTCACAAAATCTGTTAGAATAAAAATCACTTGAAGGAGCCTTTAAGTTTACAGTTTCATCTGTTAATTGGTTGGAATCTTCAACAACTTGGAGTCTTGTTTGTTGGTTGTTAAATAACCGAAAAGGATCCTCATTTAGGTCTATAAATAGAGGCATTAGGTAGTGAAAAATAGAAAAGCTTTCAGGGGTTGAAAGAGGGATAAAAAGTGAGATTGTATAGGAATTGTGGAATTCTTATAAATCTGGGTAAAATCTTTCTTGTATGAATTCAAGGGTGTAATTCATGTTTAGCTTTAATCATAAAGTGTTAGGAAGAGGTTTTCTTCTTAGTTAAATCATGTTTGGTGTTTAATTATTGCTGAAAATCTTTTTTCTTTAAGTCTGTGGCTGTTAAAATCAACTTTTAAAGAATCTGTGCATATCTGGTAAGTTGAAGGCAAATATGGTAAGGAGAAGTGATATCCGGTATGCATCACGCATAGACAGTAAGATCAATTTATTCAGTTTTCTCATTTTCTGTTGGTGCATTTTTGATTTATGAGTTCCTTAAGTAAATACCAAGCAAAGATAGCCTTCAAAACCCAACAAGTAGTATCAGAGCATAAAGTTTCTGGTTCTAATTTCTGAATTCTTCAATTGGCTGAACACCTTTTTGTGAAAAATAGATTCCTGGCCAGAATCTTGATCACAAAATGTCAACATCCAAATTTGAGGTAGAGAAATTTAATGGCAAAAATGACTTCAACTTGTGGAGGGAAAAGATGATAGCTCATCTTGGTAATCTTGGATTAGAAGAAGCCTTGGAAGGGAAATCAAAGACTGATACTGATGTTCTGAAGAAGGCAATGAATACCATCATTCTCAGCCTATCTGATACAGTTCTGAGAAAGGTCATTAAGGAGAAGACGGTGTCTGAAATGTGGAATAAATTGGAAGAGCTTTACTTCACTAAAGCTTTGCCTAACCGGATCTACCTGAAGCATAAGTTCTACAGCTTCAAGATGGATGAATCAATGTCAATTGATGAGAAATGAGTTTACTACATCAAAATTGATGAAGAAGACCAAGCTATTTTCTTGTTGAACTCTCTGCCACCAGCCTATGATCACTTAAGGGATACAATTAAATATAGCAAGGAGACTTTAACCCTCAAAGAAGTTGCTGCAGCAGCCTACTCGAAGGAATTGGATCTGAAGCTGACCGGAAGACTTGCTAAAAGGAATGGTGAAGTGCTAAGTGTTCAAGAAAGAAAAGAAAAATTAGTGTGCTGGATTTGTAATCAAGAAGGGCACCACAAGAGGAATTGTCAAAGAAGAAATCAGAGATGGATAAAGAAAGAAGACAAGCAAGAGGGAGAATGTGCAAACTTGGTTGGAGGCTATGAAGTTGACGAAATACTTTGAAGGGTCCAGTTGAAGTGAATTTGAATATTCTTCTCAAAGAATCAAGGAGAAGATTGTAAGGAAATGTGATCCTTAAAGAAGAATTAGGACTACCTTATAATTCACAAAATCTGTTAGAATAAAAATCATTTGAAGGAGCCTTTAAGTTTACAATTTCATCTGTTAATTGGTTGGAATCTTCAACAACTTGGAGCATTGTTTGTTGGTTGTTAAATAACCGAAAATGGTCCTCATTTAGGTCTATAAATAGAGGCATTAGGTAGTGAAAAATAGAGAAGCTTTCAGGGGTTGAAAGAGGGATAGAAAGTGAGATTGTATATGAATGGTGGAATTCTTATATGTCTGGGTAAAATCTTTCTTGTGTGAATTCAAGGGTGTAATTCATGTTTAGTTTTAGTAATAAAGTGTTAGGAAGAGGTTTTCTTCCTAGTTAAATTATGTTTGGTGTTTAATTCTTGCTGAAAATCGTTTTTCTTTAAGTTTGTGGCTGTTAAAATCAAGTTTTTAAGCATTTGTGCATATCCGGTAAGTTAAAGGCAAATACGGTAAGGAGAAATGATATCCGGTATGCATCACGCATATACGGTAAGTTCAATTTATTCAGTTTTTCTCATTTTCTGCTGGTGCATTGCTGATTTTTGAGTTCTTTAAGTAAATACCAAGCAAAGATAGCCTTCAAAACCCAACAGTCGCCAATGCTAATGAGATGGAAATAAGCGAAGAGTGAATAATTAATTGGTGGCTTGGTTAAAGGTGCTTTTATATTCAAGTACAAGGGAATATAAAGAAAATGCTTTTTGATACATTTATGGAGATTGGGACGAAACTATGGACTTCTCAAATTTGAAGTATAATAATAAGCATGTTTGGTGGAGATTTTTTGAAAATATATTTTAGTAAAATGTAATCTTTTTGAAAAATATGAGGTCAAAAAATAGGAAAAAATGTTGAGTTGTTTTCATGCAAAATTATTTTATTACGAAAATATATGATTAAAATGGATTTTGAGGAAAATGAGTTTTCCAAATGGGGTCAAGCAATATTTAAAAAAAAAAAATCTCTACGTAGAGAGTCCAAGTGAACCGAGACACTACTCAAGGAAATATGATCATCAGGAATATGACTAGGATGAATGAAGTGTAGTTTCTTTTAACTATTACATTGTACTCTCCCATACTCGTGAGATTACTTTTTTGCATCGGAGGCCAGGTCGAGCCCCCTCCTAATTATGCTTTTTATGTTTTATACTGATTATTAATAATAAAAAATTGCTACATATAATGGTTTTGCTAAAAATAAATAAATTGCTACAATACATTGCTAATACATCTGCAAAATCATGATTCATAGAAACTGATAATTAGAACAGTAAGAACTTATAAGTGGATGATGAGACTTGTCAAAAGAATCTCAGGAGATAAACAAGAACGAAGGCCGTTCTTCGCGTCGCACAGATCAGTTCTAGATTTGGAGAGAGAGAGATCCAAAAGGTGGAAGAACATATTGCAAAGAGGCAAGTGGACAAAACACGCTTTATGCTATTTGCTGCAGATTAATTTTTCCATTAATATCATCCTTTTTAATCTGCCAAAATCTTTACAAAGATCGTGTGAAAATATACCATGCCTTTTGTTGAAATCTCGTTAGATTAATCTTGTCCGGCCTGTTATTCTTTGGGTATCTAATCTCATCATTATCTGATGTGTATTTTAGATGCTTATCTGTATTTTTCAAATTCAGCAAATTTCTACTTAATTTAGTGAAAATATTTTCAGCCCGTGTAAAATCGAATTTCGAGATACTTGGAGCAAAAAGGAAGATTCTGAGTTTAATTTGAGTTGGCTTGAAGCAATTAAAAATTAATCAAATTGCACAATATTGATAGAAAACATTAAAAGAGCAATTGAAGGAAAGTCACAAGTTTCGGGAGTGAAATTTGACTTATGAACATTCTGGAGCGTGATTTGCGTACTTTTGAAACTTGAGAAGGACCAATTTTGGATGAGTATGGAGGTTTGGGAACCAAAGTGACTGCTTTCGAGAATTACGAGATCAAAAGATTTAGACAAAAATCATGCAAAAACTTAAAGGACCAAAATATAAAAGGGTAAAAGTCGTAGGGGTGACGACGGTTTGCATTCAAAGGTTGTTTGTTGTGGTCCAACCGTGGTAGGCAAACCGTTGTCCGATAGTTGCAAACCTGTATTTATATTTTTCTATTTTTTTTATCGGTTATGCTATGTGACCGAACTTTTTACATAATTTTTTATCAACCCAATAGGGGGCCGCCACTTGTCAATTCGATCAAAAATTATGTAAAATGTTAAGTACAAATAGATTAATTCTTGTTTTATTTTTGTAAGTATTTTGATCTTTTTGAGCACACATTTCAAGGAGTTTGAGCACTATATATATAAAGATCTAAATTGGGTGAAGTGAAGTGGGATACACGAAGGGGAAAAAAGGAGAAATCTACAAGATAATAAAAAAAGGATGAACCACAACCTTGATGTCCCTCACGTGTCCTGCCCTGAGCCTTGGTGAAGGAGTGAAATCGCAAGTTATGCCTCTAAGGGTATAGGGTGGAAGGCTGCTTGTAGGAATCTACAAGATAATAGAGAAGAGAAAAGCTGGTGTTTCAAGAACTTGGAGAAGATCAGTTCTTCGTACAAGTTCATCTTTTTCTCGATTTTTCTTTTAAATCCGGGGATGTACTCCAAACCCCTTTTGCGTTTTTATTTTGTTATGATATGTAACTAAATCATTGGTTGGGATCGATGGTTTAACCACGATTTGAACATTTAATTTCAATTCTCAAGATTTGTAAAATGAATTATTTTATGTATTGTTTTTACTTCTTTTCTTGATGCGTGAATTACTTGGTCAATTGTAATATATCAAAAGGTAAGTTATAATTTATAAGACCACGTGGTAAAATTCGACAATTGGGTAAAAAATAGAGATATACTTTTATTAAGCTTATTCAAATTCACATAAAGATATAATGAGTTACTCAAGTAATATGAACTTGAAGGGTGAGATTTTAAATGTGATAACTACGTTAAAATTGCTAGCTTTAAACATATTATCGAGTAGTTTATCCTCAATTCGAAGAAAACACGTTCGTAGAATTATTTTTACTTTCCTAGATAATATTAGTTTTAATCAAAACCTTGCCATCAATGTTTAGTTTATTCAAATAGGATATATGGATAATTAGATTAATCATTAAATACATAGTTGTCGTGGAAATGACAATATTTTGGATTCTGTAAGGTCATGTTCTCTTTACCGTTTTCAAGCTGTTTTCTGTTTTCGATTTTTTAAAATGGTGAAAACGTATTCTCTTTCCCGTTTTCGAAAACGTATTTTCGAAAACACCAAAAATATTACCGAAGAAAATAGAAAACGGTGAAAAAGTCGTTTTCAGTATTTTCCGTTGAAAACACACAAAAATTGAAAACACGGGAAACAAGTTAAAACCTACCTGTGAGAAAAAAGCCTCTTCATCTTCCTCAATAAACTTTAAGCAGCCGTCGCCTGAACCTTTCTCAATCCACTCCCGTTCGAACCCCATAAACTCTCTCTTCTACCCTTTATACTCGTCCATGCCACTCAGTTGCAAAAACCGCCCCCAATTTATGGAAAAAAAAAACGCGTGACTATCGACGGTTTTTCCATATTACCACCACCATCGGCCACTGTTTCGAAGTTGGAGCACCACCATTCAACTCCTCTCAACCAGATGCATCCAGTTTCACCATTGGAATCCTGCAATTTGTCGTCTAGAATCGAGTGAAAATTGTGGAACCAATTGACTGCCTTTTGTGAATTCGTCTGCTGGGCTCCTTCATTACCAGGTTAGTTGTTAATTTTACACCATTTAAGTTCAATTGATCTTGAATTGACAAAAGTAATTGTGAAGTTTGACGTTTAATTTCGCATCTTCCTTCGTGGTTCGTTTTGTGTATTTCTCTTGGTTTCTCTGCGTGAAAATTGATGTCTTGTTGCTTTGGCTTCTATGTGTTTCACATAGCTATTTAATCAATTCGAATGGATAATTATCTAATTAAGGCAACTGCATCTGTTTTCTTCCCTTTGGAGATATGGGTTTTTGGTTAGAATTCAAATGGGGGAGTCTCCCAGTCTAATCCCTTTGAAGGTTTCTTGCTGTTTGTTTAAATGTTTGCACTGCTATTGATTGCAATTTGCTAGATTTTGCAGCGTTTATTTCAACTTCTTGCTACCTTACTAACTATCAAGTTTGATGAGTTTAGACAGCAGAGTGCTACTAACTTATTGCTTATCTGTTGTTTATTAGTTAATTTGCTGGATGAGGAATTTGGTACAGATTCAATTCAAATTTGTTGGTTGATTGATGGTGTTTATTAAATTCCTTTTCAATTTAAGCATGTGAATTATGAACCATTGCCCTTTCAGTAGCTTGTGGCTATGTTAAACATAAACTGACACTAAATTTGAAGTTTGGAGATTGTCATATTCTTGAACTTACATGGAAATTATGATCGAGAGCTCAAGTTTCTTTACATTAATAAGCTGGTAAGTCGTTTTCACTTCTGTAATTTCAGGCATACTTATCTCTTCCAGAGGGGACTGCTTCTGTGGTTGGGTTGATTGCTATGATGACTGATCATTACAGCAATTTGGTGAGATTATTTTAATTCTAATAGCAGACTATACATTTTCTGCTGAAAAGTTCATGTTAAGAAGTGCTGAAAGTGTTCATTTTGGATAAAAACAGAGTATTATGGATGAAAAAAAGAATCTACAGGATTTGATGACAAGTGCTGCCCTATAATGAAGACAAGAACATATAAAAAGAAATAAAAAATGAGTGGAGAACTCCAAATGTGTTGTGACTTAATCCTGCAAATAGTAATAATTTGGGTGCAATTGATTTTTGTTGGATATTATCTAAATGCTTCGTTCTTGTCCTCAGAACCAAAAGTGATATTTTGTTATCTTTTTTCCCTCATCTCCATTTCCCTCAAATGGAAGTGATATTTGAAAACTGCTAGTTCCTAAACACAATGGAATTTGATGGAATTGACTTCCTATCATCAACTAGTTTTTGGATGTTTCTTGTGCAATTTGTTCAGTAAGACTGCTTACATTTAATAAATATTTGAGAGTGTTTAATATTAACTAGGTTTTTGCAAGTTGCTTGTGCAATTTGTTCAGTAAGACTGCTTACAATTAATAAATATTCGAGAGTATTTAACAATATTAAATGCCAAGTTTGTTTTCTTAGTTTTGACAAGGTAATTCTGTTGGTCTTTTGAGTTTTGGTTGACATTATAACTGGCTTGTGACTTGTGAGCAATTAGTTAAGTAGAACTTGGCTTGACAGGCAGGAAGTGATAGTGACCAAGAAAGCAATGATGGAGCAGGATCATCTCGGAATCCTCAAAAGCGTGCTCGGGGAAAACTCCAGCCCACTAACTCTAAAGCGTTGGATGTGCAATCTATTTCGTATTCCCAGACTGTTGAACCAAATTATGGTTGTCTGTCAGTGTTAAAGAAGAAACGCTCTGGGGATAGGTTATGTAAACCATAATTCAAGCTCTGGCATGTATGCAATAATGTGCTACTCCCTCACTCTGTCTCTTCCTTACTTGCGTCCAACCACCACGAGTTCAGGTGCAAAAACAAACATGTCGTGGTTTCATTCTTCTTGCTTTGCAGGTCATTAACTTGTATGTAGAGTTGTTGACTAAAACACAGAGTCCATTCAATTATGAGATTGAGGAGATTAGAAATTCTCCATCTGATAGGAAGAACTGGCCACACGATCTCTCTCCCGTGGCGACTGTAGCGGATGATGGAGAAGGTGATTCGTGTAGGGATGATGGAGCAAGTGAAGCGTTAAATCTTGGCGATGAAGATGATGAAGCACCCAAATATTGTTGAACTTCACGAGGTCATGGCAAGCAAGTCCAAAATTTATATTGTCCTGGAATTTATTTTGTAATATCAACTGGTCTGTCTTTTGTGGCCTTGGTATTTGTTAATTTGATTCATTTGAAGAACTTCTAATTTCCTTGATTGCAATTTGTGAACTAAGGATTTGCAATGTTCTGATTGCTGCATTATTACACGTAGATATTGCAAACATGGATGTCAATGAAGTATATTGATATTGTACATTGTCCTCTTGAAGGATGCAATTCTTTTTATTAATGATAAATTACTTTTTTTGATTAAAAAAGATTAAGATGGACAAGATAATAGAAATATGAATAAAATAACAGTGGTAGCGTTAGAAGTGCGCTTGACCCAATCATGACGAAGTTCTCTTCATGTGCCTCATTGTATTTCATGCTTAACATGGCTCCCAAAATATATGAGATAATGATTTTTCAAAACTTAGGTCAGACCATTGTCATTTTAGCTCATTACTAAAGTAATGAAGCATTGGTTGTTATTTGATGCTAGTTAAGTATTGTCACAAGTTACGTACAAGGACAAAAATAAGGATTTGTCAAATTTAATTTAATGTGTTTTTTATATCTGGAAACAAATATTTCAAAATTCACCAACTTCAAATTTTATATGTTATTTAATATTTTATTAATATTAAATTATTAAAATTTATTGAATAATCATATTTCTTGAATAAAATATTATTAAAAAAATATTCTCAAAATTTCAAAGTAAACGCGTTTTCTATTTTCATGTTTCTCAAAACAGTTTTTTAGAATGACAAAAAGAACGCATTTTCAGAAACTTCAAAACAGACACTCAAAACACAAAATACAAAATGAATTCAAAACTCAAAACACAAAACTGAAACATAAAGAGAACGGCCCCTAAGTCTTTGTACTTGTTTGATTGACATCATACCCTTATGATATAGAAAACTATATTATGGCTAACTATAGGTGACTATTTTTATTTAATATTGGTTTAAATTATTTTTATTTTTTTAATCTTTCGTTTATTTTAAAATATTTTTTTTTTTCAACTGATGTACTTGTTTTTCTTGATTTTATTTTGGGTTAGAGAACGAAGAGAATCAAGAGATCACCAACAACAACATGAAATGAAGATTCCAAATTGATGAAGACGACATGTTTGTGAGAGATTTTATTGCCAAGCAAATAAGGTAAATCATTCGTCTAATAAAATAATTTTGCACATAAATCAAAATTATTTTTTGCATATATTCTTTAAAAATCACTTTTTTACAAAATTCATTCTCGAAGATGGGGTGAAAACAATTAATAATTTATTCAAAACATGATTTTTATTTTATTAGTCAAATACAGCATAATCAGCTTCACTAAAAAAAGCTGAAGAACATATTATTTAGCAGTAGCATTGTTAGCAAAACTACAGCACACAGACACACACTGTCTGGATTACATTATTATAATTAAGCGATCCTGCTTCCACTATTCATAATGCAACAAAAATGCATTATTCACAGTTATATAAGAAGTAGGGTTTTTAATTAAACCCATATGGCACCAGCCCTTTCAAGCATTGGCTTTAAGGATTGTTGGAGGTGGAGACTCATGATCTCGTTAGCTCCGCCGACAAATTTGCCGCCGATGAACACCGCCGGGACAGACGGGTTGCAACCAAGTCTTAACAGAGCCTGCTCAATGTCTCCACCTCTTGGGATTTCATCGAGCTCATACACTACAGGATGAGCACCAAAATCACAGATGAGTGATTTGATCGTGAGGCTCATGCAGCATGAACTCTTGCTGAAGATCACCAATGGTTTTTCTGCCACCATTTTGTTCACTCTATCCATTGCTAGAAAATCAACCAATAAGCTAAAGATTTCAGGTTTTGGGACGTGAAATGGCCAGAAATACGGCAACAGTGACGAAAAGCCTAAGTTTTAAGTCGAGAGAGAATGTAGGAGTGTTATCGTTGGTGAGTCGAATTGAGGGTTTTGATTTTGGTCTGACGAAAATGGAAACTGCATTTATATAAGAAAACGGGGATGGTTCTGGAATATTAAGGTACAATAGATAATATTTTACAGGAATTGAGATTTCTTTTTCCTTTTATTTTTTATGCTCGATTATTACATTGAGAGTGAAAGTTTACGATAACGAATCTCTGCATACGGAGATATAAACGTGTCTTTCGTACGGCATTCTCTTTGTTTGATGATAACAATGAGTTTCGTGTGTCATGTCTTTTTATAAGTATTGGGTTCTCCTTTTTTTCATTTTTCGTAAAGTTGAGTTGGAGAATGAAGTTGGATTTATCCATTTGGGACCAATATTCGCATCTAATTCTCCAATGGGAAAGAATTTTTGCAACCATTTATTTATTTTCATAAGTCACATGCTTAAAATCCCAAGTTAAAGATGAAAACATGATAAATCTCCATATACGAGTTTAAGTTGCTCTTTTTATCACAGTTCAATCAATGCTCTAAAACTCAATTAAGCACACAGGTTACAAATTTGGCCACAGTGCTTAAAGATGAAAACAATAGCTCGAAAGCAAGTTCTTAACCAGAGAAATCTACATATAGAGTTAATTTTTTTAAGATAGAAAAGTATTATAAATAATTTGTATAACAACCGATATTGACATATGATGAAAGAAAAAAAGTTTTCTACATGGAATATAGAAAGAAAGATGTTGGGAGCAAACAAGAAATCCCACATCAGTTGGGAGAAGAAAAGAAATCTATCATATAACCCAAGTGGGCTACTCCACCCATTGCCAATTGGTTTTGGGTTGGAACCTCACTTGGGTTTGGTGGTGTGGGCTTGAACTCAGTCAATTTGCTCATCATTTTCCCTACAACTGGTATCAGAGCCTAGCTTCGGTCTAGGGCTTATTTATCCTTCATAGATTTGGGTTCCTCGTTTTGGCATCCTATTTTCAGTTTTCGACACTGACTCATCTTTACCTGTTTATTGTGCATGTGGTGGTTGGATTGGGTGATTTGGTGAACTTTGGCTGGCTGGCTCGATTAAGGAGTTGAGGGTATTGTTACTGTTTTTCAATAGTGGTTTGGTAAGATTATTCCAAACTCTCCTTTGGGTTAGGTTTGATATCCTTACCATTTTATGCATGATTGTTTGGTTGCCTATTTGTGAATTCTGTTGATTGAATTTTTGTGATTAATTTGTAACCTTGAAAGCATGTTTATCTGCATTATATACCTATGCATTGCCTAAGTTTGGATCACACCTGCACACACATCACATTGAGGTTTCGTGATTGAATTGGTTTTAACTCTGTGCTTTCGACTTTATATTTGAATTTGGAAAAGATTTTTTTTCAAAACCTTTTCTGTTGTGTCTTTGAGTACGAGCCACTTTTTTACAGAATTTGGAATGGATTCGAGAGTCGAATTATCGCAATTCGATGGAAATGAGGACTACTCAATTTGGAAACAGAAAATGAGGACCATTTTGGTCCAACAGAGAGTTGCTAAAGCTCTCGATGATCCTGATAAATATTCTGATGAATTAAAAGCTAAACATGATGAGATTGAAGAAATGAATGAAATTGCATATAGTTCTATAATTTTGCACTTATCTGATAATGTTGTTAAACAACTTGATCATGCTAAAGATGCTAGAACTTTATGGACTGCTTTAGATGCCTTATTCTTGACTAAGACTTTGTCTAACAAGATATATCAATTAGAGAAACTGTTTAATTTTAAGAGTTTGGCTCACAATGATAAGAAATTCGATGATGAGGAATTAGCTGTCATACTGTTAAATTCATTGCCCGAATCTTATAAAGAAATCAGAAATGTCATAAAATATGGTAGGGACGATCTTTCACAAGCCATTGTTATAGATGCGTTAAAATCCAGAGAACTTGAATTAAAAAGAGAGAACATATCCGAGAAAGGAAAGCCCATTTGTTAGGGGAAGACCTGAAAAGAAAGAATTTAACTTTCAAAACAAAAATGGAAGGGGAAAATCTAAAATGCGATCCAAATCAAAAGATAAAAGTGATAAGAAATGCTATAACTGGGGAAAGTTAGGACATTTTAAGAGAGACTGCTTTGACTGGAAAAAGAAACAAAAAAACTTGAATAACAATGAACAAAACAATGTTGCTATTGTTTATGAGTTTGATAGTTTACATGTCCTTAATGTGTCTGAGAAATAATTTGACAGAAATTGGATGAGGGTTATACTTTCAAATCTGGAAATAAAATTCTGAAAATTATGATGGAGTCTCTGGTAGTTATGAAAGGATCTAAGAGGAATGGGCTGTACTATCTGGAGGGTAAAATCGAAACACCACCTGATTCTAGTTTTCTTGCAGTGAGTAAAGACAAAACTGAACTTTGGCATAATAGAATGGGTCACATTGGGTTTAAAGGGCTAAAATCTTTAAGTAATCAGAAATTGCTTGGAAATGATGACATTGAAGTTATGGACTTCTGTGAAACTTGTGTTTTGAGTAGGTCACATAAGGTAAGCTTTGAAACTAGCTCTCATAGGACCAGCAGACCATGGACTATGTCCATGCTGATCTATGGGGCCCGGAGAAACATTCCACATTTGATGGGAGTAAGTACTTCTTGTCCTTAGTGGATGATTACTCAAGAAAAGTTTGGATTTATCCTTTGAAGGCTAAGTAGGAAATTTTTGGAAAATTTAGAATTTGGCTTAAGTCTGTTGATAATCAGTTAGACAAGAAACTTAAAACATTGAGAACTGATAATGGACTTGAATTCTGTAATTTTGAATTTGACAACTTTTGTAAGCAAAAAGGGATAACAAGACACAGAACTGTTAAATACACACCATAACAGAATGGAGTCGCTGAGAGAATGAACATGACCATAATGAACAAGGTTAGGTGTATGTTGATTAGCTCTAACCTTGCAAAAGGTTTTTGGGCTGAAGTTGCTAGTATTGCAGCTTATCTGATTAATAGGTCTCTGTCCAGCAGTATAGACTTTAAGACTCCACAAGAATTGTGGACGGGGGAGCCTCCAAATCTGAGTCATTTGAGGGTGTTTGGATGTGCTGCATATGCACATGAGTCTAAAGGGAAACTTGAGCCAAGAGCTGTCAAGTGTGTGATGTTAGGGTATCCCGATGGTGTGAAAAGCTATAGATTATAGGTTTTAGGGGTTCAAGGCATTAATATTATTAACAGCAGGAATATAGTCTTTAATGAATCGGAAATGCCATGTCTAAAACAGAAAACTGATGAAGCTAACAAATCTGAAACTGAGAAGGGTGTTCAGACTGAGGTGAAGCTTACTAAGTTTGATTCACCTACATTTGGGAATGACGGTAATGAACCTACACATCATGAAACTGAAACTGAAACTGAACCTGAAGAGGTGACTGAACTTCAAGATAACAATGAACCAATTGAAGTTGAACATTTTAATGATCAGCCACCTAATCAAGATTATCATCTTACTAGGGATAGGGCGAGAAGGCAAATCAGGCCTAATCCTAGATATGAATCCTTGAACTTGACTGATTTTGCCTTAGTTTCAGGTGAAGCCCTTGAACAAATAGAACCTGCCACTTATGAAGAAGCTATTAATGAAAATTATTTTGAAAATTGGATAAAAGCCATGCAAGAAGAAATGAAATCTTTGAGTGATAACAAAACCTGGAAACTTGTTAAGAAACCTAAAGATCAGAAATTGGTTCCATGTAGATGGATTTACAAGTTAAAAGAAGGTTTGAGTCCTAATGATCCCGTGAGGTTTAAGGAGAGGTTAGTGGCTAAGGGTTATACTCAAAGAGAGTGTGTGGACTATAATGAAATATTTTCACCCTTGGTTAAGTACAAGACAATCAGATTGACGTTGGCTCTTATGGTTCAATTCAATTGGGAACTTGAACAACTCGATGAAAAAACTGCATTTTTACACAGAGAGTTGGAAGAGAATATCTTCATGAGCCAACCACAAGGCTTTGTGGCTATAGGCAAGTCTGATTATGTGTGCAAGTTACAGAAATCCTTGTACGGGCTGAAACAGAGCCCAAGACAATGGTACAAGAGGTTTGATACTTATGTGAATAAGATAGGGTTTAAAAGAAGTGAATTTGATGCTTGCTTGTATTTTAATGACATGAAGAGTGGTTGTGAAGTTTACTTGTTGCTTTATGTTGATGATATGCTATTAGCTAGACCTAACAAGTCTCAAATTAATGAACTGAAAGATATTTTCAAATCTGAATTTGACATGAAGGATTTAGGGAATGCTAGAAAAATTCTCGGGATGGTGATAACAAGGAACAGGGCTAAACATAGGTTAACTATTTCACAAGAAGCTTATTTGAACAAAATTGTGACAAAATTTGGAATGAAAGACAGTAAAATTGTGAATGTGCATCTTGCTAGTCATATGAATTTTTCACGTGATCATTCGCCTAAATTTGAGTCTGAATTAAAAGAGATGGAAAATGTTCCTTATGCTAATGCCATAGGTTTGTCATGTTTTCTATGATTACTACCAGACCTGATCTTGCATTTTCCATTAGCCTACTAAGTAGATTTATGTCCAATCCTGGTAAGCCGCACTGGGCTGGTATGAAATGGCTATTGAGGTATTTGGTTGAGACTTTAAATTTGGGCTTAGTGTATGAGAAAAGATCTGAAAAGTTAACACTTAAAGGTTATGTTGATTCTGACTTTGCTGGTGATAAAGACGGTAGAAAATCAACAACAACATACTTCTTTACCCTAAGAGATAACTGCATAATATGGAAATCTCAGCTACAACCTTTAGTGACTTTGTCTAGTACTGAAGCAGAATATGTTGCCATAACCGAAGCGGTTAAGGAATGTATTTGGTTAAAAGGAATCTTAAAAGAACTGAACTTCATGCATGGTACACCTGTTATGTTTACTGATAGACAAAGTGCATTGTCACTTAGTAAGAACCATGTTTATCACGAGAGATCTAAACATATTGAGGTGAAGTGTCATTTCATTCATGAAAAACTGTCTCAAGGTGAAGTCGAACTTGTTAAGATTCATACTGATAGGAATCCCTCTGATGTGGGAACTAAAATTCTGCATGTAGGAAAATTTAAATTGTGCTTATCTTTGTTACATATTGACACTGGTTAATTTTTCTTGCAGGTAGTGGGCGATGATGATGAATAGTCCTTCCATGTGCAAATTCGCAACCGAGAGAGAATGAGTGTGTTATGAGAACCAAGGTGAAGAATGTGGGCTTAAAGTGATTCCCATTATTTGTTTGGGCTTGACTCGGTTGCACCACTTTGAGTATTTGTGTAGTATTAAATATAATTGGAGGGTTGGGATGGAATTTTGGATAAGATATTTTCTTTGGTCAATTTCAAATTTGTTCCTTCTTTGATACTCCTCCTATTATTTGTATTCATCCCAGTCACGTCATTTTCAATTGGAAAAAAGGACAAGAGACTTTGCCTTTCTCTCTCTTTAAAAGTCAACCATTTTTCCCTCTCTTTTGCTCTCTGTTGGTCCCATTCTTGTAGTTTAAACTTGGCTATTTTGGTAGATCCTTTGGATCGATGACCTTAGTCAAGTGTTGAGTTCTTGGTCGGTTCTACTCTCTCTATGGAAGGTGATTTGCATAAACATGGAAGTTGTTCCTGAGCCTAGAAATGCCTAACAATTTTTCAGCCAAATGGGGAAGTTGCACTCCGTTTTGCTCACTGTCAAGTTCAGTTTTCTTATGTTCTGATGATTTTCGGATTTATGCATTTTATAATTTATTTATGCAATGTTGAAGCTATGTTTTGAATCTGAAAATATAGACAGTAAATTAGTATTGTGATTTCTTGGTAGTCTTGAACTCTGTTAATGGATATTGGTGACTATGTTATGCTTTTTTCCCAACAAAACTAGTATCAAAGCCCAGGGTCGGAAGAACGCTATAGAAAGTGTGGTGGCGATCGGGCTAAAAATCATTCGCGTTTGAGATGCCTTCTGTCGAAAGTCTTCCTGACATTGGTGGTCGGCGGCGGGTCCCGTTTGGTTGAGGCCGACGGTAATAACGATGGTACAAGATGATTGGCGGATGGATTATCGTTTTAGGGGAGAACACAATGATGTGGTCCTTCGTTTGAGAGGATGATTGTTGGGAGCAAACCAGAAGTCCCACATTGGTTGGGAGAAGAAAAGAAATCTACCATATAACCCAAGTGGGCTACTTCACTCATTGCCAATTGGTTTTGGGTTGAAACCTCACTTGGGCTTGGTGGTGTGGGCTTGGGCCCGATCAATTTGCTTATCATTTTCCCTACAAAAGAAAAAAAGGGTTTCACCTTTCTCGGGAGAACTCTCGATAGTAAAAAAGAAAATAGCTTGAACTTTTTGAGCTTTTCATCATGTATCAATTGGAATATGTGGATCATGCAAGTTGTTTCTGAAAACATCAACTAATTTATAAGGATTTGGACTATTCTTCTTAAAATGTCAATTTTGTTAAAAGGAATATTCTAATCCTTTATAAATTGATCTATATTTTTCATCCTTATTAAATGTTAGATTTTATCACTTGACATGTCATGCAAGATATTGATTCATTTGAACAAATCAATCTTAAATTCGTATGCTCATTTTTTTTTAATCTTAATGGGATCGAAATGCTCGTTGGAGCATAATGTACTTTGATATTAATCTAAAATTTGGAGTTCCATCTTAAAACGTCAACCTTATTAAGAAGAATAACTGAAATCCTTATAAATTGGTTTATAATTTCATCTTTATTCGATGTAAAATTTTATCTCTTTACATACCCTCACAAGATGGTGGCTCGTTTTAAGCAAACCAATTTTGAAATTCGCGTGTTCTTTTTTTGAGTTTTAGTATGATCGAATTGCTCGTTTGAAACTTAATGGGCTCTCAGATCATATTAAGATTTGGAGTTCCATCTTAAAATGACAATCTTGTTAAGATGAGTAGCTCAATTTTAAAGCTTATAAAATACTTATCGACATGTATGTGCATGTGACGCTATTATGGGTCTCTTTGAACCAAATTTTAATCTAAGTCAAAGTCAAACAATCAATATTAACCACATCTTTCATAAGTCTCACATCTTTTCAACCACACATTTCAAAAACTTCTATCACAATCCACTTAAAGTCTGATTTTAATCTACACCAAACACTCTCTATATGTTCACATACTTATGAATATACGACATATCAGTACACAAAAGGTCATGTCCTAAAGTGCCTCAAATGACCGGAAATAATCGCAAGAGCTGGTTTTTAGGGTTTCTTGATAGTTGATACTGATGGTGACATATTGTTCCATTTGCTTGTCAATTGGTCTTGATTAATGTATGTGCATGAACCGTGACTTTGTAATCTCACCTACCATGCATTGCAGCATTAGTATGTCGGTCTAAGTAATTTGTAATGCGTTTGTATTATCACCTAGCTCATCAATTTGTTGCGAGTCGAGATTGAAAGCATATAAGTTAAGTTCTTATATATTCTTGTCTATGAAAAAATATCAGAGTGTTGAACCAAGTCTGCAAAAATGTGTTTCATGGAAAAGAACGTCAATTTCTAAAGATAAACAAGAACGACGGCGGTTCTTGGCATCGCACGGATCAGTATTAGATTTTGTGAGGTCTCTCCCTCACGCTAATACAGATTCTGAAAGATGAAAAAGGCAGAAGAACATATTGCAAAGAGGCAAGTGGATAAAACACGCTTTATGGTATTTGATGCTGATTAATTGTTACAGTAATTTCTCCTGTTTTTTCTTTTTCCTTTTCCTGCCAAAATATTTATTAAGATTTTGTGCAAAACTATGATTCCCTCCAACCTCTAATCAATGAACATATAACAATCCAAACTTATGTAGCAAAGATACTGAGACCTAAGAGAAGATAGTGTTAAATCTCGTACGCCCTCTTCATGCTTCCGGTCGATGGACGGTTAGTCATATATATTGTTTGTTCCTCGTCATGTACGTTGTTGCAAGTGTATCTTCGTATCTCATCTATAAAATACCTAGTGACTCGTCCATATTTCCATGTTGCCGAACTAGATTAACTTTCAGCCCACGTTTAGTGTAACTAAAAATCAAATTTTTAGAAGATTTTGATAAAAGCTGATGAGATGTATGGTTGAAAAGTTGATAAAAATTGTGAGTTCTGTGAAATTTGTGATTAAGATTAATTCTTAACTTTGACTTAAATTTTTATCGCATTTTTAAGCTACACCAACCATTTCGACAACCTCGAATCTCGTTCAATCCATAAACACGTGCAATACCATCTCCAACTGAGACCACTCGACCTTCATAACTTTTAATGGTTCACAAATTACTATGATTGTTCGAAAAATCTCTTTACAAAAATCAGAAATTTTGATTGCTTCTTTATTCTTAAACGAGAAACAGAAATAAAGAAAAAGGTAGGAATATATTACATTCTCAATTTTGTGTACATTTGATTCCCATTGTTGAAAATTACATAAAGTTAGTATCCTATTGTTCTTAACAATCTCTAACACGTCCAGTTAACATTTGGTACTTCTATATTTCCTAGGTTCTGAATAATCATTGGTTTTTGAAAATATAATGAATATATACTATATTTTTCTTTTCAATAGATACTGAGACGAAACATAATAGTAAAGTTTTTTTTGTCGACACTTAACATCTGCCACATGAGTCAATTTATGAGTCGCTATATCTTCTATCAAACATTCAAAGGAAAATTGAATTGTTGATAGTTAAGCTATTGTTCGAGTAGCAAGTTGTTTCCCAATTCATAATTTAATTATAGTAGCACTAATGGTATTAGACTATCGAAATCGACCAAATATGATCAAATCGATCGCCAGCTAACCTTAATCATGACCATTTAGTTGGAATTTAGACATTTTCTTTTCTTGTGGAATAATTTTATAACAATAATTGAATACTTGCTGCTCGAATAATAAAGTTGACAATCCATGCTGCATTTGTCCCAAATATCAATTCTAATTCTAATATTTTTTATTATTGAAATATTTGATTATTTGGTACCTTTTCAATTTAAATTAAAAAAAGAGAGAGAGAGAGAGAGAGAAAAAGTCACCGGACTTGGGCTTTACACACTGCTCAGCTTATTTCTGTATGAGATGGGCCTCTAACAGAATCTGTATGACCATCATTGGGCTTGGGCCAATTCCCAGATTAAACCATCAATTAAATATTCGATTAAATTTCTTAAAAAGTGACAATTTTTTTTTATTTTATTTTTTTTGAAATTACTTGAGTTTATCTTTTAATCGCAAAATCACAGTTTATTCTTTTTTATTCTAAAATTATTGTCTCTAATTCTTAATTACTGTTATGCCGATTTGATTTGATAATCTGTAAAAAAATGATCAAACCGGACCACTTACACCCCTAATGTTCGTGTCAATACTAGATGCTCGATAGAGTGATGAAAGTGATGAAGTGATTTTATCAAAATCCATGTTATTTTTTGGTATGTACTTTTGTTTACAATGTAAGCATCACAAAATTGTTACAAAGTGTGTTGTGAAAGTATAATTATTGTGTTGCCCTTTAGATAGTCACAAGCTGTGTTACTAAGCCTCTGATTCGTTTGGATAAAAATTAAATTTTTATTATTTATAATAAAACTTGATCAAATTTATTGTTAAAAAGTTGATAAAAGTCGTAGGCCTATGAAATATGTGATGGAAAATAAGTTTAAGAACCAATGAATTTTTAAGAATTGGAAGTCAAATGGGAGCTAAGTATCACATATAATGTTTCATCAAAAAGTTTACAATGTGTTACTTTTATGTTTTGCATTTCATTGCAGGTCTAACTGTGGTCTTTCAATCTTACGGACTTCTTACAGCTTCTACGATTATATCCATATATGTCGCATCTTTTACACTTTGTCACGTAATGCTTCTCACTACATATCGAAATCTTGTTTCATTAAATCATGTGGATTGTCTTTTTGAAATTGGGGACATGACAATCAACAATTGAACATCTTCGACGTTATTCAACCTGAATGAGAGAAAAATTAGCAAACAGACAGTATATCACAACTTATAACTAACAATTTTGACCACGACATCGATCAACAAACTTTCAGATAACTAAAGAGAACTGAAAAGAACATAGAATGTATTCTAATAATTACGAATTCTTTCTTTTTTGTTCATCTTTTCAACCTTATCACAAAGCAATAAATAAAATACGTATTTTATACGTCAAGCTAGATCGTATTGACGTAAAATTTATTCAATCTTTTCGATATAGTGAACGTGAGACACGTTTTGGACAACAACATTAACCATAGTCCAAACAAAATTATCTTTTTAGGACAACCACTAACAAAATTGGTCAACCTTTGATAACAAAGTGGCCAAGTGTCAGGCCAGGACAAGGTGGGCGGCGACCCAAGACGGCACGGCGGAGGAGCCTATTTTATAATAATCACTCGAATGGATTATGTTAAAAAATACCCAAAAACAAAGAGATGAACTGAATGATTTCGATACAAAATCATTAAAAAAAAAAAATTTAAATGGTTGTTGTTCATTAAAAATCGAAAGTGAATTATATATAGTAAAATGAACTAAAGAGTCACGCTATCGTCTCCACGAGGATCTATTCCCAATTATTGACCTAAATTAATTTTATTATTTATTTGAATCGATATAAAAATTTTAACAACTATTCAGTATTCGCAATGTTGATTTTAATCACAACGAGAGTGCTATAACTCGTGATTTCACCTTAATTCTCCCATTTGTTTTATTTATGTAGGGTGTGTTTCAACCACATTATTCTGGAAGAATATATTTTGGAATAGTAGATTGATGGAGAATGTGTGGTTGAAAAAGAAAGAAAAGTTATTGATGTGATAGAAAATATTATTTTATTGAAGAATGTGTAATTAAAAATGAGTAGAATAATGAAAATGAAAATTTTATGTGTACCAAACAGGGGCGTAGTCGTGAATAATAAATTGTGCAGTCAACTGAAATTCTCAAATTTAACTGAAAATCCCTCTTAAGTAAATTCAACTTAATTAAGTAAACACACCGTGTGTTTCGCGCGGAAAGTCGGGCCTTTCTAACAATTAAAAAAGTGTTTTTATGTGTCAACACTATGCCAATACAAATTTCAACTCAATAACTCACTTTTCGACTTGTTACCTTTGACAAATTAATCAATTATTTGATCAATAATTAATTGTAATTATATCAATAATAAAAAATACTATATGACGTCAATAAAAATCAAGTCTTTAATAATCAAGAATCAAATACTCGAAATTAAACTATATATCCTATCCCCTAACTATTAGATCAAGCCACAATTCATCATATGAGAAAAACGCAAATTAGAATTAAAATACATCACCAAGTTTACGAAGAAAAATAGAATATTGAAAAGCAATTTGCATCAAAGCTTGAATTCTTCTTCTGTTACATACTAAATAATCGAAATCCACATTGATGTCACGTTAGCCATGGAAAGAGTCTCATTGTGTGTTGTGGGATAAAAATATATACCTCGATCGTCGAGACTGGTTGGCTCAAAGGAATGCCTCGATCGTCAAAGCTCATGTGAACAAAGGAATGCAACCCTATTTACACTTGGCAAAAAAATATGATTGGAGCCCTCGGCTAGAGCCTGAATGACTTGGACATGGACGTGAATCGCATGCAAATAATGAAATTATGAACATGTGTCACAAAACACAAACATACATAAGTTTTGAAAAAATGATATTTAATCATGTCTTTCAACGTGGTGATAAAAGAATAACAACTCACAAAAATGACTAAAATGTCCTTGAAAACTCTTATAAATAAGACCATTGCACAACAAAGAAATTATCTAAATTCTTAACAAATAATTTGAAGATTGAAAGAACGTCTATGTCTCGGATTGAAAGAGTTTATAGGGTTAGATATCTCGAAAATTGAAATAATATCTCCGATCGAGAAATAGTCTCTTGCTGAAAGAGCTTCAAAATATCAATCTCTCTAATACAAAATTTACTTCAAAATACACCAAAATCACAAAAATGGAGGAAAAATTCCGTCAAAAATAAGGTGAAAACTCTACCGTTGATTTTAAGAAAATATTATCAACCATTTGAGGTCAACAAAAGCTATATATACAGATTGTGGATGATCTTCTCTACGACATTAAATGATAATGTCAATAAAGTGAATATCATATCTACCAATTCAATTACACGAGATTGATTTCAAAATGTACATATAAAATTATTCCTTAGTAATATGTAAAGAATATATTTTTGTTTTCTATGTAAATGAAGTTTTTCTTTATCAAATTATTTTGTATTCTGCTTTATCTAATGTGCAAGACTTAGCTCCTTGTTTGGATTCAATTTTCTCCAATTTATTTTTCTTTAAACTCATTTTCAACTACTCATTTATAGGATTCACAATTTATTTTATCCTTTTTTTTTATCAAAATTTACTCAAAAACTTATTTTCAACCAAACTGAACAGTGATTATTAAATTAAACAATTTTGTATGATAATAAAAACATATTGTTGTGCTGCAATAATATTCTGAGACGTCGGATCAAGAACCCTGACATCACAACTTTTTGACCCACTTAATCATGCCTCTTAACGGTCTGAAAAACAGGGCTCACGAACCCCCAAAATAGACCAACAGTACACAATCATTATACCTTTTTTTTCTTTTCTTTTCTTTTATTTTTTATTTCTTTATTTTGACATGTGTTGAAGAATGTCCACCACTTGTTCGAGAGCGTGTGGGACCCAGTTTCAACAATGAATTAAGATTCTTGTGATTTTATCGTTATTTAAGGCCTGAAGAAAAGTACTAATGGAATTCCGTATTTTCGTGGAATCCAAGGAGATTGCACCCCGGTTTGCCTCCTTAAATTATAATTTATTTTTTATTAATCACACATTTTTCAATAAAATAATATTACAGTATTACACGTAAATTTAAAAAAAAAAATTCCTTTTAAATCACGCATTTTCAAAAAAATTATCATTTCTCTTATTATAGTGTGAAATAATGGACCAACCGAGAATTGACAATTTTTATAATAAATTACACTATCAATCCCTAAACTTCATGTTCTCGTAAAAAGTCGATTTTCAATATTTGAGCAAATTAGTATAAACCTTGTATTATAAATTCTTAATATAAACAGTCTAATTATAAGTAGGATATATGTTTGGAAGGATCGTATCATCAATTTAACGAAGATTTAGATCATTTCTGACACTGGGAAATAAAATTGTAAAACATTTTTTTATGGACCAACTTGCCTATTTTCAAAGGTTAGAGACTAGCAACTAATATAGTAATTTGGAGCCAATAGTGTGATTGTTTATTGATTTTACAATTGTTGTCATACTTATATTTTCAAGTTTTTCATACTTATACTTACATGAACCCTTTGTGTGTTGCTTCGAGACTCGACAGAGAACGTAACCTCAAAACCAAGCAAATTAGGGTTCGACCCATAAAAACAATTGTAACTTCATTTTGATCTTACAATAAAAATGTCTGATTCCACTAAAGCATTTGATTTTGATATATCAACTTGCTTTCGTTTGCATATCAAAAGACTTGCTCTTAAATTTATATACTTGGTTCTAAGAATCTATCACATAGCAAGTGTGAAAATAAAATTGACCAAAGAATTGTCGAGAAGTCTCTTTAGTGGTTACAATTAGGGTCTGTTTGATAGCCATTTTTTCCATGGAAAATGGAATTGATTTTTCATTTTTCACTTTTGCTATGTTTGATAGCACTTTTTTTTCCATGAAATTGATTCCTTAGTTGTAGTTGAATTGAAATTCCGACCTTTTAGGTGGGAATTGGTTTTCCATCAATAGAAACAAAATATATTCCTAATTGTAAAAAAAAAACAAAAAAACTCTTAAATTGACAATTTCCATGTAAAACAAAGTCAAACAAACACAAAAAAAATTCATCTTTTTTTTTTTTTGCAATCCAAACAAATTATATCCCCAATTGTAAGAAATTTTACCTTTTTAATTGCCAATTTTCATGAAAAACAAAGTCAAACGAACACCCAAAGATAGGAAATTTTAACATTTTCCAAGTGGGAAATTATACCAATCAAACACAATTGATTGACAATTCTGAATAAAATAATTTCTAGACAATTCAATTTTTTGCAATTCGTTTTCTTTCCACCCAAATTCCATTTTTGAATCAAACGGGCCCTTAGATCTAACCATTCCTCTAGTTTTCCTTCTCATCAATCAAGTCATACAAGTATTTACTATTTACAAATTAGTTATTTAATATAATAATTTAAATCTATAATTAATTAATATTTCAAATGAATATTTAAATCTATTAATCTCAATTGTGGAGAGAGAGAGAGAGAGAGATCATTCTTCCCTTCTAGAATTTCTTTGGCATCTCACTTTTTTGGGTCTCCCACGCCATAAATTTTTTCGACCTCCATTAATTCATTTGCATCTATATAATTAGTTTGCATTTATATTCATCTCAAAATTTTACATCTCGACCATGATGAAGTGATAAACTTCACATTGGACTGCTATCACTTCACTAGTCTCATGGGCTGTCGTATAAACTATCACAACGAAATAAGAGACAAAAATAATATCAATTCTACTACGATCTCATTTTGTTCATGCATACATGTGATTGCATAGATAACTAGATAAATGTGGAGAGAGAATAACGAATTTGCTTAAATATAAGATAGAATATGATGTGAGATAAAATATATTTATAAAAATAGGATGTGATGGGAGAGAAATATATTTATATTGTATCAGGTCCCGTCAGTCATCGTATATTCACCAATTTGGATCAAATTCATTATCTTCTTCTTCTTCAATTTTTTTTTTATTTTTTTTGAATTGTAACTTGATTTCTACGAACTTTCTCGAAATTTGATTTTTTGAAAATGTATACTTAAATTTATGTTAGGTACGATTTTTTCGAATATTCCACAGGATCAATAATTACCTTCTCCCATTTTCTAAAATAAGAAGAAAAATTGATCACATTCGATCCCAAGACGATTAGGTCATTCCACACGTGCCTCTTATTTTATTTATTTTTAATTCCAAACAAATTTATATATTTTGACGTCTAGGTTTGCGTGCATCTAAAGCCTAATTACGTGCGTTATGTTCGAGGCGTATTAACTAAGTTTACAAGTCGAAATAAATTACTTTTAAGTAAATTTTTATTTTATAGTAGGTTGAAAAGTAAGTTTAAAGCAGCCTTCTTCCAGGTAAAATAAGTAATTTATTTTTAATTTTAACTAAAAAAAGTTATTTATTTAGAAGCTTGGCCAAACTTGTACGTACAAATTAGCGAACGTAGAGATCGAATGTCACGAGTTCAAAACTCATGCCAACACTTCTTCAGTCGAGTCTGTCGCACCGGGCTTGTCTAATGCGATTTATCTGTCCTATGTGATTTGCGGGTTGCTGCATATGGATCGAAATTTACCCAATGTGCATTCACGGGTAGCGATTACGGGTTTCTACGTCAACAAAAAAGTAAACAAGAACTTAACAATTTTGAAAATTACAATTTTTAGAATTTTGTGTTTTCTTTGAAGTGAACATCGGTTAATTAACTATTTTCAAAAGATAAAAAAATGCGCTTAAACTCTAATTACTAATGCTAATATAAACCCAGTGAAAATAAAATAAAATTGTAGAGAATATTTTCAAAGATACCGTCGCGCTCAATAGAATTCAAAAAATTTGTAAAATCGGAAAATATTTAACACTGACAAATGACAAAAACATATTGGAAAATGACAATATATATCTTTTAAAGTATTTTGAAAAATATGTTTTACAGGGAAATTTTGTCTCGATTCATCCAACATTAAACTAACGATGTCCAAACGAATAACCAATCGTATACGTTATGGCATGTGAATGAAAAGTTCGGATCACAAGTCAATCTAATTAGAGATTGAGCTTCCTTTAAAAACACAAATAGAGTTTAAAAAAGAATACTAAACCCGATTTAATCTTGATGGACGGTCCAAATCTCACCATTTTTTATCAAGTGCAGTAGTTCATTTTGACAGCTTGCTAGGCTGTTTACCTACATAAAGAAACTAAAATGCAAAATTCAGCTCAATTTTGTGCCTAAAAACTCTATCTGTGGCCCAAATAAGTGTACTGGTTTCCAAGAAGCTGAACTAAAACAAGATTTACCTAATTACTCGCAATTATTACATCTAATTCACTAAAAAATACAAATCTCCTTTTTTGACTTTTACCACTTTCACATTTATTTTATTTATTTCCAAATGCAAAAGCACAGACATATATGACCAACATATTTTTTTATAATATCAAGTTGCATCCTTTTTTTTTTTTTTTTTCTTTTCTTTTCCTTTTTTTTCCCCCATCTTTACCTTTCTAGGAACCATCAGTTTTTTCTTCGATTTGTTGATCCGCTTTTGTTTTAAAATATTCTGTCAATTGATCTCTGTTCTTGAGCTAATTGATGAGTAGCTCTTGGGTGAAAAACCTCCTCCCAAAGAAAATTCCAAGTTCGTATTTTTATGAGATGGGCTGTTGTCAAAAGCAGAAAAAAAGAGATTTTTGACGGTGAAAATTATATACATGAATATATAAAAAAACATATATATATATATATATACCGATATACATATAATTTTGAGGTGGATTTATTGTTTTGATTTGATATGGGTGGATGTTTTCCATGCTTTGGATCATCGAAAACTGAAGGAAATAATAGTGATAATGGAGTGAAACAAGTGGTAAAAAAGGAGTCTTTTAAAGAAGGTTCAGCAGCTCAAGCTCATGGGAATAGAGTGAATTCAGGTGAATAATTTCAAGATTTCTTCCCCCCTTAATTTTAGGAAATATTTTCATCTTCATTTTGGATTATTATGTTGCTTTCTTGTTTCTTTTATTAATCTGATCCGAGGTTCTTTTATCTATTTTCAATGGTTTGAGTGATATCGAGATTTTATAGATTTATGGTGTTAAATAATAAATTTTTTTTTTTTTGTTTTGTGTACTTGCTTCTTTATTTTAGTTTGATTTCTAATGAAGCAGAAGCAGTGGTATTTTCTTGTTTTGGGGGTGGGTGGGTTTTGGGGATGGGGTTTGGGAATCTGCCTGTAGTCAGGGTCCTGCAAATGTTTTTTGAATAATTGTTGTTTTCTTGCTGTAAATTTTAGTAGAATACTACAAGTCGAAATGGTATCGATAATTTCCTGTTCGAAGAATTTGAACTTTATCCAAATACAAGTGGAAAAAGTAGTGGAGATGACTTATTTTTAGTTGGCGTGCTAAAAACATGAATGTTCAACTCTGCATTTGCGTAATTGTATAGTTTAGGCTGGTGTTATTTTCGGTAATTACACTTCTAGTAGATATAGCGAAATGGAATGAAGTTATGAAAAATTAGTCAGGTAGTCAATCCCAAATTTATTTATAATAAGGCTTAGTTCTTCCTTGTTGATTTCTGCATTTGCTAGTGTAGAAGATATCATAGAGAAGTGGCGTGTCTGAGCTTTGATTTTATGTTATATTTGAGGTATACTTGAGAAAATAAAACAATGATAAAATTTTACAGCTAGATATCATTACCTTGTATGGTTCAAGTTGCGGAATTAATTCAAACTACTTTTCTAAGTTATATTAGCCCTACTCGGGTCTTATGTGGATATGCAGGAGGGGATGCTTCTAGGTTTGTGTAGGGATTGTGTTTGTCCATGAGAATGGATTCCTTTTCAAGTTAATTGTTCTTCAACAGCTTCATGTTCACTGATTTTCTTTTCGTTTTATATTCCATCCTCTAACCCTTCCGCGTTTGCTCTATATTTGCCAGATAAATCAAAATCTCGTAGTAGCATTGACTCTAAGAAGGAAGCAACAATTCCAAAAGAACCAACAGCAAATATTGCTGCACAAACATTTACATTTCGTGAGCTTGCTGCTGCTACAAAAAACTTTAGGCCAGAGTGCTTGCTGGGTGAAGGTGGGTTCGGCCGAGTGTACAAAGGTCGGTTAGAAAGCACTGGACAGGTAAGTTATCCTAAAACACATCGTAAAGTACCAGGACAAATTTCATTAATGCTGTGTGTTTGGCGTTATGTCTGCATAAGGAAAGAAGTGGGTAAGAAAATATTGTTGGTCACCCAACTTTAAGACAATTTAATTTCAGTTTGCTCGTTAAAGCTACATTTTTGTTTCAGTCACCATGGTGGATTCCTTTTGTAGAAATAACAGAAATGCTTATATGGATAAGGGTAGTCTGACGTGGCAATTTGAACAGGTGTAACAGGAAAAGAAAAAGAACAGAAAAACTGGAAAAAAATGTATACCATTGTCCTTGCCAAAGTCGTGCTTTTCTTTTTTATTAAATTTAAACGTTTTCGCTCTAAGTTGTGTTTTCCTTTAAAACCACACTTTGAATGGTAAATTTTTATCACTTCAAAGTTCAAACACACTTTAGTTTATTACTATATGGCAAGACAACATTACACTTCAACAGTTAAAAATTGCCACGTTAGACATTCCATTATCCACATTGCCATTTTCATTAATTATACTAATGGAAACGAACATGATGACCTAACTGAGATAAAAATGTAATTTTAGTGAGTGGAATGAAATAAAATATTGAGTTGGATAATCAACATGAGACTTCAAAAAAAAGTTGGCTGACTAACAGTGGTTTTTACCCCCGGAAGTAACTGTTGCACCTCTTCATTTCTTCTATTTGACAAATGTAAGTTTCTTGGAATTATCAATGACCAAGTTGTATCTTCACTTTCCTAACTTCTAGTTGGGTAATATGCGCAGGTAGTTGCGGTTAAACAGCTTGACCGGAATGGCCTTCAGGGGAATCGAGAATTTTTGGTAGAGGTTCTGATGCTTAGCCTATTACATCATCAAAATCTCGTCAACTTGATTGGATATTGTGCTGATGGGGACCAACGGCTTCTTGTTTATGAATACATGCCATTGGGATCCCTAGAAGATCATTTACATGGTCAGTTCTGGCATATAAATTACCCATCTAATTTTACACTAGAATTTTATTTGATCAATATGAAATTGATATGTCTCACCCTCGCAGTTGATTATGAATTTAACAAAACTGGTTTAAATGAAGCTTAAAGTAGGTAGTGAAGACTTGATTAATATTTTATGTGCAGAATGCTCGGTCAATGTCTTGAAAACATTAGGTTTTGAATATACGAGTCACTAGATCCCAGTTAGAGAAATACTGAGTGTGTATTAAGATAAACCTGATTCTGCAATACATTGTTTGGAGCAAATATGCGTACTTTTAATGTCATGTGTGCTCATTATCTCTCAGTAACTATGAATGATCGCCGTCACACATATGGTCATGCATGTCCAACTCTGGATGCACTTATGAGCTGATTGTGGGGTGTCATGTGTGCTCATTATCTCTCAGTAACTATGAATGATCGCCATCACACATATGGTCATGCATGTCCAACTCTGGATGCACTTATGAGCTGATTGTGGGGTCCTGGTTGTCTGCAGCTTTCAATCTATATAGGCATTGGATAAAAAAGATTAAATTCCTTTCGAAAGAAATGCTCTCTCTTTAGACGTATAAACATGTTTCTCTTACTATAGACTCCTGGCATTTGAAAGGACAGCAGGGGTTATCGTTTTAACACACAAGTGTAGCATGCTCAAATCTCATTACTAGTGAAGCTACTTATGAATATCCAGGATGTACCTGTTTCTTTTCCGATGTACGTTAAATTTGCACCTTATTTTTTCCTTCAGGGCAGAATATAGTGATTATCTCTTGTAGGGTATGAATGTGAAAATGAAAAACATAGTTATTAAGCTGCCAATTAAGTTCTTTTATTTTTTAAGTAAACCACTTCTATGATAGGAGCTTTTAGACTCCTGTGCAATAGTGTAGTGGGAGGGTTTGGTACTGTCCCCTACCCATTTATTAATATAGAAATGAAGTACATGGAGTGTGAGTTTATGATTTACCTCCTAACAAGGATACAAAAAATGAACTTGTGAAATTTAAAAAAGGGAGTACTACTCCCCTTACACATTTGGAGCCTATTCTTAGCTTACCTACGTTTATTCTATGCTAGCTTACATTAATGGAGCCTATTTTAAGAACGTAAATATTCTGCCACTAAGTTGCTGAACTGAAAAACCCCTAATTTGGGCTTTCTGTTTAGGGATTCTTAAATATTGAAGGCCAAGCTTATCAGTTCTTAGGATACCCTTATCATTCCCCTCTATATGAGTCATTTCCACCACTTACTCACTCTTAATCTGCAGCACTCTATTTGCACACCAATCTGCAGCCCTGTTAGTTTCTCTTGGTATATGAGTAATTGACCCCCCTAATTTCTGTCAACATTCTCCTAATGTCTTCCAGTATGTACACTGCTTCCCATGACCCTAGTTGCTAAGTCCTTATAATGTTAGCTAGACTTGATGAATCTGCTACCACTTCTAGCCTTTCTGTCTGTTTCTGCTTGCACATGCTCAATCCCTTATGGATTGCCTTTGTCTCTGCCTTGAAGCTATTACAATTTCCATGATGTTCATGGAATGTAAAGACCAATTGACGCTTATTACCTCTCAGTCCGTATAAGCAATTTGATCATACATTCCACCATCCAAATGATCCTTTCCTGCTGTCATGCAGATATGCCTATGTTTGACATAATTTCTTTCTATCCATATAAACCATAACACAAGGACTGGTATTATTATTCTTATGTATCCCTTCCCCACAAACTGGCCTGAATACCTCCAGGTTTGAAATGCCAATCCGATGCATTGCTTGGGCGTGTTTGCTAGCTTACATGACATTGACTCTCTATATAAAGGACTTGGTCTCATAGTGATGATATATGAAATGAAGTTGTTAGCATGTTTAATCTTAAATCACATCGACTCTCTATAGGAAGGACTCGTTCTCATAGTGATGATATAGATTTGTGCCTTCAAAATGATACTCAGATAATATAAAGTAACAGGAAACTAAGAAATGTGGGGGTGAATACTAGAATAATGAAAAATTAAAGTTTAGTTTATATCCTATATTAGATCATACTAGACAGTTAGACAGAGGTAATGGATAATGGAGGAGAAAAATAATGTTGGTAGCAAGTTAAGCAGTCCTTGATGAACGAGGGATGTCCTGGGTTGATATTGTATCTAAAGCTTTTTGAAAATGATTTTTCCTCGTGGTTATAACTGATATTTGAATTTTCATGATGTGATCGTTATTGAGAATTCATTGATTTTTCTCCTCCTTGTCATGAACCTGTTAACTTCATCATAACTTAATCTGCTTGAATTATGAGAGGCCACAAGGTTTTTCTATTAGTTTCCTAGAGAGGATACATTAAAGGCTCGGATTAACTTACAGTCCAATTTCTCATTGCAATTTACTCGTGGAGAAATGGATATTATAACAATCTCCGACAACGATTTTGCTTTTCAGTACTAAGGTTTGTGCTTTGTTTCATGGTTTTCGGTCTTTTTTTTTTTAGTCACTGGCATCTGAATTTTATAGTAAATTAACTTTTGTGCTAGACATTCAATTGATGATTTAATCAAGCGCTTGTTAGCAAACTAAGCATTGCTCGTGTTATATGATTTTCATTATAGGAATAAGTTTTTTTAACTCATTTTCATTCATTGATTAATTTTAAATCTGTCACTTGGGTGTTTGATAAACCCTAGTTGTGGTGTATGGAATAAATTATGGAAGCGATGAAAGTCCATGTCTATCGGGGAATATGGCTTGACACTGTACAAGAATCACCAGCTAATTTTCTAGCTAGGCTGAACAGCTAGTGCTATACATGTGCATTTATGAATGATGACCAGGAATACTAGGTTTTATACTCTAGAGCACCAAAGTGATCTATGCTGCTGACTCTAGACAAAAGTCTTGTTTTGGATTCTTTACCTGTGTGCTTGTACTTGGGTGACCGACTTTCTCTCTCTCTTGTGTGCACATGCACACGCTCAGAGAGAGAGAGAGAGATAGAGGCCCTGATTACATCCTTTCTTGTTGAACTTTGGATATTAATTCAAGAATGCACACTCTTCTGCATAAGCGCGTGTATAAACTGATAAGAAGTTGTTGAATGCTTCATGGTTGCTCTTGTTTAGCTGCATAGCTGGATCGTCAATAATTAATGAACTTGTGGTTGCACATAGATCTAATCAAACTCCGACTTGTTATTCTGAGAGCCAAGTTTTGCCCTATCAGCCTTCCCGCAAACAGCACATAAGAATAACCATACTCCTGCAAATAACCGTATTATGGGCCGTTCTTTCTTATGCTACTAACAGCGGAGTAATACATTATCTACATGCAGATCTTCCACAGGATAAAGAACCTTTGGACTGGAATACGAGGATGAAGATTGCCGCCGGTGCAGCTAAGGGACTGGAGTATTTACATGATAAGGCCAACCCTCCAGTCATATACCGAGACTTGAAATCGTCCAACATCTTACTTGATGAGGGATATTTCCCCAAGTTATCAGATTTTGGGCTCGCAAAACTGGGTCCAGTTGGCGATAAAACTCATGTTTCAACCCGGGTGATGGGGACATATGGCTATTGTGCCCCGGAATATGCTATGACAGGTCAGCTCACTCTAAAATCCGATGTTTATAGTTTTGGGGTTGTCTTCCTTGAACTCATCACAGGTCGCAAGGCTATTGATAACAATCGTCCTCCTGGGGAGCAAAACCTTGTTGCATGGGTACGTGGTGCTCTTTTTAAGGTTAAATTTGATTTTCATATGTGGCTTGCTTCTTAGCAATGCTTAAGAATTATTTGCTTGCAGGCAAGGCCTCTTTTCAAGGATCGAAGGAAGTTTCCAAAAATGGCTGATCCTCTGTTACAAGGCCGTTATCCGATGCGTGGACTATACCAAGCACTTGCGGTGGCTGCCATGTGCTTGCAAGAACAAGCAGCCACAAGACCTTTAATTGGGGATGTTGTTACTGCCTTGACATATTTAGCATCCCAAACTTACGACCCAAACGCACCCACTTCCCAGAGTAACAGAGTTGGTCCTTCGAGCCTGAGGCATAGAGACGACAGAAGGAACACATCTGATAGAATGGATGGCCTGGACGAGTCAGGTCGTGGTGGCCAAAACGGTTCCCCTTCCACCAATAAGAACTCGCCTGATGTCAGAAAAAGAGATTCTTTCCCGGAATTCAACACAGGTGCAGAGTTGCGAAGAATTGAAACTGGTGGTGGATCCGGGCGGAAATGGGGTTTAGACGACACTGAGCATCCCGATTCCCGAAAAGACAGCCCTGTCAATGCTGGTAGAGCTAGAGAAACACCAAGAAACCGTGATCTAGACAGGGAACGAGCAGTTGCAGAGGCTAAAGTGTGGGGCGAGAATTGGCGTGAGAGGAAGCGAGGAAATGCAGCAGGAAGTTTTGATGCTACAAATGATTCGTTGCGCTAAAGCCCTGATGTCATCGATATACCATGACAGCCATTGTATCTTTTGAGGGTCGTCATGGGACAACGGAAATGCATTATCTTGTATTGTACAGTTTCTGGTTCTAATTTGTTCGAGGGTGGGAGGCCTGAATCGATGTCTATGCTGTCCATTATCCTGAATTCGGTATAGATGGAATACTCAGCCAAAGGATGTTCACTTGGGAAGAAGAATATGGAAGAGGGTTAATGTTGTATGCAACATGCTATTGTATGTACCTAAGGAGATTTTTGGGAAGATGTCTGGAATTATGCTCCATATATTATGTTAGTAAGGTTTTGTTCGAGTGTTTTCAAGTTCAATTGATCCATGTTACAATTATTGTAAATCTCCCATACGTTTGGATTTTATGAGTTAAACTTGTTTTCAGCCCTTTATTATAGAAGAGAGCTTTATTCTTCTTTGTTTCTCGTTGCTCTTCGCTCTCAACCTTTAAACCCTCCATATATCGCCGACCACGACTTGATTTAATCACCAAAGTTCCACTGCTAGACTCGTAATTTTCAGAATTACTGCAAGTCCACAGCAAAATCATAATCCAAGCAAGTACCATAAATTTAACTTTATATTTCAGTCAGTACAAATAAGCCTTGTCCAAAATTGGGGCATTCCTTAGATCCCGAACTGGATTTAAAATTCATTCAACGGATCTCAGCAACATCGCCGGGGCTACAATCTGTGTACATCAGATTTATACAGTTTACACTAATAAGCAATCTAGAGGTAGTACCACGTTACTCGTGTCAAGAGCAGCTGTTGTTAAAATAATCCTTGACAGATCGAATGCTCGACTACGAAATTCCAAAATGACAAAAATGCTGACTCCTTGGGTTAAAGACAATACCGAAGCACCAAAAAAAAAAGACCCCGATCAGTCAACTTCATTTCTTTTTCTTTCCCTGCCAAAGATCACAGCTTCTGTTTAGTCACACAATCATCCATTAATTATAGAAGCAAAATTCTGGAAAACATAAAATGAGATAACAAACAAAAGAGAACCACGTACTGAGTTCACATAATCATCCATTAATAATTGCTTTCGCTTCTTCTGTGTAGGTGGGCTCTCAGCAGCTTGTCTAGCAATGTCGCGTTTGGATGGTGTCGCATTCTATTAAGAAATGAAATTGAAAAAGGTCATGGGTAAAAAGATCACGGAGGCCAAGCATTGGCTTCCAATGATGATCATTCAAAGAGTGAGCATGTTTGGCTAAGCCTAAAAATGTCAGTTTTAAGTGATTTTTTTCCAAACATGTTTGGTAACTTTCTTTCAAGTAAAAGAAAAAGTTATTTAGATTGAAAGTAACTTGCCACTGTAAAAATAAGTATTTTTCAACTTTAACTAACAAAAGTTCATTATATAAACAACTGTCTACTTGTATATTTGTAAGTAAACTTTTTAAGCTTTGCCAAACATGCTATCATGAAAGATGATTGACAAACCTTGGCTAGTTTCTTTTCTTTACGAGCCTGTCTCTCCCTCTCATCATATTCTTGGTTTTCCCTCTCCACCAATCGAATCAGTGTATCACATCTCCTTGCAAGTTCTTGAGTTGTACGTGACTTCACAAACCAATCAAATCGAAACAAGGGCGATGTACGAAAGGCTGCCTTCAACTCGTCCCAGTTACCATACCCTAGCTTGTGAACCATGCATATCTGTGCAAGGAAACAATATATCCAGTAAAACAGACCACAAGACATACTTGAGACAGAGAATCGGAATGACAAATAATGACTTGAAGTAGCTCTGTCTCACCATGAAACGATCGCATTCTTCATTGTATAATTTCCCTTTGTTCTGACCATACTGAATCCTTAATTCGAGCCATGGATTCTTGTAGCGATCCAATTTCTTCCTAATTGCTTTCATGATCTCATCTCTCCGTGAAATTCTAGCCTCTCCTCTTTCAATATTCTTAATAATTCTATCATAATCTGGAAAAATCACATTTGCCCAAATTAAAATAGTATACTTAATTTCAGTTCTTGAGAGAGAGCCTCAAAATAACCAACATTAATTTGGTTATAGGTTCTTATTCAAAAAAAACTAAGCACAAACAAATTACAACTTACCATTCAATTCTTTGTATCTTTGCTTGAAAACATGTGCATATCTTTCAACTTCCTCCTCTGTTTTCCCTTCCATCTCTGATGCAATACTCTTAATATCATTTCGACCGTACTTTTCACAGGCCCTAATGAAAGTATTGAAATCTCTTCTGCTCCATGTTGAAAATCCCTACATGCACCAAAATTTATCAGGTAAATCAAAGAAAGATTTCAAACTCCCACAGCACATATTAGATAAAAACTACTAACTTCTTCCAGCAGTTGCTCCTTCTCTTCCTGCTCCTCTGCAGTCAATGGCTCTCCCGAGTCTAAAGAAAATAGCACATAAAGACTATGTCCAATAGGAAATCATCAACCAATAAAGTGAATTCTTGATGAAAAGAGCTAACAAACCTTCAGGTTCCTCCACCTCTATTGTATCTTTAATTTGATTCCTCTGATTTGCTTGCTGAAATGATGAAAATGTAACAAGAGAACCTTACAATAGATGTAAACACAAAAAGAACCGAAAAGTCCAAGACAATACCCACCATGAGGTAGCGCACTTCTTTCTCATACAGCTCGCTAAGACGCTGATTATTAAAAAATTGAAAGTCGTGCCTGACAAAGACGACACATCTTAAGATGCAGAAACAGTAGCATGTATCAAGTAAACAAGAAATCAAAAGATGCTTACAACTGAGGCATGCGGGGAATTCGAGGCTCTTTTGTCCTTGCAGGGCCACTTTGGCGCATTGTTTGTTTGAAGTATTCAGATTCCGAGTAACTACCAACATAATAAAATGTGTTACTGTCCAGGCAACAAACACCTCCTTGATATATATACAAAAAAAAAAAAATGGCAATTGAAGAAACGTACTTGCGCTTCCGTTCTCGTTTTGGGGGTTCAATCCAATTATCACTAGCAATTTTCTTGAAGTCTAGCTTGTTCTCATCCTTCATCGACCAATAAATTTGAAAAATAACAAAACAGAAATTAAAGAACTACAGAAAGGAAATAGAGAAAGAAGCCATATTAGACAACCGTAAGAAAAAAAAATTAATTAAATCAACCTTCTCATCGTCGAAATCATACAAATCAGCAGCTGCAGAAAAACCAATACGCATTATTAGTTGCACAAGCTAACAGCAGCAGATGAATCTAACAAAAATCAAATAAACTAATTAGAGAAGTCAATAAAAGAAGTATACTATCATCCATTTTGAATTTGATAGCATCTTCTGTAAATTTTTTCATCTTGGCATCAAGTTCAGCTGTTGCCTCTTCTCCCTTTGCAATAATCCTATCTATATCTTCATCTGTGATAGTGCTATCTTTGCAGCTGAAAACCATTTCAGCGCCAAATCTGACCATTTGCAGTAGCTCGTCCTTGTTAACGGCTGCAAAACACACCATAAAAAAATTAAAACACAATGCATACTTCTGAAACTAGCCGATGAGGAGCAAGGTCTGAGAAAAAGAAAGTCTAACTCTTTTGCTCTGCTAGTCGCCCTTGCTGGATAACCAGAGCATCCAGTGCAAGCTTTTTATAAGCCCTTTCAATGACTTTTTCCTCAATAGTATACTGGATATAATTGATTTGAATAAAGCACATCAGTACATCATGCCTCCAGGAAGCCTAATTGCAATAAAATCATAACACTGAAACAAATCAAACCTCGGTGCAGAATCTGAACACTTGAACTTCCTTCTTCTGCCCAATTCTATGAGCACGGTCCTGAGCCTGCAAATCCACTTGAGGGTTCCTGCAATATAATGAAGCCAAAACTCGGAACATTTAGATATTAAATTATAGCCCTCAATGCATCATCAAACAGAAAATGCAGCAATTTCTCACCAGTCACTGTCATAAAGAATGACAACATCTGCAGTAGCAAGGTTGATACCGAGACCTCCTGCTCTAGTTGACAATAGAAAGACAAATTTCTCACTTCCTGGCTTGTTGAAGACTTCGATGGAAGCATCCCGATCTTCCCCACCAGTATTTCCATCTATTCGGCAATAAAGATATCCTCGGAGCATCAAGTAGTCTTCAAGAATGTCCAGTAGCCGCGTCATCTATTTACAAAATCAAAATGAATTCGTCAAACACAAACTCAAAAGTAAATAAAGATATACTAGGAAGCCCATATCAGAAAACTCTGACACTGAATAACTCCATAACATTTTCAACACTGTGAAGTACAATACGACCGATGGAAGTAAAAACTAGCTAAAAGTTATAGGTAGGGGAAAAGAAATGAACCTGTGAGAATATCAAAACCCTGGAATCACGTTGCTTTAATTTTGGAAGCAACTTGTCAAGAAGAACCATTTTGCCTGCAATTTAGTTCACAAGAATGCAAAAACGAGATTTAGCAATCACCCGTGTAACTCCAATAATCTACAATGTTGATATAAACTAACACCCGTACCAGCATTTTCTATGAGATGATCCCCAGTGGTATAAGGTGGCCCAGGTTCAGCACCTTGAAATAGATATGGATGGTTACAACATTTACGCAGCTGCATAGCTATATTCAGAAGGCGCTTCCGTTCTCCACCAGCATTTACAACCTCAAGATCTTTCTGCAGCAGAGCCCTGTAGTATTGCTTCTGCATCTGAGACATGCCTACTTTAAGAATTGTCTCTTTCTTGGGTGGCAAACCTTTCTCCACATCAGATTTCAACCTTCTCAGAAGGAAGGGTCTTAGAACCTTATATTGCAGACAGAATAAAACAAATTTTAAGGATGAGTAAACAAATTGTAACACGACGACAATTAGAATATTTGGACTTCTAATGAATTCATCAAGTCCAAAACACATTTCCACACTACCTATCAAATAATTGCTGTGAATAAGATGATAACATCAATTCACGAGTAGACAATTAAGGGAACAGTGGATGAACTACTACAACATTAATCTGTTTCAATTATACTCATTTTGCTTAAAATGGTAGATAAAATATGACAGATGAAGGCTGTAAGAAAAGCTAGCCCTGATTTGAATGTACTGCAAGAATTTGTGATGTGTTCTGGATCTAGCATACACCAAGAAGTACAATGAAGAAGTAGAAACGGCCATTTTTCCAACACATCGAGCTACCATAATGGCCAACCTTCAATTTTTCCAATTAACAATGCCAACTCATTTTTACCAATAGAGATGTCTCTTATAGAGGAGTAACTATGATTACCTTGTGAAGTTGCTGTACAACTTCCTGCTGGTCATTTTCCCCAGAGATTTGGAACCATTCATCGAAAGTTTCAGCTGAGCTAAAAATCTCCGGTAGCAAAAAGTTCAGGAGAGACCAGAGTTCATGAAGATTATTCTGCACAACAAGAAAGTATCCGCAAACAATAAATACCGATTGGGAACGATTGAAACAAATAGGAAGCATCAAGAATACCCAAGTGCTCCTAAAAACGATAAGTAATGAGAATAAACAGTAAACTGTTGATGTCTGCCTCATTAAATCGTGATGCGGCATGACAAGTATGAAAAAATGATAGATCGCCGTCAATAGCCATTAAGTAATACATAATAAATTTATATTGCAAGAATAAGAGTGTTACAGTTTCCCCTGTGCTCATCCTACATTATAAATGAATTCATTAAAAAAAAAATATGCATTCACAACTTCGGGAAGTTACTACTTGTAGTGACTCCCTGTTGCCTTGACATTACCTATGGCAAAGAAGACCAAATTAAAAAATGAATTTTATTACATATACTGAGCAAAGCTATCCTAGTGCAGTAGCTGGTATCACAGAATCTACAAGATCCTTCCAGAAATTGCACTCGATGGAATTGTAAAGTTACAAAGTTTCAATATATATACAACATTGACGAACACACTAGATGACACACTCTGGGCAGAAATGCTATATGGACAACTTATCGCATTCACAAGGTAATCTGATAATTCACAGACTGTACTTCCAATTTAGGAGTACCAAGCACTGAAAGTGCAAAGAAGCAACTTCACGAAGTAGTAAGAAACCTAGAAAGACAGTAAGATTACCTGAAGTGGAGTTCCTGTAATTAGAAGTCGGTAATTAGTGTTGTAAATTCTCATTGTTTTTGAGAGCAAAGAATTTTCATTCTTAATTCGATGAGCTTCATCAATGATAATATATCGCCAGCTAAAGCGGCGCAACAAAGACTTCTCTTTGATGGCCATTTCAAAACTCGTAACACATACATCAAACTTTCCAGCAACAAGTAACTCTTCGCGTATATATTTCTGGAGAATTAGGCATTCAGGGAGCACAAAAAATGGAATTAGCTACTGGTCTATTAAGATAGGAGAATAACATATATATCAATGCTGGAAGGCTTACTCTTTCATCTGGATTTCCCAGAAACTTTACAGCACGCAAAACAGGACAGAAACGTTTGATTTCATTCATCCAATTGCCAAGTGTAGATTTTGGGGCAACAACCATGTGAGGGCCAGTTATTCCTCTGAATTCATGCAAATACCCCAGCAAGGAAATTGTTTGCAATGTTTTGCCAAGCCCCTGAATTGAAGTGTCAACAACAAACCCACATCAGTATACAAATTGCTGAAATACTCAATGGCAAATATTAGTCTCTGCTCATACCATTTCATCAGCAAGTATTCCATTGATGCCATTCTCATACAGTCTTATGAGCCAATTCAAACCAGCAAGTTGGTAATCCCTCATCTTACCCTGAATACCTGCAAGACAAATACGTATTTATAGTTCCAACCAAAAAAAAAAACACAATAAAGAAATATCATTGAAAGTTGAAATTTAAAGATTACACCAACAATACTTCAACTTGCAAAATGTCAAGTAAAATGCATAATCTTCTCTTGTCAATATAGTTCATAGCAAACCCACAACATTCCAATCAATAAACCACGTGATCAATTACAATCCTTAAATTTTACAATCTATCAGCCACAATCATGACATAAATTTCAAAGGAAAACAAATCAGATAGAAGAAAGAGGGCTAGCAAAAAACTTACAAGACGGCTGTGCCACTAGCCTTGTATTTCCAGCGCCAGATTCTTCCTCCTTGAGATATTCTTCGTCTTCTTCCTCTTCAGTTACTTTTGATGCATGGCGACCACTGAAAATTACAATCAGGACAAACACAATGAAAATTTGTTGGATTGTATATCAGATACACGTTAACTGCTATACCAGCTCATAAACATATGAAGCAATAATTTAACGCCCCTGTTTGAGCCCCATTCTTTAAACCCATTCTTTTTCACAAACTCATTTTCAACCATACATTCTCCCAATAAAATAATTTAGTATATAAACCAAAAAAATTCCTAAATTTTTAACCACACATTTTTCAAAAAAATCACTTATTACAAAATCTATTCTATCAAACGGGGGCATATTAGTAGAAGTCCCCATGCAAAGGGATTATATGCTTAGAAATCTCAACCAGTGCAATGATTATGAAGGAACACATGAAAGATGAGCAGAACCAACCTCCCCTTTCCCTTCTTCTGAGATGCAGACTGATCACCTTTGGCAAAGTGAGCAAATAACTCTGTCTGCTGCAAGAGATACTTCAAACGACCTTTTCCTTTGTTATTCTGCCTCAAAAGTAAACCAACATCAATGTGAAATTTCTACACATGCGACATTAAAAGCATCATTAACACTAAGATAGTTTTTCCAGGTAATGCACCATGTCAGCATCAATAGCAGCATTCTGTGCATCCAATAACTCTTGTATCTTCTGCTTCTTCAACCTCTCCAATTCTTGTAGCCTCGCTTTCTCACGCTTGGCAACTTTATTTGACACGGAAGTGTCTTCCTGCAAGTAATATAAGAACACATCAAGATATGATAGAACTTCAAATTAACTATTATAAAAGTTCATTTGAGGAAAATTGAAGTCTTTTTTATTTTTTTGAATTTTGCCCTTTCCCAAGTCATTGATATGGTAAGGCTTCTTTCTTACCAATTGAGCTAGCCTCGATCTCGATAAGTGAAGTCCTAAAAGGCTTGAATTTAACATATCCATGCTCTAAAGAAACCAAATTTACAAATTCTGTATTTTTTTCCTCGCTCATTTTCCAGTAAACGTCACGTAATTTATTAACAAATAACACGGGAATGGCCAGAAACCTTAAACGCCCTAAAAATCAATGCATGCAAAACTAAACACAATTCAACTTCAACTACGAACTAAATACCCAGGCAAAACAAGCTCATTTTACACAAAAATACCAAAATACACCGTAAAGCAAAAGGCTCAAACTAAAAACCTCTCAATAACAAGCCAAACAAATAGATCTGCCACGTCTCCACTTCCGTTCACCATAAAATAATTAAATCGTAATAAATTCGTATAAATTGATTTCTCTCTAACCTCATTGTCCTCGATCTCCTGTCCATCAGTGACGCCATCGTTGTCGTCATCCTCGGAATCTTCTGCGGCGGTTCTGGCAACGGCCTCAAGCTCCTCCTCGTCCTCTTCATCAATGACCTGGTCATTGACCAGCTCTTCCTCCGAGGAGCTTGAAACGGCGTCGTCGGATGAGTCCTTCGCTCTCGAGTGTTTCGCCATCGCCGCTTCTCGCGAGGGTTTAGTTTTTCTTTCAAGAAGAGGAAAAGGGATTCGCTCAAAGGAAAAATATCAAATATGTAAAACGATTTATATTTTATAAGGTGAAACGCGATTTTGGAATTGGTAGTATTGTAATTCCCGCCATGTAAGTGTGATTTCCCGCCCGACCTGTGGGCTTGAGTTTGGAAACCGTTTTTTATTTCAAAAAAATAAATTTAAAATGTTAAAATTAAAGAAAAATAAATATTAATGTTTGAAGACAAAAAATTACTTAAAAATCTAAACTTATCATTTTTTAAGCTTAGCTAAATGTTCATGGATAATATAGTTAAATGAGTAAAAATGTATATGCGAATCAACTATCAAGTAACGTTTCAAAATATATGCGCTTAATTACATGTTAAAATTGATTGATTATTACTTTATTCCGAAGTTCGAACCATCAGAATTTCGAAATTTTTTAAACCAAGATAAAAAATTAACAAAAATTATTTCTGAAGCAAATAAAAATCTCGACTTCAAAATGTTCTAATGATTTGAGGTGTTAGAACTCGTGTTTTCATGGCAATTAAATTTAACTTCACGTATCAAATGTTATCGTACTTCTTTCAGTGTTGTCCATTGAATTTCTCCAAGTTATTTATTGGTCTCTCCACTATAATCAAGTCTACTTAAACACATGCAAATTAGTTCTTTCTCTAAAACAAGCGTCAAAGTATATTCAATCACGAGGAAATTCATAAAACGCCATACAAATTATGAGGAATATATCTATTTGTTATTTAAGGAGATGTTTGATATCTATTTTTTTCAAAATACGTAGTTCGCTTTTCTTTTCAACTACACATTCTTCATTAAAATAATATTACAGGCAAATAAAAAAAATTATAATCATACATTCTCTATCAATATATTATTCCAACACTACAACAAAAATGATCATTTACAACACTAAAAAAACAACATTTGTTAATTAAGTGTTGCTGAAAGGGTCTATCGCAACTAATAAGTGAATGTTGCCAATATTTAACATAATTGAGTTTTGGCAACATTTTTTAAATGCGTGTTGGTAATGTCACATTTTATAACGTTTATTGAATGTTACGAAAAGTTTCATTTTTGTAACGTTTATTGAATATTGTTAAACTCTGATTTTACATCAACGTTCAGTGAATGTTGTTAAAACTCATAATATTCAGCATTTTACAACATTTATTGAATATTGCGAAAAGTTTTATTTTTTGCAATGTTTATTGAACATTGTTAAAATTTGATTTTATAATAACGTTAAGTGAATGTTGCTAAAACTCGTAATATGTAGCTTTTTGTAACATTCATTAACTGTTGCAAAAAGTTTTACTTTTGCAACGTTTATGGAATGTTGTGAAAAGTTTTATTTTTCATACTATTGCGAAAACGTAAATATTGTGAAAAATAGCTCATAACCCACGACCCAACCAAAAAACAAAAAACAAAACCTATTTGACTTGCATTTTTCATCAAACCCTAACTTCGTCCTCCCAATTTTTTGAGTAAAAAGTTTCATTACTCACTTAACTTTGAACTTTGTCACGTTATGGTCACTCAACTTACTAATGCTTCTGATCGGTCACTGAACTTGCAGAAAGTTACCTCCTTCCATCACCAAACAGCTACCCGTTTGGAAGGCAACCCAGGTAGCTTAACGGAGTCCGACGTGGCAGTGACGGCGTAATTTCCTTGGCCACGTAAGACCTTAAGTTACTCAAAACACTCCCGTTCACCTTCAATTAGGTATACATTCAGAGACGAATCCCCAATTTGAAATCCCCCTTCCATCGTTCCCAATCCCCCTTTCAAATCCCACCCAGTTCCAGTACAAAATCGATCCCTAAATGTCGACTTGCTCAAATTGCTTCCCTTTCATTTCCGAAAACACGAGCTGAAGCCGCACAACATTCCCCAAAAACCTTCGTTGAAGGAGCCCTAATCTTGTCCGAACTGAAATCGCCCCACCTGAAACGAACCTGTTCAGCCAATATAGATTTCGTTGAAGGTAAACATTTCTCAATTTTTGGTTAATTGCATTGTTATTTATACAAGTTTTTTCAAGAATGGGTGGTTCGTTTATGGAATCTGGATTCACTCTGCATTGCTCTGTTATTTGGTCCATGGTTTGGTGCTAAAAAATTTGCCAATTTTGTTTCTGTGTGGAAAGAGACCGTATTATTTTCACTTCAGTGATTCATATGTGCCTTGAAAATTACTGCTACTTGTCTAATAGGCAGTGCTTAAAATGGAGTTGATGGAATTAGAAAAGGAATTATTGTCTGGTTGTTTATTGTGGTTGAGCCTCCTTTGCTGTAATGGACAATTGCTAAGGTGGGTTTGCAGATAATTCTATGGTTGTAAAAATCTTGTTGGATGTTTGTTGTAAAAATATATGTTGTAGAAGCTGCAGATTGAACCAAAATAATGACAGGGCATTAACTTGGAAACAAAATGAGTAAGCATTAGACTTTCTTTTGCATGATTGTGCTGCTAAACTGGACATATGTATTCTGCCAAAATATCCAGCTGGTCTTAACTTGTCATGAACTCATGTATTCTGTTCCATACATGGTGCTGCTAAACTGGACATATTACTTTGTAGTTCAGTTTCTAGGGCAACAATGTAATAGCTAATTACTTTGTAGTTCAGTTTCATTGCTTTGCTAATTAATTTGTATACCTTCCAAATGTTTCAGGTAACATGGTAGGGAAGAACAGGGGCATATGTCACAGTTGTAGGAAGAGTGGACACTACCTGTCGGACTGCCCAACAAAGAAACGATGTCCAAAATGTGGGCAGGGATTTGAGAAATGTATGGAGGTGGAGAAAAATACTCCAAACATTGGGAAGTTGTTCTACTGTTATACTAGGGACTGTGGTCATTTTCAATGGAAAGATGACAAACAGTCTGAAGCTACATATTCGTGTCAAGACCTGTCGTGTATGTTCAACAAATGTGTTCAAATAACTGAAGAAAAAGACATCGAGATATCAATCAATATTACCATGCGCAAAGGAAAGAGTCTTATCGATACTGATGGAAAAGGAAAAGGAAAGGTTGGAGTGAACTAGTCGACGTCCATGGTTGAATACTTGCTGAGACTGAAGGGAAAGGGAAATGGAAATGGAAACGTTTTGTACTTATCGAAGTCCATGTTTGTGTAATTATCAATGTAGGAAATTATGTATGTCGTAAGACTTCAATTAAAGACTTCATTGTACTAATTTTAAGTAATCGTTTTTATTGCATTATGACAAGTGGTTCATAATCTTGTGCATATTTAGTTTGTATATTTTTAAGAGACGAATAGGCAATAGACATGTATAAGAAATATATTTTTCAATAGTCGAACAGGGGCATATGGCATGTATACCCAAAAAACAATTTCTGCTACAACATCTCCTTGCAAAAGAACAGCCCTACTAAATTACAAAAAATTTGGCATAATGGCTACAAAAGCACGAATTGAACATGGGCATATGGCATGTATAACAAAAAAACAATTTTTGCCACAATGTCTCCTTGCAAAAGAACTGCCCTACTAAATTACAAAAATTTGGCATAATGGCTACAAAAGCACGAAGTCCAACAAAATATAGCCACAATATTCCATTCACTCCTGAGTTGTACGTCTAGATATGCCGGGGGTTGGAATGAATTGCATGGGCCTTTCCTCGTTCATGTTCTGGATTGACGATAAGCCATGACCTCTTGATGACACCATCTTACCCTGTAATTCGATAACAACCATTTTCAATGTCATCATAAATAAAAAATGTAGTTAAATAACTAGAAAATGAATTCTAAATTTACTCACATTGTCGTTAACAACTACGCTGCTATTTGAACCAACTGGTTCTAATTCAGCATTGTACTAGTCCTACATAGAATAAATGATAAAATACATGAATAGGTGTCATGTCTAGCCAAATAAATATGTACTTGAGAGTAAAATACGTACTTGATCTGGGGCACCATCGGTTGAGTGATATCTTTTATTGTGTCCCTTCAATCCACATATCGAGCACGTCATGCACACTTGCCCTGTCTTCTTCATGTATGATTTTCCTTGACTTTGCACTACCATTTCTTCCGCCTGTTTCCTTCTCTTTTTCTGTTTCCTTCCCCGTTGAGGAGTACTCCAATTAGGCTGGATGATGTTGGGGGCTTCCACCTCGGGCCACAACATTGTGCCATTTATTGGGTTCATGATATTATTATAACAACTCAAGTATGTCTCGATCGTGTAACAACTGTCAACAAAATCATCTGGTACATTTCTGCATCCCTGTATCACTGCAACTGCATGCATGCACGGTATACCGGTAAGCTCCCATTTTCGACATGCGCAAGTACGTTCTTGGAGATCAACTACAAATGTCCCATAACTGCAATCAACCTGCCACCTGGACCCCCCAGACAAGTGCAACGTGCATTCTCTTGACATCTCAGCAATCTTGTACAACTTTTTTTTTATCTTTGGACATAAACGACCTTAGCATCGTATCATTTTTTCTCGTCTCTGCTGTATTCGTTTCATGAAAGACAACTGCACTGATGTCAACATATTTAGAATCAATTTCTCTCTATCCCCCAGCAACATTTTGTTAAAGACCTCGCATATGTTATTAAGGAGAATGTCGCACTTGGAGTGCAATGAAAAGTGGGAACGGCTCCACTCTTGAGGGTGTTTCTTCATTAGCCAACCGTATGCATCTTCACTCACTTCACGTATTTTTTGCATCCAATGTTTGAATTCAGCAACAGTTGATGACTTAGCTGCACGCCACAGAAAATCTTTTAGTATCTTGCTCTTATGTCCGGCGCTGAAGAAGTTTGTGTACATATGTCGTACACAGTAACGATGTTCTGCCTCTGGGAATAACTCCTCGCATACATTTTGAAGACCCTTTTGCCTGTCAGTCATCAATGTCCAACCCCTCCCATTGTCCATGTCAATGTCCTCTTGGAGGTACGTTAAGAACCACCTCCAAGCGTCTGTGTTCTCCTTCTCGACAATAGCATACGCCACGGGGTATATACAGTCATTAGCATCCTGTCCAACCGCTGTTAACATAACTCCCCCAAAACAACCCCGCAAATGGCACCCATCTACACCAACACATTTCCTACATCCTATTTTGAAACCGGCCTTGCAGGCACTGAAGCATATGTAGATACCTTTGAAAACTTGCTCCGATAGGGCTATAATCACCGTTGATCCCGGATTTGTCCGAAGTACCTCTACAGCATATCTTCTCAAAAGTCCAAATTGTTCTTCCATCGTTCCAAATAACAATTCCTTAGCATATCGCCTCATCTTGTTGGCCACATTTCTACTTATCTCCGTCTTAAGATCATCCTTCACAGTGGCCAATATGGACTGTGTTTTCCAATTTGGGTCTGCCTTGAACTGTTCAATGTATCTATTTGTCAGGAAGATATAGTTGCAATGTCTGTTGTTTTGGCTCCGTGAGCATGTGTGCTCAGACGTGTAAGACTTCACTTGCACTGTCTCCGTTGTACTCAACTTCGAAGCCCATATCCTCCAGTTACACCCCAGTTTGCAAACTCCTTGAGCTCGTTTTCTATCATTATACTTTAACCTCACGTTGTAACCATTGAGAGCACCATAGGTTCTCACTGCAGTCCGAAACTCCTCCATTGATCGAAATAGTTGTCCAACCTCAAACTGCGGATTCCTCATATCTGTCTCAGCCGAAAATTCTGGAAAGCGATACCCAACCTCTTCGTCTGATGAATAACACAGTAATAAGTCCTCAGATGATGGATACTCCAAGTCATCGTTGTCCACATCCCCTACCCTCATCACTACTACATCATTTCCTGCTTCATTCATGTCCGGACCAATTTCGAGGCCATCTGTCACGTTGCGCTCGTACATAAAATCATCATCCTCAGAAGCTCTGTCAACCTCAGAATAATCGAAATCAGAGTCCTCCTCGTTCTCTGTCAAAAAAATTAAAACAATTATATTAATTTATTCCCTGCAGTTCATCATTCACCAATAAAACTATCAACTACAATAACTACCACCATTGTAAATCCCTGCAGTTCATCATTCACCTATAAAACTATCAACTACAATAACTACCACCATTGTAAAATCATACATACTGGAATTTCCTTCATAGTTATGCAAGTTCACACAAACTGGACTACCGTAGTTAGTAGGCTCATTACCGGCAACACACATTATATTCTCAAATCAAGGGTGGGCTTTACCTCCGTTATCTCCCTCCATGTTTGCAAATTGGAAGCTCAGAAAGTAGTGAAACCAACAGAAAATGCAGTGAGAAGCTAGCTATTTCCAGTTCACTTCAAGTGGCATTACCCCATTGTTGCTCATTTTCACCTCAGTTTCGTTCAGGGGGATGGTGACAGAATCTGGAAAGGGATGATTGAATTGATTTCGTCGAATCTTAGTGGCAACCCAACAGTTTACTCTCCTTCGATTGTCAATTTCTGAGCTCGAGCACACCTAAATGTTTGCAATCGCGACACTTCAGTGAGATTAGGGTTCGAATTCGTTTGGGAAGGAAGATACGATTTGTTCAATTGAAGAGAATTGGGGATTTTGAGAAAATTAAACTCTTCCTTGTGACGCCGTCAATGCCACGCCGGACGCCGTCAATGCCACCTCGACTGCCTTCCAAACGTCCGAGAGGTTGGTGATGGAAGGAGGTAACCTCCTGCAAGTTCAGTGACCGACGAGCAGGTAATGGAAGTTGAGTGACCATAACGTGACAAAGTTCAAAGTTCAGTGAGTAATGAAACTTTTTACTCCAATTTTTTACCCATCTTCTCGACGCCTCTTTTGGCGTCACCGTCGCCGTCACCGTCGGTGACGATCTTCTCACCCTTGGTTGCATACCCTGAAAGTTTTTCATACAAAACTAATTTTCCTTCTCTATCTCTCTCAATAGTAGAAAAGAGGCCAAAAAAAAAATTGGTCAATTGAATCGATGACTACATCGTTGTTTCTTCATCTTGTTGCGATTTGCAGCAGCGTTTCTTCATCCTTCAATGTTTACAGCTCTGCTACTGGTGATTCTTGTGGCAGTTGGGGTCAAGAGGTTCAAAGTTCATTTTGTTCACTCGGACTATGTCAATTGTAATTTACTTTTAAGCTTCAATGATGGTTTATGCATGCTTCACTTACTCAACGCCATAGGAAAGAGTCGTGGAGCTACAGAGCCGAGAGAAATTTCAATCGTGAGATCTTTCAAACCATATGAAGATGTACACGAACGGTGTAATTGAAATTCCACTTGAAAGGGAGGGAAGGAAGAAAACATCAATTTCCCGTTTAATTCCTTCGAGAAAACATCAATTTCAAATTAATATTTTTTGGGTTCAAATAGTAATAATTTCTTTTTTTTTCTTCTATATTATGGTGTTTGGGTTTTGCCGCAAATGGTCCCAGAAAAAGCTAATAATTTAAGGTTCCGTTTGATAGGTCGAATTTTCCATGAATTTTCCATTTTCTAACTTTTTTAGTGTTTGATTAGCAAATTTTCTCGAAAAAATATTTTTCAACTTTCTAAATTTTTCACTTTTTTTGAGGAAAATACATTATTGATATTTTGGTGAGAAAATATTTTTCAATTTTTTTTTTTTTTTTTTACAATTGGAAGAAATTCTAGACACAACAGTAAAAAAGATTTTTACTTTTATTAACAATTTTCATGCAAAACAAAGTCAAACGTATTCGATATGATTATTTTTTTTCAATTTTTTTATTTTTAATTTTTGGCAATTAGAATAAATTATAGACCTAATAGTAGAAAATATTATCACTTTAGTGGACAATTTTCATAAAAAACGAAATCAAACGGACTCCAAACTTTCAACATTTTCCATAGAAAATTATACCAATCAAACCCCCCCCCCAAAAAAAAAAAATTTTTTGACAATTTTTTTTTTTATTACCATTTTGTATTGGTATTAGTGTTAAAAGTAATTATCGGATATGTTCTCAAATATGGTTCTGAAAATGGATGATAACATTGGATGAGAAAGATGACATTTGAAATTAAAAACTTCAACTAATATGTTTTAATTTAAGAAATTATAGAGAAAAAATATTTATTTATGAATCCTAATAGTCGAAAATATTAGCTAGTTCTCATGTCTAACAGTTCCACTACGAGTTAATATTTACAACAAATGAATGGCACTTCTAAAGATCATTAATTTTTCTCTCAGTTTCACTTTCTATTTAGGGTAATAGATCTCCAAAATCCAAAGAACAGTAAACCAACCAAGTATAAGGACGAAATTTATTTCCTCTAAGTTTTCACATCATGATCTTTCACACTCAGCTACAGTTATACAATGAAAAACACCTCTTTAAAAAATGAGCACTTGTAAAACCAATTATTTACTTAAGTAAATGCTATGAAACATAGAAAATGCATTAGAAGTGCAAGGCAACAAGGAAGAAACCCGAAAAATTTTCGGGGGCAGCCCCGTGAGCTCCCACTCCTTCAACTCTGGGACCCCCCTATTTCAAGAGGCTGGCTCCGCCCCTGGTTGGCATGGAAAAGGTGCAGCTATGCAATTAATGGACAGACAAATTTTTTTGTTTGTGATTTATAACATTTTACATAGAAAACATGGATGAGAATCGTAGATAGTGGAAATGAAGGGTAAAATTAAAGAACTAAAGAAGAAAGTGTAGCATATGGTAGGAGAATAAAAGATCAATATTAGGCTTTGTCTCTATTAAGTTTCAACCCACTGAGTTGCCTTTTCACTGTTTGTCTCCTTGAATTGCAAAAAATAAAGAATACTTGGTGTCCTTTCTTGCTAGCATCTCACTATCAGTGTCATTTCCTCCTTATCTTTCTGGTAGTAGATTTACATGTTACTGAATTCATGTATCGTAGTCCTGAAAGCAATAAAAGTTACGTGTTCAAGTTAAATTTATCTTTCTAGATCAATGGAAATAATAGTGTCTGAATAAAAAGATGATGTTTAACATTCGTGGCACGCAAATCCTTATTATGATTTTGAAGATGTAATTGATTCCGATGAAGAATCGGACTTGGTGTCGATATTGCCAGATTCATGATGGAAGTTGCAATGCTGTTTGAAGCAGGCATTTTGCACTATTTAAACTGAAGTCTTGTATCTGTTTTCATTATAATTTTGTTGTGCGTATTATATCTCCGAGGGCTTCTTATACCCACTGCCGTTTCCAATTGTAGGTTGTCCTGTGCATGGGAGTTGTCATGTTTTTTTAATTAATTGTAAATCATATTGCAAGATATTGATTACGCTAAACTGCTTGAAGTTATTATTTTCTAGAAGAGTGAAAGGATTCAAAAATTATTAATGAAATTATCCATTTTTATGCAATTTCAAAATTTGTTCACAATGAGTATTTTCGATTTTGCCATTCAATTTACATAAATTGCTATATAAAGAAAAAACATACGGCAACGGTAAAAATACGTTGCAACAAAGTTATTCGCAACACTCGAAAAATATTGCAACAATGTTATTCTCAACGTTCAAAAAACGTCGCAAAAAGGTTATGGGAACACTAAAAAAATGTTGTTCCCAACGTTCAAAAAACGTTGCAAAAATGTTATGTCAACACTCAAAAAACGTTGCCTTGTCCTTTTACTGTACGACAACGTCGAGATTTGCAACATACTCAAAAACGTTGCAAAAGGTTTTCGGCAACATTTTTTAAATATTGCAAAAAAACTGTTTTTGTTGTAGTGCAAAATACATTCTTAAAAAAAAATGGGCTCAAACACTCCTAACTTTATGATTTCATCGCCAAAGCCAAAGTGCGTACGTTACCTCTCAATCTCAATATTGTTCACAACACATTTGTACATTGCTCAAATAGATGAAAAAAAAACGACAATAAGCTCAACGTGAAAACGATTAAACATCATAAAATGATTATTGAACTAAAAAAAATGATACTCTATCGTCCGGTATAACTATCAAATTTAATTCCTCGTCGTTTTACATAGCCATTGTTTGACATCCATTAATTTCTCATTCTCATTCTCATTTTTTACTTCAACCACACATTCTCCAAATAAAATAATATTACACACAAATCAAAAACTTTTCATCATTTTTCCACCACACATTCTCACATCAATCACTATTCCAAAATTTTTATTTCTCCCAAAATGGGTTTCAAACAGGGGCCTAATATGTACCAAAGATCGAGTACATCATCGATTCACCAGGATAGAAAGAGAGAAAATTATTCTCATTTGTATTTCATTCTATTCAATCGTGTATTGACTAAAATATCAATGCAATTAGTTTTTTAAGAATTATCAAAGATACTAAGTTCTTATTACCTTTTACGAAAGACACCAAGGTGATCTTTTGATTCAAATACTTCTAGTATAGTATCTGAATAAATCCAATTACCTTCTAATAGAATTCACAAGAACATGACTTATTTCGAAAGAGTAACAAATTAACAATCACACATCATACATTCATAAATGCTAAATCAACAAATTAACTAACAACAGTTACATGAACACGCGTCGTGGAATTCTAATCCAATACTGTGTACTAAACTATTTTTTCTTGTCGTGGTGCAAAGCGGCAAGCACTACGAGCAAGAAGAACAACACGGCACCAAAAAGAGATAGGCCAATGCCGATGGCCGCTTGGTTGCATAATTTTCCAAACATGCCACACGCCTTCTTCCACTGCACGTGTGAATTGCCTTCATAGCCGAGCAGACCCACGGCCAAGGCGGCGCCACCACTAGAATGGAGGAGCGCCACCATCACTAGGTCAAATATGATTATCACCACTGTTAGACCTTTGTTTCCTACCAATGTTAGGATCAATGATATAGCTGCATAGGAACATGCTATTGCATTTGCCACCACAAAGTACCTGAAAAACATGTATAAAATTAATTTTTCGATAACAAAAATCAAAAGTCTCATTCCTATCTATTTATAAAAATGTTTCAAGCATGTAAGAAGACGTATTTAAAATATAATAGTTTAAATTTTTGGACGAGGTGCAATTTCACAGTACGCAAAAGACTAAGGGAGTAGAAGCAGTACGTACACAAAGGCAGACATGTGATGCCATTTGGCGGTGACCGAAACGTTCACCGGCGGCAGCGTCGGCGCCAGTGTTATCGGAACTATCTTTGTCTGCTTATCAACTCCGACGAGTATAGCCGCCACAAGTGTCAGTCCCAAAGACAAAAACCTCAAAACAAAATCCCAACTCCTCATTCTTCTTTTATTAGCCACCGCCACTTCCTTCCCTCCGCCGAAGCCACCACCCTTGCCTGCACTTTGAACTTCCATATGGAAAATGGGACCTTTCACTCTGTCCTGTCTTGTGCGGTGGGGCTGGGGGAGTTATAATTAATAGAAGAAAGTGGATATGGTTGGCAAAAGACGTGGGAGCGTGGTGAATTGTAATTGCACATGGCATTAAAATTTAGGGTTTTTAACTTCTCACAAGTGCACGTAAACTTCGGTAGTCGATGAGTGCACGTAGAGTCTGTAGTCTACGTGCGCTTAATTGTTTTGTCACATAGACTGAGAGACTATGCTATTTGTCATTTTTGTATAGCTAAATAAGTACTTAACGGAGACGCGGCGTAAAATTAACACGATGTTTAGAAGATCGAATCTGATATACAATAATATATATATTATCTTACACATTTTGTGAAACTCGCTACTGTTCTTCTTTATGCATCATTTATGATTTACCAAACGAAAGCTAAGGTTTAGATTACAATACTTTATTAATTAATATATTAGGCTAGGGTTTTTCTTTGGTGTTTTCAAATTTTACTAATTGACGAATATGATGAGGTTGGATTGTATAAATAAGATCGATCGGGAGTTTTGGAAAATGAGATTCGATGTATAGAGAATTTGATTTTAAAAATATTTACTTTTAAAAGCAACTCTCGTGTTAGTATCAAAATGAGTAATTTACTAGGTTTAAACTTTGATTATTGGAAAATTTATTTATTTATTTATAAGTAAAAGTTACTTTTTATGTTATTTTCACAATAAATGCCTTACTTATGTTTAACTCTGATTTTAAAAAATCTACTTATTTTATATCTTATTTATTTTTTTATTTACATAAATTTTGTGCATAACTTACTTTTCTCATATATTTAGGTCTGTATGTCTCCCATTTTGGAAGAAGAAATGGAGTTTTGAATAGTATTTTTTGAAAAATGTGTTGTTGAAAAGTAAAGTAATTTTATTGGTTTGTGTGTGGAATATTTTATTGAGTGAATATGTGGTGGAGATTGTTTACTGTAGCAAACAATGTTTGAGAAAATGGATGACAAACATGGGCTTAAGTTACAATAATTATGTTTTATATAAGTAACATCAAAAGAAGTAATCTACTTATTTTTAACTTTGATCAATAAAGAAAGTTATTTATTCACACATAACCAAATTGTTGGGGGAAAATCTGGTATAAGCCCATCTCATTGGTTAGATTAATTTAGTAAGTGCGACTAAGGGATGATAATCTACTTGAAGTAATATATTTTGGATATTGTAATTATCAAACGCTCAAAACTGTCTTATACAATATTTCGTATGTTATTTTATTCAATATTGTCTAATATGACGGACCAAATACATATCAAATGCTTTCTATTTAAGTTTATTTTTGCAAGTAGGTCAACCACACGAAATTTAGTTTGACCTTATTTTGGGGAGTTTTTGTTTAAAAAAAAAATCAATTTAGAATAATACTATTTATAATGAAGATTACTGACAGTCATCATATATGACATAAATGTGACAGTTTATTATTTGCATGATGTCTGACGCTGCTTCTTCCAATCAATTTTTGGACCGTTTCTTTCTATGCTAGGACCCACACAAGAGAGAGTTGGTCAACAAAGGCAGGAGGAATTGCTGCCCAACAGTAACAAAAAAAGCATTTAACGGTAGGAATTTTGCTAATAATCATTCCCAGCCATGCCCTTGATGTATAAGATAATTAAAAACCACCATATTAATGCATCAAATGACAAATTGTATAGGAAGACCATTGGTAGTTTTCAAGGCGTAAATGGAAGAACTCAATCTCAAAAATTATTATTCCGGCTTCCCTTTTTGCATAATGGTGAAATGTCATTTCAGAGAACGTTTTGCTCAACTTCAAAAAGTTTAATTGTGAGTAAATACGTAAATTTAACCTAATAAACCTTTCAACAATTCATGTGATTTTTTTATTTAAAAGAAAAGATTTATTCAAATATAACTTTCATTTAATAATTAATTTCATCAAATCTGAAGTATCTTCTTCGTTGATTATTTCATTTTCTCTCTTCTTGCTTGCTTCACGTCTTTATCTTGCTTGATACATTCATGCCTAAATGAAGAAAGAAGAAGTCAAGAAATTCAATTATTCAATAAATGATTGATAATTCACAGCATAAATTATTAGTATTATAGTAGTTAACCAGCTAACACGTAATTTTTATATTTAAAAAAAAAAACAGAATATTAATTTATGCATATTTTTATAATCGAAAGATAATATAAGTAAATCAACTTGTCTTTGAAAATTTTAAGTTTTTAAATATGTAATTTAACAAAACAAACTAATTTTTTTTTCAGGGTCAACTTTATAAATTCATATGTCCATTTTATCATTACTGAACGATGTCCGCCCCATGTGCATCCGTGTGTTATCCTTTCTGTACATGTGTGATTGCTCAATACGGTTGCATGATTACATTTGCATTTTTCAATGTGTTTGATATGTGCATTGGCATGAATTTGAGTGATCTTATTACTTGGTGTAATTGTTTGCATGCATAGTGGGTTGAGATCTATGGCGTACTCCGTTTTGCTCTGATACCATTTGTAGAATTTTGGGACTCAATAACCAATTTTCGGGCTTAGAAAAACACAACACATACACCAATCTACCAAAGGCTCGACCCAACAATCCTTTACACATTGGTTGCCACTTTCTGCCCTCTTCGGTCGCTCTCTATTTAGTACCCACAAAGGGCGCTAGGTGGTGCTACAAGTGAAGAAAAAATGTGAGAAAGGGGGCAGCCGGGTTTGGGGGAAATTGGAGAGATTCCACCATTCTTGTTCACCTTGTTTTTTCTCCATTGTAGTTATCACCTAGTGTCCTTTGTGGGTACTAAATAGAGAGCAACAGAAGAGGGCAGAAAGAGGCAACCAATGTGGAAAGGGTTGTTGGATCGAGCCTTTGGTAGATTGGTGTACGTTTTGTGTTTTTCTAAGCTCGGAAATTGGTTATTGAGTCCCAAAATTCTACAAGAAATGTTGCAAATAGTGAAGAAACTAATAGAGTCAAATAAAAACAATGTTTAAAAAATTTACTATATACGATTGAATAAATAGAACTGAATTAAAAACAAAAAACACATGCGATAAATTTAAAATTGAAAGTTCACATCACTTGAACGTTAACGTTATATCTACACCTTCGGTAATGTACACTTCCAACTTTTCAGAAAGTTTTAATCGAACGTTCCATAAAAAGATGAGCCATAAAATTTGTCTACCTTAAAAATTAAGTTCCCTCCGAACGTGGACCAATTAAATTAATTTGAAGAAAATTATCTTATACAAAAATTAAATAAATAAACAACTAGTGGATATTTTATAATATTATTTTACCTCGTAGTCAAAGATATATATGAATGCTTGCGCAAAAAAGCAATGAAAGCATAACGGCCGTTGACTATACATGTTGGCATAGAATTCAAAGCATCACGTTCACACATTTCAAATGGGAACTCAATAATTTTCTTTCATAACATGGATTCGTTGTTATGTATTCATATTGAAAGTTTCTTTCTTAAATAGAATATATGAGTAAATATGACACACTACAAACAATTTCAATATCGCTTATTAAATTATATAACAACGAAACGAAAACTAAAATTTTGATTATTATACGGTCTAGTCCTCAAATGCACCATAACCAAGTATTCTATAGGTAACGACGTTCAACAAAACTTAGAATTTGCTCATAGAAAATATTCCTCACATTAATGATTAGTCAAATATTCATATTAAAGATTCTAATATAAGCCCCCGTTTGGTAAGGATTAAAACAAACTGATGAAATGTATGGTTGAAAAATTAGTTGATGACTTTAATTTAAATTAAAATCCGAATTTTATTTTCTACCAAACAGGGGTTAAGAAAGTTTCTTCTAAATACGTATTTAGTGCATGTTTGACACACGTTAATTTTTTTATGGATTGCCATATGATCATTTACAACCAAGTATTTACACAATAAAATATTATACATGTATACTAAAAACTTTTTCATACTTTTTAACCACACATTTTCCTAAAAATTCTATTCAAAACTCTTTTTTTCTCGATTAATGAGAATCAAACAAGCTCTTAGCACGTGTTGAATATGACTAAATAAACATTAGACTGAGAAATGCAATATATATAGTCCTTGTTTGATTTTCATTATTTTCAAAATAAATTTTTTCTTTTTTTCTTACCACACATTCTCCATCGACCTAATATCCCAAAAATGCATTATTAGATTATAATGGGCTCAAGAAGGCTCATAATCAAGTGTTTCAACTATGGTAGGCTCAATAAAATGAACATTTGGCGTGCGGAAATTTCAAACCAAACTTAGTCAAAAAGCTTATCCATTTTCTCTATATATATAGTGTATCAAATTCTTGTGTATAGTATATCTTCAACTACACCTATAACATCTTCAATATAAAACTTAGCTGGAGAGATGGCTTCAGAATCCTACAAGACTGCTCCGGAAACCACCACGTCGTGGGAGAAGGAGGAGGATCGGCGGCCAGTAGCACCGCTACGACCGCCACCGCAGTCGAGAGCTTCGGCAGCCTACTTTGCATTGGTTGATGTGATTTTGAGATTCCTACTGTTTGCTTCAGCTTTGGCTGCTGTTTTGGTTATGGTTACTAGTAAGCAAACTGAAATAGTTCCAATACCATTTTACCCATTCCAGGCTCCTGCCTCTGCTAAGTTCAATCATTCACCAGCTTTCATGTAAGTTCTCTCTCTCATTATATAAATCCAATATCTGATTTTAAAAAAGTAATTTTTTTTTTCTTTTTTTTCAGTTTATTAACTTTCGAATCATTCATTTCATCAACTTTTATTATTCTACTAAAAATAAATATTGGTTATTGTTTTGTAGTTCATTAAGTTCATTCTTAGTTGAAGCCCGCGACAAAGCAACCAAGGAATTTCTAATCACGTTTCTCAAATTTTTGTTTTTCAAAACAAAAATCATTGAAAGTATAAACAACTAGAAAAAAAAATTCTTTAGTTTTGGAAATGTTTTTTTTTAGAGTTTTCGAATAGTATTGATTTCGTATACAAAAAGCTAGCGTTTAGTCAAAGTTTTGAAACGATAAGAGTTACAGTTGGTATAAAAGTCAAAAGTTTTGAAATTAAATAATAAAAAATTTAAATTATAAATAGTGGTGAATAAATAAATGATAAATCTAAATGTACCTAATGTTTTACCTAATCATTTACCTAAAGGTCAAGTGGCTGCCCCCTATTGAAGGGGTGACTGGCCATTAGGTAAAACTTTTTGTATATGATTATGTACGTGTAGCATGATCCATAAATAAATAGTATTTGTAGATTCCACAAAATATGTGAATAAAAAATTGTTTGAACATTTATAAGTTTCTAAACGTATAAGCTACGTAATCTTTTTATTTATAAGTAAAGAAGTAATTATTTTTTATTGTAAAATAGGGATTACTAAATAAACCTATTTTCAATTTTGACCAACAAAAATTTTGTATTTTAATCATAATTAAACTTTTTAAGCTTAGCCAAACATGCACCATAATAAGTGTTATAGTTTTATTACAACTTTATTAATAACTTTGATCATGATTATTGAGCTAATTCGATCCATATTGAAAATCCCTTGTGCAGATACTTTGTAGCAGCACTTTCTGCTGTGGGCTTTTACAGTATTATTACCTGCCTCTTCTCCTTGTTTGCCCTCTTGAGGCCTGGTAGCTGTCCAAAAGTGGTGTCTCATTTTGTCATATTCGATGTGGTAAGTTTAGAGTTTGGTTCGATTCTTTTTTGAGACTATGTGACTTGAAAATTAAAATGAGCTAACCCATCTCGACAATCTTCGTGCAGCTATTCTTGGGAGTAGTGGCAGCCGCAACTGGAACAGCAGGCGGAGTTGCTTATATAGGTTTAAAAGGCAATTCTCACACTGGATGGAGAAAGATTTGTAATACCTACGACGAGTTCTGCAGACATATCGGAGCTTCCGTTGCAGTGTCACTGATCGCTTCTATTTTGTTGGCATTGCTCGTTTTGTTTTCGATTTCCTCCCTCTCCAAGAAAATTCCCAGATAGAGGAATCTGGTACTCATCAGTCGAATGTGTTCATGTATGTTTGAAATGTAATTTCTGATACAATAGAGTGAGGTTTTAATTTTTTATTTTCTTCATAATGTTGTCTAATACAGTAGAATTCAACGTTAGTATCTTGTGAAAAGTTGGATTTCATGTCTAAGTATGTAACAGTTTGATAAAACTAGAATTCATATTGTATTCAGTTTGTAAAGTTATTGTATTATGTATTTAGTATTGTGGGCTTTCAGGGTTCAATTTCAATTTCGATTATTAAATGCATAGTTTAATTATATAAAAGGGGAAATTAGGCTAAATACGGCCCAAAATCAACAGAATTGATTAATTCCCTTCATTACTAATTTATTCATTAATCTTTTTAGTTAACCGTAATTTCTACGTGAAAATAGATGAAAAGAAATCATATACAGCCAAAAGAAGCCGGGTCTATGTTGAACTCAAAGCAAAAGTCGCCATAGGAAGATGAAATCAAATTGGCGACGAGTTTGATTCCGTACTGCGACATCATTGCTGCTTGCACAGGGAGGGAGAGAGAGGAGCGGAAAGTCGGTTTCTTTCAGTAAAACGCGCTTGGGCATATGTTGTTCTCTGCGAATGGAATGGATGAATTACAGCTGCCATACCAGAAAAATTATCAAATGACAATTCCATATCTAATTGTTCTTGGGTTTGCAGCAGGGGATAGAGCCACCTGAGTTCACCTATTTTTAAAGGCAAGGAGAAAACCATAAACAACCGCATCAAAATTCAATAGAAATTTGTCGAAAAATCAATGTTGCACAAATTCGTCGCTAATGCCAGATTTCAAATGAAGAAGACGAAGGAAGAAAAACGGGATGAAACTGGAGAGAGGGTGGGGAAAGAGGGGAGACGAGAGAACGTGGGCAAAGTAAAATTATCCTTCACTTTATTCATCAACTAGTTTCAAGGGAAAGGAAAAAGGTTTTGAATATAGTACAAATGTGTGATAAATTATCTGAATGAGTTGGGGATTTTAGTTGAAATTTTGCTTTTATGGTTCCAAGAGCGCAGAGTTCGAGCATATTAAATTTTCAGAAATTGACGCTTAGGTATTAAGAATAATTGCAATTGATTGAGATAGTTTCCTTTGCTTAAAGTCTTTCGAGCTAATAGATCTAATAGGACTTTAATATCAGTGAACTCGTAATGAAATCAAAATAATAGCAAAATATGATGATCGCAACTCAAATTTGGGTTTTTGTCAACGAGAAAATCACCATTATATTATTTCTGTCACTTTTTTGTTTTGTTTTTTTTTTTCTATTTCGTCACTTTTGATAAAAAAAAAAAAAAAAATGTCACTTTTTTGAGTTTGTCGTTTTTTTTATTTTATTTTGTCACTTTTTTAATGTTTCACTTTTTTATTGTCTGTCACTTTTTTAAATATGTATAGCTTCTTTTAGTTTCTCACTTTTTAAAAATTCGTCACTTTCTTAAATTTTGTCATTTTTTTAGTTTTTTTTTTATCACTTTTTAAGTTTTGTCATTTTTTAAGAAGATAAAAAAATGAAATAATATCTTATATTTTCCTAACATAATCATGAGGATTGGCTTGGACGTGCTAACATGATTACTGGCGATGCACAAATGGATGATACTATTTTGGTATTTGTCACTTTTTTTTAGTTTTGTCACTTTTTTTGAACTTATGTCAAAATTGGTTCAGATAGATAGTTTGACCGGTCCAATTCACACAATTTGACCGTGAATCCAAGGCTTCTATTATTGTTAGATAGAAATGTCCAATTTTGCAATTACATTAAAAAGGGCAAAAAAAAAAAACACGCATCTATAACATAATTGCAAAAATCATAAATTTCTTAAATTAAAAAAAATCCTAAAATAACCCGCTAAACACAAGGATATCAAATTAAAAGCACAAAAGAAGATCAAAATCAAGATGTTCATGAACGAATGTTGGTACAAATTTCCCCGAAAAATTACATATCTAGTTGCAATGGTAGTGCAAATTTGGTTTTGTGGTATTGGCGACAGATGTGATGGAAACAGGTGGAGGTGGTGGTGATGGTGATGGTGATGATGGGGAGATGGTAGCTGGTTCGACTATAGATGTGTAATTTTCAAAATGAGGTAATTTTTTATTTTACTCGTCGATTTGTGATATTTTTTCTGATATAAGGTCAAGGTGGCAAGTGGTGCATGCACAATAATTTAGGAAGGCGGCGGCGGCTATGACGATGATGGAGGTTCGTGGGTTAATAAATTCCAAATATTTGTGGATTTAACTAACAAAAGTCAAATACAATATAAAGTGAGTAGAATTTACGCAATTATACTTATCAAATTCCGATTACTTCTCAATTTTGAATTAGAATGTCGGGGATTTTTTGGGGGGATTGTAGACTCTATTTTCTAACTGCAATAACACCCAAATTGTTTGGGAAAAAGGATGAGTTTTCGGTGAATTTAAGTCCCGTTTGGCCACATTATTTGCAATTAAAATTTTGAAATAGTATTTTTTGTAAAAAAAAAATTAGTGGTGAAAATGAAAGAAATTTTTCGATTTACGTGTAATATTATTTTATGAAAAAATATGTTGTTGAAAATAAGAGAACAACCCCTAAATTTTTTGGATAACGTGGGCCAAACGGGGTCTAAATTTCCAGTAAATTCTTTAATTTTTTGAATCGAGTATATTTGAATGTTTAATTGGAGCCTAGTAAATCCGAATCCCTAGTCATAGTCTCAGGTATGTACGTAGAGAAGTCTTGTTTTATAAATGTAGAAAATGATATATACGTTTAGAAAAATATCTAATTTGAAAATTCTGAATAGATAAATATTATTATACACGTCAAAAGTCTATCACTATGGTTTTTCATTAAAAAAATTATGTATTGAAAAAATACATTATATATCCCTATTTTTTTTATTTTTTTTTAGCATCAATAAATTTCAATGTGGAGAAAAATAATAATTTTGGAGCCTAATTTTCACTTTATAAATTCGGGGATTTTACTTGGTCTGATTTGTATTATAAGGTTTACAATAATTCAGATTATGTTGTCCCCTTCTTGAAATTATTGCATGTTTTGTATTGTTTGACTTGTTTTTGTTCATTTTTCTCATGTTAACATGAAACGACAATAACTATCTAAATTTTATTTACGAAATGCTGTATTCGTTTCGTTAATTTATCGTATAAATCTCATCAAAACACGCTCTGCTTCAAAATTTTCGATTATAAAATTGGATATGAGAAGATTATACGATTATTTAACAGAAATTTGCATGATTTGTGTACATTGAAAATTGATTGTGCAACTAACGATAGATTAAGGCTGAAGATCAATTTATTACCGAGACGACATGTTGTAAACTATTATTGCAATATTTCATTTAATTTAAGGTCGACTGCGTATATAATTCACTATTATATAATCTTGAACACCGACAATAAATTTTTAACATAAAATTAATTCCCATAGGTTTATCTCATTTTCACTTATTTGTGAAATGTATTAGTTGATCTGTAGTGTTGTAAGTCTTAACTTTTAAGGTAAATGTGTCGAGCTTGGCACCGTGTTAAATTTAATTTTAAGAGTCTTGGGCAAGAAGAACTTGATAAACAATCTCTTTCATTAGGTATCATTTTAGTATCCTAATTATTAATTGGATAGTTGTTACTTTACCTAAAAACATTATAGAGTGTGTTTGTTTTCCATTTTTTCTCTTTTATTTTCAATTGTACATTATTCAATAAAATAATATTATACGCAAACTCAATTTTTTTTAATCTATATAGCTTCTTTTAGTTTGTCACTTTTTTGAATTCGTCACTTTTTAAAAATTTGTCACTTTCCTAAATTTTGTCATTTTTTTAGTCTTTTTTTTGTCACTTTTTAAGTTTTTGTCATTTTTTAAAAAGATAAAAAAATGAAATAATATCTTATATTTTCCTAACATAATCAGCATGAGGATTGGCCTGGACGTGCTAACATGATTACTGGCGATACACAAATGGATGATGCTATTTTGGTATTTGTCAATTTTTTTGAACTTGTGTCACTTTTTTCTAAAAAAGTGACATTGTGTCACTTTTTTATTTTACATGGTATTTTTTATTTCCTAAAAATCTTTCACACGATTTTTCAAAACATCCCTAATTTTAAGAGTATTTTCGTAAGTAACTCATTATAAAATCGGTTCAGATCAGATAGTTTGACCGGTCTAATTCACACAATTTGACCGTGAATCCAAGGCTTCTATTATTGTTAGATAGAAATGTCCAATTTTGCAATTACATTAAAAAGGGCAAAAAAAAAAAAAAAACACGCATCTATAACATAATTGCAAAAATCATAAATTTCTTAAATAAAAAAAAAATCCTAAAATAACCCACTAAACACCCCTTCCATATCAAATTAAAAGCACAAAAGAAGATCAAAATCAAGATGTTCATGAACGAAAGGTGGTACAGATTTCCACCTCAAGCCCGAAAAATTACATATCTAGTTGCAATGGTAGTGCAAATCTGGTTTTGTGGTATTGGCGACAGATGTTATGGAAACAGGTGGAGGTGGTGGTGATGTTGATGGTGATGATGGGGATATGGTAGCTAGTTCGACTATAGATGTGTAATCTTCAAAATGAGGTAATCTTTTATTTTATTCGTCGATTTATGATATTTTTTCTGATATAAGGTCAAGGTGGCAAGTGGTGCATGCACAATAATTTAGGAAGGCGGCGGCGGCTATGACGATGATGGATGTGCGTGGGTTAATAAATTCCAAATATTTGTGGATTTAACTAACAAAAGTCAAATCTTTCTATATATAAAAAAGTGGCTATTAAACGGAATTTGTTGGTTTAACGGAAAAACAAACGAAATTTCTTGATTTAACGGAAAAACTAACAGAATTTTTTGTTTTAACGGAAAATCTTTTTTTACCACCCCTTACTTTCAAAATTATAATTAAATAATAATAAAAATAAATTAGCTTTTGATAATTCCTTCAAACTAAAATATCTTGAAACTAACTTATCCGAATCGACTTTTTCTCGAATCTGATTTATGTATCTAATTACGATTTATCCAACGAGACCAATATTCATATATTTACGATAACTCCATCAATATCTAAATATTTGACACAAATAAAATATAATTTGATAAATGTATCATTTAGTCCATAACTTTCAAAATATTAAAATATAGTATATTAAAATTGAATTATATTTTATGAAAATTTTCGGGGCATTACATTCTCACCCCCTTAAAATATTTTCATCCTCAAAAATTTACCCGTCACTTACCAATACTAAGTCTAACACATGATATACATATATTATCGTAATACATATCATACTTTAGCGATAAAATGAATTGAATTATTACTTTAAAAAGAGTAAAGACTTAAGCCATGCAAAAAGTTTAAGCTTCCGTTTGTTTCTCATAAAAATGAAAAATATGACCGTTATCCATCACATCAATCTATCAATTTTGAATTTCTATCTCTGGTGTGAAGTCCAATAACGGTTATATTTTTCATTCTCATTCTACATTAATGAGAATCAAACGGAGTCTAAGTAAACTTATCTTCTTACCCTTAACATACCTTGAGTTTTATGTTTGTGATTTTGGATTGGAAATGACAGATAGAAGCACTTTATTTAATTATTTATCAATTACATAAACATTACATCATTAATTATTTAATTAACCAAAATAATTACATCTTTATTAATAACAAATTAATTCTTAAACAAAACTATTAAATATAAACTAAGCAAACGTGTATTTCAAGTTGCTTGCAACTAGTACAATATAAAGTGAGTAGAATTTACGCAATTATACTTGTCAAATTCCAATTACTTCTCAATTTTGAATTAGAATGTCGGGGATTTTTTGGGGGGATTGTAGACTCTATTTTCTAACTGCAATAACACCCAAATTGTTTGGGAAAAAGGATGAGTTTTCGGTGAATTTAAGTCCCGTTTGGCCACATTATTTGCAATTAAAATTATGAAATAGTATTTTTTGTAAAAAAAAAAATGTGTGGTGAAAAAGAAAGAAATTTTTCGATTTACGTGTAATATTATTTTATGAGAAACTGTGTTGTTGAAAATAAGAGAATAAAGAATAAATTTTTTGGATAACGTAGGCCAAACGGGGTCTAAATTTCCAGTAAATTCTTAAATTTTTATTTTATTTTTTTTAATCGGGTATATTTGAATGTTTAATTGGAGCCTAGTAAATCCGAATCCCTAGGCATAGTCTCAGGTATATACGTAGAGAAGTCTTGTTTTATAAATGTAGAAAATGATATATACGTTTAGAAAAATATCTAATTTGAAAATTCTGAAAAAGATAAATATTATTATACACGTCAAAAGTCTATCTCTATAGTTTTTCATTAAAAAATTATGTATTGAAAAAAATACATTATATATCCCTTTTTTTTTTTTTTAACATCAATAAATTTCAATGTGGAGAAAAATAATAATTTTGGAGCCTAATTTTCAATAAATTTCAATGTGGAGAAAAATAATAATTTTGGAGCCTAATTTTCACTTTATAAATTAGGGGATTTTACTTGGACTGATTTCTATTATAAGGTTTACAATAATTCAGATTATGTTGTCCCCTTCTTGAAATTATTGCATGTTTTGTATTGTTTGACTTGTTTTTGTTCATTTTTCTCATGTTAACATGAAACGACAATAACTATCTAAATTTTATTTACGAAATGCTGTATTCGTCGAAAATTGTTCAAATTTTCGTTAATTTATCGTATAAATCTCATCAAAACACGCTCTGCTTGAAAATTTTCGATTATAAAATTGGATATGAGAAGATTATACGATTATTTAACAGAAATTTGCATGATTTGTGTACATTGAAAATTGATTGTGCAACTAACGATAGATTAAGGTTGAAGATCAATTTATTACAGAGAGGACATTTTGTAAACTATTATTGCAATATTTCATTTAATTTAAGGTCGACTACGTATATAATTCACTAATACCGAAATCAACAATAAATTTTTAACATAAAATTAATTCCCATAGGTTTATCTCATTTTCACTTATTTGTGAAATGTATTAGTTGATCTGTTGTAGCGTTGGAAGTCTTAACTTTTAAGGTAAATGTGTCGAGCTTGAGACCGTGTTAAATTTAATTTTAAGAATCTTGGGCAAGAAGAACTTGATAAACAATCTCTATCATTAGGTATCATTTTAGTATCCTAATTATTAATAATTGGATAGTTGTTATTTTACCTAAAAATATTATAGTGTGTGTTTGTTTTCTATTTTTTCTCTTTTATTTTCAATTGTACATTATTCAATAAAATAATATTATACGCAAACTCAACTCAATTTTTTTTAACCACGCATTCTTCATCAAATTACTATTCCAAAATACATTTTTCGCTAAAAGTGGGGCTCGAACAAGCTCATAATAATATGATTAAAAAATATACAATATTATTTTATCAAGTCAATATAAGTCCTTGTTTGACACCCATTAAAATTATAATTCATTTTTTCTCTTCTTATTAATCACACATTCTCCAATAAAATAATATTACATATAATCCAAAAACTTTTTTTTTTTTATTAACCACACATTTAATATATATATATATATATATATATATATATATATTATTCCAACTATTAAGATTTTAAATAATGGGGGACAAACGGGGGCTAAGTTTACCTAACTTAACAACCCAATTTTTATAATGTTCAAATGGCTCGTGAAAACTCAGAGCATCTGATTTTTCGTTACTTCTAAATTTTAATCAATGCTCCCTCAACTATACGCAGCCTTCCAGAAAATGTTTAATTATTCAAACACCGTCAATTCTCAAATGCATTTCCATTTATAAGAAATGTGATGAAAATTTTGCCACGCTTTGTTCAAGTAAAGTTAATTCCAATCATGTGTTTTTGTCACACCACTGAGGATTAAAGAGGGTTCAAAATTTTTGGTCAATTAGCCCTCCATTTGATGCACATTTTGAGTCCAATAATGCATTTTTTGTTTGATGTGATGTAAAATATGTGATTGAAAAAGAAGAAAAATTTATTGATGTGATAGATAATATTATTTTATTAAAAAATATGTGGTTGAAAATGATCAGTAGAAGAATGATAATGAAAAAAATAATACGACTCAAAAAGGAGCTTAGAAAAATATATTTATATTGAAATGGGCACTATGCCCACGTTTGATTTTCATTATTTTTAAACCTTTTTTTTTTTCTACGCGATCATTTTCAATACATTCATGCTATAAAATATTATATACGTAAACTCAATTTTTTCTCCTAAACAGGGGCTATATAAAATAAATAAACTATACTCGTTCTTAATGTTTTTTATTCACTTTTCTTGCTCATTTCATCAAAAAACGACCACTTCCCATCTTTGGTTCCGCAATTCACACATCAATTACATTTGAGAATAAATTTCAACCAGTTCAATATTTATAATCGATCAAATTACATTTTTATCTATACACTTAATAAAATTCACAATTACTATCAATTTATTCACCATTCATTTTTATATATTTATAATTTAAATCGTTATCAAACATGGTTTAAGACGAATTACAACGATAATTTATTCACATAGCTAACTATGTTATTAATTACTGTGAATAATATTGTATTTTAGGGTCAACTATATTAAATCTTTATCAAACATGGTTTAAGACGAATTACATCGATATTTTTAGGGTCAATTATATTAAATTATTTTGGTTACTTGGAGATATTTTGTATAAATATATATTTTACAAGAAAATCTCGTATATGCAGAGATCTCAATATCTAGAAATTTGGCAGCACATCTCAATTTATGTTTGATTTTGATATTAAAGATTTGGTCCAAATCTCAAAAGAGTGGCAGTCAAGCAAGCAATTCCACACACAATTAAGAAAAATAAAATAATCTTTTATTAGAAGCCATTGAAATGCTCAATTTTTCTTTCTATAGAATCAAGAAAAATGCTCAATATGAGATGAACGAGAAGCTACGATTCTACCTAGTAAATTAATAATTAAAGGGTGTTTTTCAAGAAAAAGCATGATGCTCATTGAGCTAGACTCGTCGTGAATCTTCTAAATTTGAAATATCGAGTATATTTTATTTAATTTTTTTATAAATTGTTTATTAAAAAGTTTTTTTTTTTTTTTTTTTCACAATATTTTAACTTATTTAGAACTACTCTTTTAAAGTTTCTTTAGTGCTATAATATGAAATCCATAAATCAATATGTAAAGATGAATGTTTAGTCTAATGAGATTCGATGTGTACGATCTCAACACGGTGTCTACTTCAAGTCTAGAGGTGATGGGACAAACAAATGCATTAGTCTCAATACACATATGTCCATATTTTCAATTTTTGAAAAACTTCAAGCTTGGGTGTAAATAATAAAAAAAAAAAACGTGCATAGATAACAACCTGTAATAATTCGATCTTAAATTATTTTATTTCAAAGCACGAGAATAAGGATCACAATTTTTACTCTAAAACTTATAGTCATTTCTTGCAAAAGTGTTTAAACACACTAAATCTAACTTAGGAATGCTAAAATGCCCGTCGTGTCTCGTTGGAGAAACGAGACGAGGACACGAGACATGATCCCACCTCGATCTTATTTTTATGTTATTTTTTAAAAATAAAATGCTATTTAATAAATATATAATTAAGTAAATGAGATGATAAATGTTAATATTTTAATCCATGTCCTGCTCGCTTTCTGAAAACCCTCGTCTCGCTCTGTTATCATCTCCAATATCGAAATTAAATCAACAATCATCCCTACTATTTTCAGTGTCAAACTTCACTAATCAAATCTTATTTTGCGATCTTTTTGAACAAGTTCACATAGTTGAAGAAATAGTTACACGATTCTTAACGTCAATGACTAATTGAAATCGATAAAAATATTTATACCTAGGTTTATGGCCACTTGAAGTGTACAAATTTTCATAGTATGGATTCCCCAAGATTTGGGCACCCATCTTATGTTTGTTTTTGAGTTGTCCAATTCTAAGATACTCCTATGTTTGTTTGGAAGTGTATTATTGGCATTGTTATTTTGTCTGATTATGTGTTTTGGAGTAGGTAAAAAGCAATGAAATTGATTAAGGAACCGTATGAAAGCGTCGCAAAGTTTTGTCCTTCAACTGCAAATACGAAACAATAAAACAATTAGAAAAACAAAAAGCTAAGAAGGATAAAAAAGGTAAAGGGATGAGAAAAAAAAACAATTATTTTTAATTTTTACCGGAAATCATAAATTCACAGTACTTTTGTCTCTAATGTGTATCTATAGAGAGAGAGAGAGAGAGAGAGGAGACAAACTACAGTGATGCACGCACAGATACTCAAAGTTACAGATCTATTTGATCTAACTGAGATTTTTATTTTTTTACAGTGACGAATGAAAATCAGTTTTGGGATTTTAATCTCTGAATTTCACTCCCAAAAAGGAAAAAAAGAAAGAAAAAGGGAGAATAAAGCTAATCAATATATATTACTGTGTTCAATTCCTGTGTTTTATCATAGTCATTAGCTAAATTTTAACAGCCATAAATTGTGGGCTTTTATTAAATCATTGTTGCTGCTACTTTCTTGGGCATTAAAGATAGGGTTCTTCCATTATACCACATTATTTTTGCCCTGTTAGTTAAACCCATAATTAAAAATGCTGTTTATCTAGCGTATTTGCTTTACCAATCACAACCCATTTAGCTTTTTTTATTTTTATTTCGCTGAATAGGTTTATTTGTGTATTAGTGTTGAATTTCTTCCTGTATTTCTGGTTACCTGTTGGATTAATCAAAGCCCATTCGGTCGATTTGATTTGGAAGTTTGATTTTTGTGTTCTTTGCATGCGGATTTGTTTGTTTACTTTTCTGATTAGTGATATATTGATGGGTTTTGAATGAGGAGAAATAGTATGTTATGCTGTAACAAATGAAGTTTTGTGTTTTGAGAGATGGGGTGTGTTTTTGGGAGAGAGATCTCATCATCCGGGCCTCCTAGCGGCGAGTTTGTAGCTGGGAAAGGGAGGGAAAAGAGAGAGGAGAGAGATTTGGCCGCGCCATCCGCGAGGAGAGAGAAAGTAGTTGCTTCGGAAAGTAAGGCGGATGGGAGCGGCGCTAGTGGAGTTCAGAATGGTGGGGTCCAGAAGGAGGAGCAGAAGGATGGGACTGCACGGCCTCGAGGAGGCGAGAGGAGAAGGTCAAAGCCGAATCCGAAGCTGAGTAATCCTCCTAAGAACATCCATGGCGAGCAAGTGGCTGCAGGATGGCCAGCTTGGCTGTCTGCAGTAGCTGGAGAAGCAATCAATGGCTGGACCCCCCGTCGGGCGGATACATTCGAAAAAATTGACAAGGCAAGCGTTTCTATTTTTGTTTCCAATTTTTCTATCTTTTGTGGATTAATATCTTATTTGTTGTTTTTTATGTTCTTTTGGGGCAATTGTGATTAGATTGGGCAAGGGACTTATAGTAATGTGTATAAAGCTAGAGATGCTATATCGGGGAAGATTGTTGCCTTGAAGAAGGTTAGATTTGATAATTTGGAGCCCGAGAGTGTGAGATTTATGGCTAGGGAGATATTGATCTTGCGGCGCTTGGATCATCCAAATGTTGTCAAATTGCATGGATTAGTGACATCAAGGATGTCATGTAGTCTGTACCTTGTGTTTGATTATATGGACCATGATTTGGCTGGCCTTGTTTCTAGCCCCGGAATCAAGTTCACAGAGCCTCAGGTCCTTTTTCCTTTAAACTTTTTTTTTCTCTAATTTCCAAAGCTACTTGAAGAATTTGGAGTTGATTTCTTATATCGACTTTTTTCTTGAATAATACAGGTCAAATGTTTCATGCACCAGCTATTGTCTGGTCTTGAACACTGCCACAACCGCCATGTGTTACATCGTGATATCAAGGGGTCGAATCTCCTTATTGATAATGGAGGAGTTCTTAAGATTGCTGATTTTGGGTTGGCTTCAACATTTGACCCTAACAATAAGCAGCCCATGACTAGTCGGGTGGTTACTTTATGGTATAGGCCGCCAGAGCTGCTTCTTGGGGCCACTGACTATGGTGTAGGTGTGGACTTGTGGAGTGCTGGGTGCATTTTAGCAGAGTTATTTGCTAGGAAGCCCATTATGACTGGGCGAACGGAGGTATATATTTAAGTTCTTTAACGTAAACCCTTAATGATTTCTTATTCTTGTTATCTAATACTGCAGTTTAAAATGTTATGTTCACCATATTTGCTGGTTGCTGTACTTCTTTTTCATCTTTATTCATGCACTTGACCACTCGGTATAATGATTAAAGCTCTCGGTAGAATGTCAGATTCTAGCCAGAATGTTTTTGATGTCTAGATTTGTCTAAAGATCAGTTTCTTTACGAGGATAAATGACTCTACAAGTTAATGGAGATGAAATTTGTACTCTATCTACTGTTATATGTTAAACTTTGGATTAAATACATTGGTGGTCCCTAAACATTTGTGAAATTTCATGTTAGTTTATAAACTTCATTTTGCTTCAAGTTGATCATTGAACTTAAACTTTGTTACAATTTGGTCAATCCTTTCATATCTGTAAAGCTTTATACTAGAAACTTGTCATGATGTATCAAGGCTGGTAGTATCTTTGCTTGAAATGCTCTAGCGTTGGGCATTGATTTAAAAACACTTTCAACAAAGTTTCATTTTGTTTCAGTTTGATCACTTAAGTTCTCTTTTCATTTCAACTAGGATGCACTGACACCCTCTCAGGGCTGATGCGTGACAAGTGTCGGAAACGTCAAGTAGCGTGTCCAAATTATTTTTTATTTCTTACAGTTGTATACGTTGCTGACACATTGCTGTCAAGCACCCACACGACATCAACGTGTCGAAAAAGTCAAGTGTCGTGTTCAAATTATTTTTTGATTTTGTATAGTTGAAAAAGTTGCCGACACATTCTGACACGTTGGGAGACACACCGACGTGTCCAGAACTCCGTGTGGCATGTCCAAAATATTTTTTGATTTTGTGCAGATGGACACATTGCCGACACACTAAGCATGTGTTTGGCCCCCATTTTTTAAGAAGAATTAGTTTTTGAATAGTGATTGATGGGAGAATGTGTGGTGGAAAAGTGATGAAAAGTTTTAGATTTGTGTGTAATATTATTTTATTTAGAGAATATGTGGTTGAAAATGAGTACCGTAGAAAAATGAACGGGAAAGAAGGAGAAAGAACGGGGCTCAAACATGGGCTAAATTAAGAAAATAAATTTACTTTAACATTATAATAAATAAAAACAACAAAAAATAATATTATTAGTGTGTTGTGAATGTGTCGCGTCTGACACTCGTATCCGTTTTGGTGCTTCCTAGCATTTCAATTATATCATTATTTTACCATCATTAAAATGAACGTTGCTGCCTACTCAGTGAGCTGAAACATAGTATTCTTGCAATAAGATGAGAAGCTAAACACTTACAAGTTTGCTAACTTATTTTTATAGGCAATTTGTATTTTGTAGCATAATTCTGGGTCCATAATATCTTTGTGATTAAGTGCAGGTGGCATCAAGCATGTGGGGCGTGGTTTGGTCTCATCAAAAGACAATAAAAGAATAGATTTTGTATTTTGATGATCTAGACATTCATTGTCTTCTAATGTGGTTTTGGTTTAGCCTGAGACGAATAATTATGTTGCATGCATCTTTTTACTAAATTGTGTGGGTAATTTTATCCATCAGTGATTGATTCTCAGTTCAGAGTGAGCATATGTGTGTGTGAACAGAACTTGTAATAATAACATCATCGAGTACCGGTATTTCTTAGGTGGAACAGCTGCACAGGATTTTCAAGCTATGTGGTTCTCCTTCAGAAGAATATTGGAAAAAGTCAAAGCTACCACATGCAACCATATTCAAGCCCCAGCAAGCATATAAAAGATGCATAGCAGAGACATTTAAAGATTTCCCGCAATCGTCACTTCAATTGATTGATACTCTCCTCGCAATTGATCCAGCTGAGCGTCGAACTGCTACGGATGCACTAAAGAGTGAAGTAAGCTCTCTTATTC